>CM016567.1:7520023-7611061 GCA_003412495.2 Echium plantagineum | reverse complement strand
CCCTCTTTATATAATGCTAAGTTGTGGCCTTTTGGCATATGAAGAAACACTACGGTGTCTTCGTACATTGAACATACATATTCCACTTATGGTAATGCGGAGATCTTGCTCAAATACTCTTTCCCTTCTCACAGTTGATTGTGCCCAAAGTAACCAATGTTACCTATTGTGATTAGTTTGCTCTCCAAGAAAGATCTCGTCTCTAAATCAACCAAAACTTTCCTAATCCACTTTTGGTAATAAAGTCTTCGTGCTTCTTGAAGCTTCGATTCTGATTGGCGCTTTTGTGGATTAGAACGTCCATTGCATTAACACTCGTGTGTTGGTATCTCATATTGAACTTTCTTGTGAATTCCCTAATTGCTATAACTTGGATGGTATAGCAGGTTGGTCAACAGTTTGCTCTTGAAAAACTTGACCAACCTGCTTACACTAACAAAGAGTTTTCTCTCAATTTTCTGTTTCTATAAAGTAGATTCTTTTTCTCCTTTCTTGTATTTCATTTCCATTACGTTTTCTGCTTTGTTCTTCGTGTTCGATTGTTGATTTAAATCTTGTGTGACAAAGATTTCTGCAATATAAATGGAAGTCCGTGACCATTTAAGGCATATTTTCAGTTTTTCTCCTCGTGATAACCAAGAGCATTGTACGATGAGACTCCTTCGATGAGGATATGAGTGTATGTGTGTCTCCCACTTTAATTATATTATAGCTATAATTTATGAACTACTACGAGCCATCCATTTAAGAGAATGAAAAATAATACTAACTCATTACCATAATTAAAAATTGTTTTTCTTTTTTGGTACGCGAGCCCTTCCCGCATGCCACAAATGATTTACGAAGAAGAATAATCCTAGAACAAAATGAGAGGTAGATAACCAATTTTTAGGAGAGACGTAATTGACTGCATTGATCTCGTTAATTAACAATAAAGTGAATTTCGAATGATCTTCAAGTCAGCTTTCTCCATTAGGCAATTCGATTAAAACTCGCATAATAGAAAATTCTAAAAAAATCATTGCAATATTTATATGACCTCACCCCAATGCGAAAAAAATTTGCCTTACTTTGGGATGAGCAAAGATTTTCTTGAAGTCTTTGTAAAAGCAGAAGACATCATCAAATGGCATTTGTGTTGCTGAACTGTATGGTTTTTTGGTAGGTCTAAATAATTTGTTGTTATTCACATTCTAACAGACAACAGTTCTCCTTCTAGAACCTGAACGCGTTGGGAAATTCTGATGGAATCAACCATATATGTTCAATCATATGAAATCAATTAATTGCCGTATTGTTCTATAGAGAAGTTGTTGATAGTGTCACTAGGTTGCAGTTTAGTCCTCAATAGTGGCAGTGGTATAATTTAATCTTCGAAAATAACAAAAAATTTACAGATTAGTTCTCAAAAATTAACGAAATAGTTAAAAATGAGGATAATCTACAAACTTTTGCCTACATTCGATGACTAAACTGCAATGGTGCCGCTACTAAGATTAAACTACAACCTCATGATACTATTGAGGACCATTTCAACAATTCACTCGTACGCTTTCTACAACGAATAAGGATGAATTTTGCTGTCATTTTTGAGCTTTTTACCAGTTGTGATGATCATATAAATACATTTTATGATATAAGATTTCATGAAATTTTATTCTACAACTACAAGTACTGTAATTGTCAATAGCAAAACGAACCCATAAGAAAAGGAATTAATCAATTGAATTCTACATCAAACAAGCTCAAAATGTGTATCATTGTATAACCCTTCTTATTTGGGTTCACTTTGCATCTATACTGAAACAATTGGTGAGAAAATATGTTGAATGCTAATTTCCAGTGTGTTTGAAGAATGGGAGCATGTACCCCCTTATCTTGCCTGAACTGTTGCCTTGAATTCCAACACAACAAGCTGAAGAAACTCGACTCAAGTCGTGAAATATGAATCAAGGGAACTGAAATGACCCTCCAATTTGGTTCGTCCCGGCTGGAGGATTGATTGCCACCCAAAGAAGGGATATGGTAATTGCAATAAGTCCCGACCACACGTAAACAATAGTGGGCGTCCTTCCTCTTCGCCCCATCAGACCTTTGGCAAATGGATAGAGATGTGCTAGAACCCAGAAACTAAAGAAGACGCCACCTAACAGACGGCTCCACTGTGGTATGACACTGTAGATTGTACGGCTGAACCCAACCGCTATGGCAATCAGGTTGACCATAATGATGGTGATTGGTGGTATCATGAGTGATGTCCATTTGACAATGTAAAGATCAGCAAAGTCGTCATCTTCTTCATCACCAGCGGATTTTGAAGTCAGGGTAAATGAAATCTCAATTCCAGCAATGACTTTGAGCAGCCCCTGAAGCACAGCAGCCAAGTGGGCACTGGTACCCCCAATCAACCAAAACTGTTCATTCCTCCACCATTCCTCGAGCTCAATGCCGGACCATTTGACCTCCAGAATTGCAAGCATGATAAGTGTAACACTGATTAACAGGAGATACACAAGAAAAGTGACATTGAGGGTTTGGACAATAAACTGGCCTGAGAAAAGGGAGAGAGCTGGAAGAAAGCAGTAAACAATCAGGAAGATGGATGTAAAGGGATAAATTCCGACATTGAGGTATGCTACTCTCTGCAGAAACTTCATTCTCGGGCTAGCAAGAAGAGCATTGTTTTTTGAGAAGAAGATCTCGACTGAACCAGTAGCCCATCGGAGCACTTGATGGAGCCTATCAGTGAGATTGATAGGGGCAGTCCCACGAAATGCATCACGTTTTGTCACACAATAAACAGATTTCCAACCCCTGTTGTGCATTCTGTATCCTGTGACAACATCTTCAGTTACAGATCCATAAATCCATCCAACACGTTGACCCCATTCTGTCTTCTCCTCGTACCAGCAGGAAATAACACTAATAGCCTCTGCAACAGTTGAAGCATCAAGGAGTTCTCTGCCAATAGTAAGGGCACCTGGTGGTCTTCCATTTTTTACTGCTGGATGATCTGCCAGTGGACGACCTTGAAACTCAGCAATTGGTATCGTGTCGATGAAAAAAGATGAATTTCCAAACTTTTTAGGATCCAATGCCATGTTCATTTCTTCATCATCAGAGTCTCCCATCCTCAAAGCACGATGCTCTTCTGGGGTACTAGAAACATGCTTTTTACGCTGGCCAAAACAGCAGCTACAACAGCCAGGATGGTCTTCTTTGTACCGAGGAGGCTCAAATCCATAAAGAGCTATCCTTCTAAATAGGCACCCAGTTCCGACATACACTGGACCCTGTAGCCCATCAAGGGCCCTCATATTTCCATCAAAGAACACAGTATTGTGATTGGCATAGCGATCGGATGGATCAATGCCCTCAAATCTCTGAGGGAACTGTACATAGCATATTCGGTCACCACCTCTATCCATCATGAAGCACATCCCTTCTCTCATAGCTTGGGAGTTATAAATGTAATGGTCACAATCGAGATTAAGAATGAAGGGCCCGTTGGACATGATTGCAGAGGCTCGAACCAGGGCATTCATGGCACCAGCTTTCTTATTGTGATCATAGCCTGGTCGCTTCTCCCTAGAGACATAAACAAGCAGAGGCAGACGAATATCAATATCAGTGAAGTCAATTATTCCTTCATCTGGAGAGCCCAGAAGTGGGTCATCACTTGGAGCTTTCAGCATCACCTGCATTAATTTATGAATTGGTTAAGTATCTTTATAAACTGCTGATTGCTCAGTCAATTCAGTTTCAATTAACAATATAAACTATAAAATTCACCTGTATAATCCCTGCATGATCACCTTTGGTATGCTCAGGTGATGTATTTAACCAGGTTCCTGGCCAATGAGTTCCATCTGCCATCCATGTAGCTTTTGGGATCTTCACGCTCTCTATAGGCTCATCATCTGCCTTCTGTCTCTGATGCTTCATCTCGCTAATTTCCTCCCTAGCATGATAGGCATCAGAACGACGTCTAATAGACTCGGGAAGACCATTGATCCGGACTTTGAACTCATCATACTCTCGCTTTACCCGCCTACGATCTTTAACAAAGTCTTGTTTTACCTTATTTTTGTAAGGATCTCTCTTCAAATTGAAATAAGAATCAGGATTTCTTGGTTCAATGTTATGCTTGCGACAGAATGGAACCCATGTATTAGCGAAACTTGCAGCTTCAGCCATGGCCTCAAAAGTCAGAAGTGCCCCTCCATCATCAGAGACATAGCAGGCAAGCTTCTCAACTGGATAATCAGCAGCCAAAATAGACAATATTGTATTTGCTGTGACAAGAGGTGGTTCCTTTTCAGGATCAGCGGTGGAGACAAAGACATCAACACCAGGAAGATCAGATCTCCCAGTAGGATTGTTCGGACTGGGTGTTTCAAACTTATCTTTTAAGACGTTAAGATCTGTAGCACGATTTATGGGGGAGAGCTTGGGTAATTGATCAAGTACCCAAGAGAAAGCAAACCAAATTTCACACACGATAGACATCCCCCAAAGCCAGATAGCATCATTATTGGGATGATTGACCCTCCATGTCAAGAAGAATCCAAGAACAATCAACCGAATAACAATTAAAAGCCTGAAAGTCATCCAATAAATGCAAGCAGATGAGCATTAATTCTAGTTGTGAGATATATACACGTGGAAGGAACTTTTAGTAGAACCAAATTTGAGAGCAACAACTGACGCAAAAGTTTCATATATTATGAAAGAAACGTGAATTATTAGTCATTTTTGATGTTGTTGTGAAGGAAATTTTTTTTAACCAGTAACATAATAATCATCCTTTGGCCTATCTGCTCACTATGCAACATCTCAAAATTTATACGTTTACCATGTCAGTAAATCATCTTACGAGGGAATTAAGTGGTATGTATCTTAGATCAGATAGGATAAGAAGAGCAAGACCTATTAAACAACATATATCTATTAACATCATTATCAAATGTAGGTCAAACAATAAGATCGGCTTGGTTATGATGACATAATTAGATTGAATACAAACACAAAAACCTAGTAATCTGAATGTTTGGCCATCTTACATTAGATACTTAATGAATAAAGCTTTAGCTTTAAAACTGATGGCGTTGGAGTTTAAGAATTATGTGTAATAGACGCAATATTGCAAAGACAGCCATGTACTATACCCTGACATCTGAAGGGTTGAGAATAAAAAGAGGAAAAAGTACGAACCTGTATGGACTGATAACAGCAGCTGGAATCTTCAACTTCCGTGTAAGAGGCCTCCACGGCTTGCTCGCTAGCTCGACAGGCTCCCCAACATATTCATCCTTTCCATTTGTAAAGCCTTTATCCTTTGGCCATATTGCATTTCCATACCCATAAGTGCCCTTTGTTTCGAAAAGCCAGCGGTTGTGATCAAATTCTTGCGTCTGGCTTCTCATTAGCACCGACTTAGTTGATTTCATCAACGACAACCTTCTCTCCATTTTTGACATTCCAGCAGGAGGTGGGAGCGAAAGTGGCTGGCGACTTTGGACCAATTCATGCACGTCAGTGGTCTTATATTGCTCCTTACAACCTGGGCAGATTCCATCCCCTGTTTTTACTGCATCCATATAACAATCCCTACAAATCTTAAAATCACATTCACATGGGAGAATGTCATTTCCCCTCTCATTGCTCATCACATTAGCACCACATCCAGGGATAGCACATGCTGATCCTTTTACACCAGCCATTTGGGGATGACTTGCTTCAGAATCAATCACCTTATCCATGAGATGAGCCCGAGTTGAGGTATTAAATCCACCGGTAAATAATGAATTTGAAACATATTGTTCTTCAACTTGCTGCGAGATGGAATCCATAGGCTGGTTATCAGGGGTTGCTGGCATATGAACTGTGTAGTTTGAGTAATCACCGCTACCAGATTCACTGTCAAGATCATCACGAGAGTAATTAACATATCGTCCTGATGAAGTCCTGCGCGCAAATGTCAATTGTGGTGGAAGAGGAGGTTTGCCATGCTGTGAATCTTGCAGATCTGAGGATGAAGATAAATTTGATTTGCTGGCTTTGAATGATCTAGAGGCCATTATTGAAGACAGGTAAGAATCTTACCGATCACCCTGAAAACATCCAGAAATATATCAGAAATCAAACTCAGCATCATCATTATCCCTCGTCGTTGTAAATCTAATACTAAAATATCAAGTCTGATATAAGTTTGTCTAAAAAAACTTTTAACGACGGGCAAACATGACAGTAAGGTCAATCTAAGCATTATGAATCCATGTAAGTCTTAACCATCTTCTCCCAAAAAAGGCATCAAGCTCCTGCTAGTTTATAGTTTGGAGGGGTTGGACACCTTTTGACCTATTGTAAGCAGTTAGAACGATTATGCACATGGCCAATCTATAACAGTTACTATGGTTATTACAAATGGCCTCAAAGACAAGGATGTAATAAATCTAAGCATAATGAAGCATTGAAGAAGTATCCGATCCCTCCTTACCCCGCTTAGGCGGGAGCCTCTTCATGACATTGGGGCATATTGATACTAAAACAACATATGTTTTGAAGTGAGTCGAACCAGTATCCAAGCAATTAATAATGAAACAAGAACATAAAGCTGCAAAAACACACTAACAAGTTCAAATGCATGACAAGCAACTTATATAACAATACAAAATTCATACATAACAACAACTCAAAACTTCAATCAACAAATCAAGAAAACAAATCCAGACTTCCTACAAGCAAAATACAATTGAAGGGTCCAAAACACACATTACCTAATTCAACAATGTGGAAGCAGAAATCCACCCACCATTTGAAACAGAACCAAGAAAACAAAAAAACCAAAATCCAAAAAACCAAATTCAAACTAAATGATGACTTTTTGTACCACTTTCTTGAAATGTGGGGTTGAGCTAAAGAGAAAAAGGAACTCGGTTTTTGGTGAGCAAGATCTAAAATTTGATTATATATATTATATGAGAATATAAAATGAAGCTAGGTGTATACAACTGTATAAAGATGAGATTTTTAATAAAGAAATCAAACAAACGAGTACAATTATAAAGTCTTAACACGTTGAATGCAAAAGGGTATTAGATGAAACTGAATCATTAACTCTTCTGTTCGAAACAGTATTAACACTAAACAATGGTGATAAAAATATTACACTACTTTTTATTTTCTTGATAATTTGGAGATGAAATGAAATGTCTAGTTTATTAGCGTGGGATTTAGGACAATCAATTGCGTTATTAACGGAATTTGTAGTGTTCAGCAGTCAAAAGGAGTAGATTCTTGGTCCTACATAGTACATAGGTGATGTGATGTTTGCTGCAATCGAGTTCATTTCTATTCGACCAAATAGTTTCATTGATCATTAAGCTTTAGTCGATCACCTTAGTATTGCTTTATATATTTTTTATCACTCATATTCATTATTAATGTGATCACTCATGTTTATTATAATGTATATTCTTTTAATCACCCAACCGTTTTTTTGTCAATTCACTATGTATTCCCTTCAACTCAAAATATACGTATTTTACGATTCTTATGTCAATTTTGATTATCAATAATTGAATTAATTGTACTATAAAATGTTATATGGAGTAAAGAATTACTTTTATGAAAATATTTTTATAAATTAATTTATCGATATCAATTTTATGATTTTTGGACAACAAAATAATAAGTGATGGTCAAAATTGGATATGCAAAAATAAGAACGACTTATAATTTGAGTTAGAGGTGGTATTAGTTAATTAATATTTGATGTTTTTACTATTCTGAAACTGTTTGGAACAAGAATAATACATTTTTCCTATTGTTTTATTTATCACATTAAGATATAATATAATGATTACTTCTAATTAATAAGGAACATAATAGAAAAATTAAAATATATATATACACCTACTATGGAGTATTGTAATAGAGAGTGTCGCACAAAGTGTAATAAAAGATTCGGACTTATATTATACGGAATGTTGTTTATTCACATTGATTAATTTTTGAACAAAAGTGACCAAAGTGTAAAACTAGTGTTCAAATCAAACCTCAAATCGAATAATTTAGTGAAAAAGGCTCTTGTTAGTGACCAGAAGGTACTGGCTTCGAAACTCATCATCATTAATGTACAAAAAAAAAAAAATCAAACCTGAAATCATGAATTATTAATCATATATATAGAAACCTAAGTATTGTCCGGCTAATATAATATTCGATATTTTATTTTTGAACAAAACATTTATATAGTTAGATATCATATTTTTTTTATAGAATAGTTAGATATCATAGATCAAACATTTATTACTATGATTATATATTTCCTAAATCGAGCACTTGAATTAAATTAATTAGCAAGAATGACGTCGGTGCATCGGTGATCTATTTCGTGGAATGTTCCAAAGAAACATTGGAAGAGCAACATGCTCATATGCCAACCATGTGATGGAAAATCATAAGTTCATAACTATCAATTCCATGTTTTTATTTCCATTTAGCTTTTCACGGGTTTAAAACGTAAATATTTTTCAGACTATACACGTAAAAATGTTAAAAGCTAAGGTTCATATTTCAAAAACATATATTAAAACAAATGTAACAAGATTAAATATGAATATATTATTTCTTATCGGCTATTGAGAATTTATAGTAAAAAATTTTGAATTTTGATCCCAAATAATAGGAAAGTAGTAGTAGTAGTATATATTATTGTAGTAGATGTTCTTTTATATAAAAATAGAGAATGACTACATTATTGTTCATCAAATTGCATGATGATGATGATGATGCCGAGCACGTCCCCAAAGTCGTAGTAGACATGATTATCATCTATAATATATTCATCTTCCATCAGTCCATGTTCCAAACACCATTAAGAAAAATCATGTGCTCCTCTCCCATCGGTCCACATAGATTTCCAACTCCCTTCATGTGCATGCATGTAATAACATGTAATTAAACAATACGTTTATGTACAAACTGCTTAATAAACTTTGAATATTTCTTCAGAAAGAAATCGGTGATCATAATAAAAATCAATTAATAGACTCAATTACATACCCTCATCTAAAAACCTCGTCGCACCCTGTCATGGATCTTCACGAGAAGGTGACTCAAAGGGTCATGGGATCTGGTTACCTGTTTACCAATCCAACATGAGATTCTGCTAATTACGGGACTCGAACCCACTTCATACAAAAATGCTATACTTATCACTCAAACTCTTAACCAACTAAATTATATCCAGAAGACAAAAATACCTATTTTAATTAATTCACCTCATACTATTCTTCAATTAATTTAGCACAATGAGGCCCAATAACATCTGTACCCAATAAAGTCCACTGGGCCTTGTAAGTAATTTTTAATGGGAGATGCGTGATGCGTCCCACTCCCCCACAATACTTGAACCAAACAATATTCTACCTTAATTTTTTGGCTTATTTTCTTTTGGCCCCCCAAGGTATTGCCACGGCAGCCACGCTTTCAATTTACCCCCTGAATGATTTATCTTTTCAATTTACCCCCTGAACGATTTATCTTTTCAATTTACCCCCTGAAACGTCAAATTTGTATTAAATTTCGTTTTAAATGAAGGGTGAACTTGGAATAACACACTCATAAATTTTTTGGGGCACTTTTTAATAATAACAAAACAATAATTTTTAAACTAGCCCCTCCCTCTACCCCCCACCCCACCCACCCCCCACCCCTGCAACCAGCCCCACCCCCGCACCTGCAACCAGCCCCCCCACCCCCCCACGGCACCAGCCCCCCCACCCCCCAATCTGCAACCAACCCCCCCACCCCCGCACATGCACCTCACCCCGAGCTGCACCCCCCACCCCCGAGCTGCACCCCCCCACCCCCAATCTGCCCCCCTTCCCGATCTGCACCCACCCCCGATCTGCACCCCCCTAACCCCGCAACCCCCCCCCCCCCCCAGATCTGCACTTCTTCAACAGAGAGAGAGAGAGAGGAGGGGGGGGGGGTTGTTACGGGGAAGATGAAGGAGGGGGTGGGGGGTTGGGTAGGGGTGGGGAAGAAGGAGGGGGATTCTTTTAATTATTTATTTATGAAAAATATCTTTTTGAATTTTATTCGTGAACCCTCATCTTTAATTATTACAAATTTTGCCCCAAAATCTAATTATATGTGCAATTCCGATTTTGCCCTTACCTCAATTCACTTTTTTGGCATAAAAAATACTTCAGGGGGCGGAACGAAAAAAATAGGGGGTAAATTGAAAAGATAAATCGTTCAGGGGGTAAATTGAAAAGATAAATCATTCAGGGGGTAAATTGAAAGCGTGGCAATAGCTTGGGGGGCCAAAAGAAAATAAGCCTAATTTTTTACCCTAAGGTATTTCATTTCTCAATAAGCCTAATTTTTTACCCTAAGGTATTTCATTTTCTCTATTTTTGTTATTTTCTCCATTACCATATCTATATTTTTTTACAAACTCAATATAATAATCGGTTCCAAAATTATTACCTCATTTTTTGGGTGGTCATAATTCTGATAATCATGTATTTTTAGGTTTCATTTTGCTTAATGATAGAATAGTTACATTCTACCAAGTGTTGGACCATCACGATGTGTTTATATATGTTTTATACTGTTTGATTATACAATATAAGGGACTTAATTTCTTAACAATTTATATATCTATGTACATAACAACTTGACATGTGGTATATGTGTCGCACAGAAGTAAGACAGGTGATCTCGAACCTTCTCGGTTAACCTCAATTCATGGCCGAGGCGAAGCAGATGAATTGTAGGAAGGATGAAGTTATGGGCGAGGCCGCGAGGCTATGCCGCTGAAGAAGAGGACGAGTAATGTCCCGAAAGAGATTATTGAATATAATTTCTTCAAGTACCAAACTAAGGAGTAGTTTATTTTAAAAAAATGATTGAGATAACATTATTTATTTAAATAAACATAAAATTGACATAATTAGATTTGTTTTAACTCATATTCATTATTGTAATTTTTATAGTGATACTTACCAATATAGTGTCAAATATTGGATGGAAGTTACCATTTGGTCATGGAGAGTTCAAAGTTGCAGAGTGATCCAAAAAATTATTTCAAATTACAAATTAGTAAAAAAAAGAAAAGGAAACAACGCAACTATTAAATACTTACAGACGATTTTCATTAATATATACGCAACTATTAAATACTTACAGACCATTTTCATCAACATATACGACTCTGTCAAAGCTTGAAGGCTAATTTACGCCTTTGCAGTAAATTGGAGATCAATCTGCAACCTTCGAAGTAACTTTTATGATTGACCTATATCACAAGGTTTTAACAACTTGAGTCTACTGCAGGCATTTAGCAAGTACAACATTAATTGCATTGAGGATGTCGTTTTAAATGTTGGGCCACATTTAAGGATGTGGTCGCTGCTCTTCGCCCTTTTCATCCCTTACTCGAAGAAGAAACCCCATCGTAGTTATGGTGGAAAACGTGAAGATCATCCCATCATTGATGACTTGCTTAGTAAAATGAAGATGGTATAATGACATGAATGAGTTGATCTGTAGTAGTGAAATTGGGCATCGATAACTACGTATTTTATGATTACGGGACAACAAAAACATCATCGAAATTGTTAATAAAATAAAGATTGCTCTTCTTATTATTATTGCAATGACTCGAATTTGATCTCATCATCGCAGTTAGCTTGTAACAATGTGAATATTCATTCTCACGACTCCTGCAAAAGTTCGAATATCTATAATTTCAGTGATGACTATTGAGGACAATGTAAGCGTTAGGGCAAACAATTATCTATGTTCTTCACATTGATTGTTATCTATATAAAAGAAAAGACAAGCCAACCATGCATGATATTTAGAAATATACACAAAAGAACAAATATTTATAGTAATCAGAAAGAAGAGGGAAAACACACCACCAGCATGTACCATCCTAACAGATACCATATAGTTGTGCAGACATCAAGCCCTAAAGAGGCTCGACGGCTGAAGTTCTTTTGCTAACAGATGGAAGGATACGGACGTAGCAGTATGAAAATCAAAGGATCAAACCCTTCGGAGAGGAGGGCTTAGCTGACTGCTCGCTAGGTTCAGGTTTTGGGGGGATGAATTCTTGAGCTTCAGCTGCATTTTTCGCATGCTCTTCTTCGTCCATTTTTTCCTTCGTTTTTTGTCCAACTTCTGCAGCAGCCTTGGTGGCCCTGCTAAAAGCACCAGCCACCCAAGAAGTGCCGGTCAAGATATACCTGTTCTTCATAATGGCGGAACCAGCACTACTGACTGTTTGTTCTGCGGCTGTAAAAGCTGCCTTCGTCTTATCAGAGACCTGGAACTTATCATCGACTTCCTTCATTTTATCATTCACCAGCGTCGCACCCATGCCAATCTTTTCACTCAAACCGATCTTTTGGTCGAGAGAGGTAACTGTTGCGGAGGCTGTTGAAGTAATCTGGAGCTTTTCATCGAAGGTCTTTGCTTTATTGACTGCATCTTTTCCTAAGGTGAAGCCTTTCGCCAACATGCTGCTGACAACATCTTCTGCTTTCTGAAAAGCACCGCTCTGGTTTTCTCTGGACTGAAAGCATAATAGTTAAAAGAATATATTTTCTTGCGAATGATCATAAACTCGAAAAAAGAAGAAGAGCTGATGCTCAAATTACATACAGTATCTGATGCATGAGCTGAAGGTGGCAGCTCATAAGTTGGTTCAAGGGCTATGGTAACAGACTGATCAACAATTGTAGCTCCCTGCAGAAAAGAGATTTAACGTTCAGAAACTGGGCCGGGAACAACGAACTATGTCAACATGAAGCTAATCAGGCAACAAATAAGCTAGAAGAGCTTTAAACTAATGGCAAAAGTCAAATTACTGTCGGAATCAGTTTGGCATTGGAGCTTTATTACATGAAAGGAGGAAAGTTTGCAAATGATAGGAAACATAAAGCATGACTAACTTAAAAAAAATACTCGAACATACATAATATAGCAATATCTGAAGATATCCTTCAACAAAAGAAACTTTATCATGTCATAATTTTGCATCACTAAACCTACCAAGCAAGAAGATCAAATTTATTTTCCTTGTGCATTGAGGAGTGCATGTGTTATTGTGTTTGCACTCACCCAAATTAAGTGACAGTACCTGATTAGGCTACTACACTGTTGGCAGGGATGGAGCATTTCAAACCCACAAACTTCTGTTACATCCATACTCAATAATATTCTTATCATATTTACAAAAGCCAATAAACATAATCAGCGTATCATATAAAACCTGTAATGTGAAAAATACATGGTGCATATATATACTAAAAATATTAGCTCCAGGTATAATAGAAACTGAAAATAACAGACTACTATGCATAAATTAAATAAAACAATCCATTGATACAAAATGGTATATTAGCATATGCATGCTTCAAATATATCATAATAGAGGATGAGTGGCAAAATTGGGAAATATGAACACACAAAATGGGGATTTTTACCGAGAGAAGCACTGCAGTCTCTGCACCCTGAGGATCCTTGAAGGTGACATAAGCAGCTTGTGACCGCTCAGTCTCACTGAAAATATTTCATATAAGGAATAATGTTTATTTACCAACAAACAGTAGTTAAAATTATTTTATATAGTACTTCTATCATGCGTCAGTGGTTTATAGATTTATTATTGGTTAGCACTTGCCTCTTCATCTCAACATATTCAATCACTCCTGAAAAGGAAAAGAACTCGTAGATGTCTTGCTCCGAAGCTCCTAAGGAGACATTGCTAACTTTGACTGTTCTTACCTATAAACAATAATGACCAATAACTCATTGACATCAAATACAAACAAGAAACACAGAGCAGAAGCATTAGTAAGGATAACAAAAATCTTATATCAGATCAGACGCTATGTGGAACCGAAACTCCCCCACTTCTCAGGACCCAGTCAAGGTATTGGAGTTATATAACTACTTATTGCCAATAACGAATGTTCATAGTATATACTTCTTCCGTTCATTTAATTTATTTTTTCTTTTTTGCATGGTATATCTTTGACCATGAATTAAAGCTTACTCCATATTTTAACAAATATAAAATTCATGTAACTGAATTTGCTTTTAAAAATATTTTTAGTATACAAATTTTCTTGTCATTTTTCATAATAGAATTGTATTCATGTTTAAACTTTGCCTAAAAAATCTAAAACGTCAATTAAAGAGAATTCAAGGTAGCAAAATTAGAGCCATATTAACAATCAAATAAAGCGAATAAAGGTACCAAAACAATAGTTCAAATAATGTTATTGAAGTTCAAACTAAGGCATCGAACGAATGGACAATCAAGATTGAAACTTTAGCATAATAACAGCATACGAACCTTCTAAAACACCCTATTTAATCGTGTTTACCATTTTCAAGGAACAACTTTAACAATCCAAATATAATTAGAGCAACATAATGATAATCAGATCATAAAATTATCAAGATATAACCTTTAGCATAATAACAGCATACCATCTTTCTGAAAACACCCTATATCATAACGTTTTCCATTTTAAGCAACAAATTAACGGAATAAAAAAATACTAACATAAAATCGAACAATATATGAATTTAATTAGATCATAATATCAGAAAAATTGAAACTTCAGCACAGAAACAGCATACCATCCTTCTACAACACCATATATCATCATTTTCCCCATTTTAAGCACCAAATTAACAAATTCAAATAAAATAAAATAAATACCACCAAAGTATAATGAACGTATAAGGAAAAATAATTAAAGAATAAATAAATAAATAAATAGATCAGAAAAAGTATATAAACTAACCGACATCGAATGAGAAAGTGATTGAATAAAGGGAATTTGATTGATCAACTTCGAAATGGGTAAAACCCTTTGATATCAATGGAATATAAAGAAGAAAATGGGGTGATTTTGGTTGTGGTGTTGCTATAGCATTCGAAATAAATTGAGTCAAAGTTTTTTAGACAAGAAAATTATGCTTCTATATTTTGTTGTAAAGTGTATAATTAAATGTGTGCCGAATAGATTGCGTATCACGGTAGTTAATTAGTTATCTACATAGTAAATAATAGAGAAATTTGGCAAAGTACCACGATTTGAGGCTCATATTTAAATAATACCATGATATCTTTTTTAATTGGAAAGTACCACAAAAGTTAGGTGAAGTCACTAAATTGCCCCTCATTAAATCTATTATACATACATTCATCTCATTCTCCCTTTCTTCAACTCATTCTTCATCTCATTCTCCATTTCTTCATCTCATTCTCTCTCGCTCTCTCTCATTCCACCGCCCCGCAGCCCACCATTTTCACCGGAATCGTCATCTTCACTTTTCTTTATAAATGTTTTGGTCCTTTAAACTTGTTTTTCTTAGAAAAGTTTAAATATTTTTCAATTTAGTTGACTTAAAATCACGTTTTTCAATATAGTTGATTTAAAAATCACGTATTTTGATTAGTTATGTACTTTATATGTATTGTATTTTTGTTATTTGAATGTTTTTGAACAAAAGTTTGAATCTTTTCTAAAAAGTTTGAATCTTTTCTAAAAAGTTTGAATCTTTTATAAAAAGATCGAATCTTTTTTAAAAAGTTTGAATCTTTCCTAAGATTTTTATGGATATGTGGCTAAATTTGTATTGAAAATGATAGATATATGTGTAAAGTTTGTTCTTTTGGTACTTTAATATTGTTTTTTGAACAAAAATTGATGTTGATATAGATATATTGTGTGTAATTTGAAGAATTGATGTTGTTTTGGAATAAAAGTTTGAATCTTGGGTATTATGTTGATATATTCTCGTTTCTTATAGTATAATGAAGTATAATGAAGAATTATGTTGGTATTATGTTGATATAGTCTCGTTTCTTATAGTCCATTGTTATTATAGTCTCGTTTCTTAAGTTTTTGTTGCACAATTTATGGTTCTAACAATGTTTAATAAAATAATGTGGCTAAATTTGCATTAAAAATTATAGATATATGTGTAAAGTTTGTTCTTTTGGTACTTTAATTTTGTTTTTTGGACAAAAATTGATGTTGATATAGATATATTGTGTGTAATTTGAAGAATTGATGTTGTTTTGGAATAAAAGTTCGAATCCTAGGGGTATTATGTTGATATATTCTCGTTTCTTATAATATAATGAAGTATAATTTATTATAATGAAGTATAATGAAGCATTATGTTGGTATTATGTTGATATAGTCTCGTTTCTTATAGTCCATTGTTGTGTACTTTATGTGTAGTTACAATTTAGAGCATTCCAGTTTTGGTTTAATAGATTATAACAATGTATAATAAAGTATAATCAAATATACATTTTATAATATATATGTACTTTATGTGTATTTACAATTGATATAAATGTACAATGAAAAGACTTGAGAGTTGGTTTACATGGGCTTCAAGTTGAATGGAAAGTTGGGGAAGAATCGTTTGGAGTAATTAGGGATACCATATATTCGAAGCAGGTAGCAGCGGTCCATTATTAAACGAAGAGGACCATGGAGTAGAGCATCAATCGACATTGACGCATGATTTGAGGAAGAAAAATAATGCAACCAGATTGTATGGAGTCCAGGAGATGAACTTTTTTTTTAGCAACTTAGTATTCCCATGGTTCATTTTTATTTTATTTTTCTTTTTCATGGTCCTTTTTTTCTTCAAATGTATTAGTAAAATTTATTTGCTCAACACTGTAAAGAAATTAATATTTATTTGTGCTTTGTACTAATTTTAATATATTAATCCAATTTTTATATTAAAGCAATGGTTGTTGGGTTGAACTTTGTAACATCAATTTAATGCAAAGATAAATCATGACAAATTTAAGTTAGTTGTGAATTTAAAGCAATTACAACGTAATATAATGGATTATAATAGATTATAATAGTCATTTGAACCCAAAAAACTTAGTTTTATAAAAAAACTTAGTTTAATGCTATCAATTTTCATTAAGGGTAAAATAGTCATTTCGCATAAAAAATGTGGTATTTTCCAATTAAAAAAGATATCATGGTATTATTTAAATCTGGACCTCAAATCGTGGTACTTTGCCAAATTTCTCGTAAATAATAATAATAAAGGTCGAATTGCAACTTTAACGGTCTTATTATCGTGTTTAAAAAGTGTGAGGAGCCAAATCATGAAATATGCGTCAGATGGTTAAGAGACTTGAGGTTGCCCATTAATCACTTCCACAACAGATTTAGTCTCATAAGAGACTCGAACCTACACACTATCTCATAAAATGTACGTTAGAATAGATTTCGAGTTGATGCAATAAATTGTATCACACATTACCTTTGATGTAGCTTAGGCTTATAAACGTGTTTGGAGTGAGGTAGGGGAGCTGAAACGTGTGATGTGTCATTATGTGGTGCGGTTAGCACGTCATGGTATGTGATGGACTTCCATACCACCTTGACCACTTCGTGCATTGATCTGCCAGAAGCTAAGATGTCGAAAACCAACTCAATATTTACCAATCTACCATTAGTCTCATATATTGCATAACACATGAACAAATGCAGAAACTAATGTACTATTGATGCAATGTATTCTCATTCGAGAAATTTGGCAAACTATCACTTTTGGAGGCTCCAATTAAATTTCTACCATGAAATCTTTTTTAATTGGAAAAAACCACAAAAAAATGGGTGAACTGACTAAATTGCCCCTCATTAAATCTATTATACAAACCTTCTTCTCACTCTATTCACTTCAACTCACTCTCTTCCTCTCAACCCTAGCCTCCACCATCCTCCTTCTCAACCTCCTTGTCCCGCCCTCCCCTCTTCTGAGTCCAGCCACCATCCATCTCCCTCTCCCCAACCTGCAGCCGTCCAGTCACCCAAACCCGTCACCACCTCTTCTTCTGCTCCGAAGGTCTCGACCCAACATCCAATCTCCACCTTCTCCAAGCGCCACCATCCACGACTCCACCAGCTTCGTCCAAATCACTCCCGCCCGCCTCCGTTGTTCGTCGAAGACAAAAGGCCGACGAGGGTGACCATTGTTTGTGGGACCGATTCCAAAATGGCTTGAGGAGCTTTCAAGTTTCAACTTTTATGGGATTTCTATTTTTCTGGGTATACTTGTTATTCAGCTTAAAGATTCATTTTTTATGGGATTTAAGAAGCTTCAGATTGGTTAAAGTTAGTAGTTGTCGAGCCCAAATTGGTGGCCGGGTTTGTGATTTATGGGTGTAGAGTGGAAATTGGAGTTAAGTATTGTGAATAACAAGGTTTATATCTTTACGAATTAGTGTTCTAGAAGGAAGATGCAGCTAACTGATGTGGGACGATGGGTGAAATGTGGATTTGACAAACATGAGGAAGTTGTTGGGGTTGCCTTTTGAGGAGTCCAGCAAGGTTGTATCGTGTTAGGGTTGTTGAGGTTTATCATGTATGTCCACTCCCTCTCTGGCTCCGAGGTACTCCTTGGCTTACCTGGAAATTTATCGGTGAGGGCCCTCCGGCACCCAAATTAATGTATAGACTGGAAAATGACTAACTGCTTAAGTGTGTATGAGGAAAAGAATGAGCTTTAGCTTAGGAGGTAAGGATCATAAGAGACGTTCACTTGGAACTTACCAAATTCTTTGTGTTAATACCACTCAAGTGAAAAAATGGGTTTAGCATGGTGTAATTTTGAGCAAAGCAGCTCTTTGGTGTGAATTTAATGTTGATTCAGGGGTGTAGTGTCTGCTATTTTGTTGGGTTGTCGGGTTTGCAGCAGCAGAGGGTGCTTGATGTGCATAATAATGGGATTTATAGTGATGTGGGGGATTATTTCTAGGTTGAAGAATGTGGATTATTTATGGGTTGAAGATTTTTATGAATATGTGGGTAAATTTGTATTAAAGTATTGATATATGTGTAAAGTTTGTAATTTTGGTACTTTCAAAGAATTGATGTTGTTTTGGAATAAAAGTTCGAATCTTAGTGGTATTATATTGATATATTCTCGTTTCTTATATTATAATGAAGTATAATGAAGTAGTATAATTTATTATAATGAAGTATAATAAAGTATTATGTTGGTATTATGTTGATATAGTCTCGTTTCTTATAGTCTATTGTTGTTATAGTCTCGTTTCTTAAGTTTTTGTTGCACAATTTAGGGATCTAACAATGTTTAATAAAAATATGTGGCTAAATTTGCATTAAAAATTATAGATATATGTGTAAACTTTGTTCTTTTGGTACTTTAATATTGTAGATATAAAACTTTGTTCTTTTGAACTTTGTAACATCAATTTAATGCAAAGATAAATCATGACAAATTTATGTTAGTTGTGAATTTAAAGCAATTACAACGTAATATAATGGATTATAATAGATTATAATAGTCATTTGAACCCAAAAAACTTAGTTTTAAAAAGAAAAACTTAGTTTAATGCTATCAATTTTTATTAAGGGTAAAATAGTCATTTCGCATAAAAAATGTGGTATTTTCCAATTAAAAAAGATTTCATGGTAGAAATTTAATTGGGGCCACTTCGAATTGTTGATTAATCGTCAGAGATGTCTTAGAACCAATAGTTCATTATCTAATGGCCTCCAACACTGGTATTCTTCAAAATTTCTCATTCTCATTCTGCTACAATTAGTATTTCATACTTCTATTCAGACGTCGTCTTAGATTGGCTTATAAAATGTGTCCAAGGGAAAATTACACGGATTGAGAACTCTTGAAGAATTCAATCCATTTGAGTCTCTGATCTTTCAAGGACAAACCTTTGTGCCAACTGAGGAGCAACCTGAGAGGAAAATATATAAATCAAGGTTGTTATCGAAAGGGAGCTGTCTGCAATCTGCATTACTGCATATCTTATAGACCAGAAAATACCCAAGTAAATTCGAACAAGGGGCGGGAAGCGGGATACATACTTGTAGAGTATAGAGGCTCCTCCCCCCCCCCCCCCCCCCACACACAGACATAAGGACATGAAAATCAGAGATGCCAAAAGGTAAAATATGAAGTAGCTTCATATATTTCGAATGTTATAAGTCAGCATAAACTAAATATGTCTTTGTCGTCTATTCTTATGTATTGTACATATTTTACATATAGACATGAAGGTATATAGTACTGTAGAAAGAAAGAACTATCTATTTCTTATTGTAATATACACTCGTGACAGGGAATACCATGCTCGAATGTTTCAAGAGAACATTATGCATCTCGAAAATAGGCATTCATGCATTTGTTATGTGATATAAGAATAGCCAAACAGCTCGGTAAACAATGGGATAAAGATTTTACCTCTGGTAAAAAAACAATTCGTACTCGGTTTAAAGCAAGCTCACATTTTTTTGGACGCTACATCAAGGGACCCCATCTGTTCAGTCAGGTGGTTTATGTGCTTTGTTGCACCTCTTTCATTTTTTTTCCCAGGCTGCACATCTTGGTCTTCAGAATCAACTTTAAAATTGTTAGGCTCTCTTGTATCATCGATGTCCAGGAGGAGCTCGGGATTACTGTCTAGCAAAACATCAAGATCAGAGGAGGCTCCTTCAGACACAAGTGGCAAGAAATCATGTGCAAGACCGAGCACTGAATCCATGCAGTCCCTATCACTGACTATGGATGCCTGGACAGTTGTATCAGGCATGCCAACATCATCTTCAAGAAAACTTGCTTGAAAAAACTTATACAATGCATACTTATCGCGAGATTTTGGAGTATCCAATGCTGAAACTTGATTAGTAGCCACCACATTTATATGGGATGATTGGATATTACGAATTGCAGTCCCAGGACGGTTAAACAAGAGGGCCGTGGATTGAGATGAAGTAGATAAGTCATCAGAAAGTGTCGTAGATACAGGGTCAAAAGCTCTACCAACATCTAAAGCATCATCTGATGAAGAATGCATCATGTCAAATGGATGGTTCTGTTCCAGCGCATCAGATGAATGCATTTTAAGCATCTGCCCATACACCGCTTGTGCTGCCTCATTCCCTAATGGTTGGTATTTTACAGTCTGCCAATTATGTAAAGAAGCACCTTGATCTACTGCTAAGTCTTCCTCTCCAGCACTATTGAATCTCCTTTTCTTGTTGTCAGTGGAGAGTCTGCTGCTGTCACTCGGCTGATGCACCAACTGTGTAACTAATTTGAGGCTCTGCTTAGTGTTAGCGAGGGAGGATATCATCTGTTGCTGGCATTGTTCCATTGTTTGAACGAGCTCATTGAGTGTTTGCAATTGGTCAATTATTGATCGCTGCTGCTGCCTCAAAATGCAGAATTCATGCATACGCATATTCTTTTCTCTTTTAAGAATTTCAACGTCATCTTCAATCCCAAATTTTTCATCGTTGGCACAAGAACAAATATATTGAAGGTTTTTCCTAGATATGTTTTCCAAAAGATGTTTCTGCCCTCTGAGAAAACCTTCATTTGCAAATTCAAATGGATCTAGTAGACTCACCTTCCTGAAACCCTGATATAACGATAAATTTAGAATAAACAAAGAATCCTGCAAAGCTGAAACTACAATCTTTTCCACCCAGTGATTAAAGCATTACAACTTGATTACATATTCGAAAGAACATTGAAGTATAATGTTGATCATTACAATCAACCAACATAGAGTGCATATATCTCAATCATTACAATCAATTCTCGGACTCCATTATGCTGTCTTACATATCCAAATCTTGATATATTGACAAATTAACATTACAATAATCCAGTTACATCTAAAGATTATTGCTCAATTACACCACAATGCGAATAAAACGAAATCAGAACCAACTGAAGTACACTCCCTCCCTTCCAGAAAGATTGTGAAGTTTTGAATTCAAATATAATATTTGTGAAAAATACAGCAAAATATAGTCTTTTCATCATAATGTAGTATTCACATGAGAATTGATTCGAATCAAACTCATGCGCGTCTATTAAGGCCACAAAGCTAGTCAATTTCGAACTTCCAAGATCAAGCCACACAATCTTCACTGAATGAAAAGAATACTTATACACAGACAACCAAGACCACGAAAGTCTAGCAGAATTCGTTAACACGAACAAATATAACATTTGTGAAAAATACAGCAAAATATAGTCTTTTCATCATAATGTATTATTCACATGTGAATTTCGAATCAAACTCATGCGTCTCCATTGCCACAAAGCTAGTCAATTTTCAAACTTTCAAGTTCAAACCAGGCAATCTTCATGGAAAGAAAAGAATACGTAAACACATACAACCAAAACAAAGAAAGTCTAGCAGAGTGCCTTCATATAATGAAAAACACACGTAAAACACGAACAACCAAGATCAAGAAAGTCTTGCAGAAGCCCCCATGCGCATAGCCTAGTGGTAAAAGCGCCAATAAATTGAAACGGAAAAAAAGTCTAGCAGAAGCGATATCAACAAAAAATGGCAATCAAATACAGCAGCATATCATAAAAAGTGAAGACAACTCCCAAAATGTATTACATAAGCATTCAACTTGCGAAAAAAGCTGCAGATATTATGGCAATCAAATACAGAAGCATAGCCAAAAAAAGTGAAAACAACCCACAATTCATAAATACTTACATAAGCATTCAACTTGCAAACAAAGCTGCAGATATTATTGAGCTTGAAATATTTAGGCAAAAAATCCCTTGAAAACTGAGGAGCATCCAAGATAATGAAACTCTTGTTGCTTTTACTCCAAGAAATTACAGAATCTGATGTGGGGTCATCCACAATTTCGTATAACTTGTTCAGAAAAGGGGACAAAGAACTTCCTGCAACACTTTCTTGAACACCTTCCATCAAATTGTTGAATTTACTATATCAAAATGAGCAACAAAAAACTTCAAGAAAATATGGATTCTGTGTACATATCATTGTATTTCATAGCTGGATGTTGGGAAAATGGAAGTTTGGTATAGCTGAATGTTGGGAAGTGGAAGTTTGAAACATTTCAATATATAGGCAATTTGCTAGGACTCATTGAGTCGTTTGTCTTTTCTAGCGGGAGCTCGAGTGTGAATTGGATAGACTTGTATTGTTGTTATTTTAATTTTAAATGAATAATCAATAGTATAATAAAATATTAATTTGTCAGTTTAATCTCGTAAAGTTGATCAATTTATAATTTAAATGTAATTAGTTATACTATTACAAATTTAACACATGCACCCATTTTATAATTTGGTTCCTAAATACCGGAATCATAAATCATTTATATGTAAATGGGTCACTTACTTTGCATGTGTATGGTAATAGTGAATGGTTAATCACACTTGGGTCATTTACAACATATTGGTGTACAATCATATTTTTCCTCTAATTTCTTCTTATTTTGAGGTGAAAATTGGAATATTTCGAATGTTATATTTGAATATTCAATCCTCGAATTTTTTGAACAAACTCGAACTTCAATATTATGGTTTCTTTAAACCTCAAGCCAACTAGTCTTCACTTTTTGTAAAAAAAATTAATGAGCTGGTGTGGCCCAGACTCGTAAATGTGGTCAATTTTGTGCATTATTTGAGCTTGTCACCAAAATATTATGAATTCGATTCTCATGACCGGTCTGTATAGAGTCGTTGTAACCGCACATGACCCTTTTCAATAGGGGCTCCAACCAAAATTTTAAAAGTTACTACATATATTTATATTTTAAGCTCAGTACAATATTAAAGTTATCATGAATTTACTGTTCATTATCCAAATATGTAGATTCATGTCCATTACAATCTTCTAACATTAATGTTAGTTATTATTTCTAATATAATTGACCACTAAAATAGCATTATAATTCAATCTACAATTAATATCATTAAAGTTCATTTAAATGTCAAATTCTCAATAATCAACGATCAAGTCTCCTCTATTTCTATTTTCAATTAAAGTCATTAACAAAATTGTTTAACTTAGTCTATTATAAAAGAACGTTTGAGTATCATATTTTGGGTGTTATTTTATATATAACTAAATATTTTATCTTCATTTTGTATTTTATTTTTATATTATCTCAAGAAATTATTTTTCCGGAAGTTAAAAAGAAAAAAGAAACTAGTAAATGAATTTGTAAATTCACGAAAGGGGATATTCATAATTTTTTCTAAAAATATCACATGGTCATATAGTAACCAAATTTATATTTTATTTATTTTAATAATTATAGCAAGTTGAACTTATTATACTAATTTGATTTAATAACGTGGTTTGCAGGCCGTTACGTTACGAGTGCACCCTTGACTTGACGAGCGGTAGTGGCATGTATAATTTTGTCAATTTAGAAGCGCTAAATAGTCGTGGCTGTTTGTGTGAGTCTCCAGCATCAAATATAAAAAAAAAAACAACTCATCCACGAACAAATCTCCAGAAATACACAAAGAATCGCACAAGATTGAGGATAATCAAACAAATACAAATTCAATTCAATTCAATTCCATGTTATCAATTGTCTATAGAAAATCATATTATATTACCATTTTTGAGAAATAAAGAAAAAAATTGCTTTTTTCATTTTTTGACCAATTTCATCTTTGTTACAGCTTCTGATCTCCCCCACCAGTTGCTAAAGGTACAAAAGATCGAATCTTTGACATGGGTTTTCCTTTATTTGAGTTGCAGAAGTAGTTGTTATATTAGTTTCCTTACTTTTCTTGGGTTTTTATTGTTTTTCTGTGATTTAATATGCTGGCCTGGAATTTATTTACAACAATTATTTGTTACTAAAAGTCTAACCCCAAATAATTTGGAGATAAACTTAATTCTGGGTCAATAACCATACTGAATAGATTCATATAAGTTCAGCTTAGAAAATTGCATTTTTACTTTGATGGGTCAAGCTCAATGATTATGGAATGGAGTAATTATTATTGTATTTTGTTTGTTAATATGCTCGGCGTGCAAGTTGGCTTAATTATTTTGCACTTCATGTTTAGTCGATTTGTAAATTGTCTCTCTGTTAATACCTGGGTAAGGCTGATCAACTTAGGCGGGAGTCGGTTATAGGTAGTGGGGCATGTTATTGTTTATGTGCTCTAGGCAACACTGAGACTATAGCTGCCAGAGCTTGTTGACTTGTTAATGCGTCTTTTTAGATAAAAGAGATATCATGTTATGTATAAGGATACTGATTCGATAATTTAAATAAATGAAGTCCAAAATCTTGGTCTTTCCACAACCAAGAATTGCAGATTGGATGCACGTTTTGAACTTCGTCGTTACAGTAGTTGTTATTGGATATTGTAGTTTCAAGAGAGAATCTAATTGCAGTATTACCTCTTTCAGGCATAATAACGTGAAAAGCTATCATGGTTCATTTCTCATAGGTGCGAGGCGCAATGTATCTAGAACATTTTGTGATAGATCAATTTTTTCCTGGTGATTGATTTTAGGTTCTCCAATGATAAATATTAAAGCATCTCGCCATCCAATTATAGAATATAGGCCTATTAGACCCTCTGATCTGGAAATCCTTGAGAAAATACACGGTGAATTGTTTCCTATTAGGTTAGTAATTTGCTCTTTCTTTTTATTATCGCTAGTTATTTTGTTGTGGTGAGAATCAGTTTTATTACTGAGAAGCTGAACTGCAATAGGTATGAATCTGAGTTCTTTCATAGTGTTGTCAATGGGCGTGGGATTGTGTCTTGGGGAGCTGTTGACCGTTCTCAGCCGATGAATCAGAATGATGAACTTATTGGTTTTGTTACTGCCCGAGTTGTTATTGCAAAAGATAGTGAGGTGAGCTTAAATGTTATGATTTGAAAAAGTAAGATTCGCGTCTTAAAGCTGCAGTTTTGAATCTCAGGTTCGGATGCAAGTGTAACCATGTCCTTTTCATTATAATAAGTTGGCTGCGCTTACCATTCTTTGGTTTCTTCATTCAGCTAACAGTTCAATGTTTCTTGCAGATAGAAGATCTCATCAGGTTTGAGTCACCTAAATTGGATGAAACTCTGGTGTACATCTTGACATTGGGGGTGGTAGAATCTTATAGAAATGTTGGCGTAGGTGAGTATCGTTTTAAGTAGATATCACAAACCGCTGCCGATTATCTTATTATATTTGATTATGTCTTCTTTTTAAATTATCTTATATTTTTTAAAATCAGCTAGTTCACTAATTCGTGAAGTTATCAAATATGCTTCAAGTATCATCACCTGCCGAGCTGTCTACCTACATGTGATTTCGTATAACAATCCTGCTATTCTTCTGTACAAAAGAATGTCCTTCCAGTGTGTACGAAAGCTGGGTTCGTTTTATTTCATTGATGGCCAGCACTATGATGCCTACTTGTTCATCTACTATGTAAATGGTGGCCGATCTCGCTGTTCACCAATGTTGTAAGTATAACATAACCACAAGTCCCCACCGTTTTCAGACTCTTGTTTTTTATCGTGGCATGAACTCTACTTCTATATATAATCTTCACCCTTTTCTTAGATGACGATATTCATGACGTTGTCCTCTATTCTGCAGAGAACTTGTTGCGCTTCTGCTGACTCATGCAAAGAGTGGATTTAGATCTGTTGCTGCTGTGCTTTGGAGAAAGGAAGACAAAAAAGTCACAAAATGGCCTAGAAATAGAGAATCTGGATGCCTTCTTCCGACAATTCAAAACAAAACGCCAACCAAATGACTACACACGGCAACAGTGTGTATAATTATGTGTCAATAATAGCAGACTGTGTGAGAACTGAAAAGATAACTAAGCCCTTGACTTAAGATGGTAATGTATTCGTATCAGTTACGTCAATCTGAATATGAAGAGAATTGCTCGAGATCAACTTGCAGTTTATATTGTGGAGACAGAATGGAGAACATACCCTGCATGCCTCAGCTGCTATGTACATTAACTTATACTGAGCAACTTTATGTCTCAACTAAATCAATATTCTTTGTTATTTGAAGTTGCTATATCCTTTTTTCTTAACATTATTGTCAAGTTGTTGGTTCCTTGTTATATTGGTAGATGTCTTTAGATGCTACTAGATTTTGTAGGGTATCGTCCAATATGTCTTTGTGGGATGGGTCAAGGGAGGAGGAGGAGGCATTGGAAGATACCACGATTGCGTTTGCCTGGAAACAGGGGAGGGACAGTGAGGAGCCGGCACGACCCACCCATATAAACTTAAAGCAATAATTCTGTTATTCATAGTGAACATTGTTTGACCATTACATCCAGCAGAAACTTAGATCTATCGAGCATTCGTTTAGTCATCATTCCTGTGAAGTCAGATACTCCTCGACTGCTTTCATAATAATCATTAATGGCTCCATGGAGACCATGGAAACAGCATTTGCTGCATCTTCCTTGACCTCATACTCAATTGTAGATCTTGTGATGCAAGAAGTCTCACCATTTTCTATCACTTCAAAGCGAACGCGATACAGAGTAAATCCAAAATCGAGATATCCTCCTTCCACCACCTCTGCATCTTTCAGCATCTTTTCATGATCAATCACAGTGAACTTCTCCTTGTAGCTGCTAAGCCCCGGTGTTCCTGTGGTATCCAACAACCAATGAACAACACTAAACATAAACATAAACAAAGGCAGTTTACTTCACTAAATACAAACAGGACGGATTGTGAACAAATAACGAAGATCATAAACATCACAAGTTTCGTACGACTACACGACATTAGTGACAGAACTACAGAGTTTCGTGTTCATTTTGTGAGACAACCTTGGTCTCTTCTAAACTTCGCAACTACATTCACGACGGAGTATATACTACTCGTATAGTTCAGATATGTTACCTGCTGGAAAAGTTAGTTTGAGGACAGTACCAACACCTCCATCACCTTCAACTAGTTGAACCTTCTCTATGATATGAGGCAGTTGCTTCTCCACAACCTTTGCTAACTGGAGGCTGCTATACACTCCCCATGCTTTACTTGCTGGTACCTTCACTTGTATTTCATCACTAATTGTACCACTCAACATTTTACTATATGGAGGTTCTTGAAAATAAGAGGTAGGGAGAAGAACAAGGCTTTAATGATTATTAGTATATACTTAAGTGCTCATAATATTCTCCACTATGTGGTTAATTATATATAAGTAGATTAGATTGGACATAAGTGCATACTCATTTTATTTTATTCTTCTATGATTGTTTTTGGCTATATGTTTATAGAGTAAGCAAAATACTTAAGTTAATTGCCGGCCAAAGGCGGCAAAATTGATTCCTCGGCATACTAATGTTCAATATTGAGCAATTTGGTAACATAGTTGAAATCATGGCTATTCTAATCCGAATGTGATTGCCACACGGAGCGAACCTTGTGGCATAATTCAAGTGGTAAAGAATTAGAGTGTAAAGGTAGCATCGCCTCTTCATGTAACCCGGATGCGATTCTTACTAGAAGAGAACCGTGTGTTGATGAAGTGGTTGATAGACAAGCTCTTGTCTCCTGATCAGGTGAGACACATCCTGCGATTTAACTCCTCCGTTAACTCTAGGGCAGGGGTACATAAGAGCCGTTGTGACACCCTAAGGTTCTTGCAGAGCTAACACTAAGTCAATAAGGTATCCGGCTTGTTCTTTTTGATTGACGTTTTTTGTTTTGTCCTAGCCAGTCTTACTTTTACCTTTAAAAAAGCTAGGGTCTGGGTGTAACTGAAGTATTGAAACCTAGGGTCGGGTTTCATTAAACCCAGGGCCCGTGACAAGTTAGACATAAATACTAATTTGCCGGGCCTCCATAACTAGTAAATTATAGATACTCCCTCCATCCCAATTTGTTTGTCCACTTTCTATTTTGGGAGTCAAACTTTAAAATTTTTTACCATGAATTTCTATTAATCTAAAAGAAATAAAATAGTCATATGAGATGTTGTTAGGTTCGTTTCAATGTATATTTTTCAAATATCAAACTTTTATAATTTTCGCGTGGGTAGAATTCGAGATATTTACGTTTTAAATCCTGTCTCGACGACCGTGAAAGTCAAAACAACCCAAACAAAATGGGAAGGAGGGAGTACATATAATCATATGTTCACATGTTCCCATTCCCACGTAACAAGAATAGTCAAACATTATACTCTACTTTTTATACTCTACTTTTAACGAATTTGGCAATGTGTTAGTTGATTATATAATTATAATATTACATAAAGTAGAATAAATTATACAACTGATTTAGTTTACATTATCATCAAGCGTCAATTACTCACATAGTCACATGTACATTTCTTTGCTATTACATCACCCTTGTAGTGGTCTTAACAGTAGACCAAGAATATTGCTTCACTTCAAGAATATATAGATATGATTAGAACATCCATATTCTTGATTTTGTCCTTTTTAATATCTTCATTGAAATCAGAGGAGGTTCACGAAATTGAAAGCTTGTTATGTGATGATGGTGACATGAGAGCATTGATAGACTTTTCTCGAGAATTCGAATCGAGCATTGATGGATGGCAAACTGATGCATCTTCTCCAAATTGCTGCACTTGGGCAGGAGTCGAGTGCGTTGCTGGAAGAGTGGTTCGTTTGGAGCTACAAAGCAAAAGACTTAACGGTATACTATCTGATTCTCTGGGTACATTGGAGCACCTCAAAACACTCAATCTGTCCAACAATCTTCTGCAGAGCGCGATTCCTGTGGCGTTGTTGCACTTGCCTAACGTGGAGGTGTTAGACTTGAGTAGGAACCTTTTGTTTGGTTCTTTGCTAGGGAGTATGGACTTGCCATCAATCAAAGTTTTAGATGTCTCGGATAATAATATCAAGAGTCTGATACCCGAGGGGATTTGTAGTAACTCGACCAAAATATCAGTTCTAAATTTGGGAGTGAATTATTTTGAAGGAGCGATTCCAGGAGGACTTGGGAGATGTAGCTCATTGGTAGATCTAAACCTCAGTGAAAATGACCTGACTGGGGCATTGCCAGAGGCGTTGTTTCGGTTAAAAGGATTGGTTAAGTTGGCCATTCATGGCAACAAAATCTCAGGTCAAATGGTTGAAGCAATGAGTAACCTTTCCAATCTTGTTCATCTAGACATTTCCCTCAACAATTTTTTTATGGATCTTCCAGATTTTTTTCACGAATTTAGCAAGTTGAGGTTCTTTTCTGCTCATTCGAATAACTTTAGTGGCGAAATTCCTCTGTCCTTGGCTAATTCTCCGGTGATTTCTTCCTTGTACTTAGGAAATAATTCTCTTTCCGGGAAGATACAATTCAATTGTTCAAACATGAAAAGAGTAAGAGTGTTGGATTTGCATAGCAACAAATTTACTGGACCTTTTCCTAGAGGTCTTTTGACCTGCACACAGTTGAAGACATTGAATCTCGCAAACTTCAACTTGTCCGGAACCCAGCTACCTGAGGAGATCAAGAATTTACAGAGTCTTGCCTCCCTTTCATTATCAACTACAAGGATTTCCAACATCTCATCGGCATTGCAGACGTTACAGCATTGCAAGAACTTGACTACTTTGATACTTACTGCCAATTTCCAAGGTGAAGAAATGCCTCAGGATCTGAGTCTCAATATGAGCATGTTAAAGATTTTGAAAGTATCGAATTGTGGACTCACTGGAAACATCCCGAAATGGCTAAATGGTTGTCATGATTTGCAGATCTTGGATCTCTCTGTGAATAATTTGCACGGAGAGATTCCGCATTGGTTCCAGGATCTACAATCACTTTTTTACTTGGATATGTCAAACAACGAGCTATCTGGTAGTATTCCCGTGGCACTTGCTACCCTTGTGAGCTTCATATCCAACGAATCCAATAGCAATACTACAAATAATATCTCATCCGAGGATCCCTCATTCGATTTTGCTGTTTTCTTGAAAAGAAACAAAAGTGAAAAGGCATTGCGGTATCATCAACTGCTCAGCTTCCCAAAGACAATAGACCTGAGCAACAACACCATCACCGGGCAAATTCCACGTGCCTACGGGAGGATGATAAAATTACAAGTTCTGGATCTTAAGCTCAACAAGCTATCAGGAACTATCCCAAGTGAGCTTGGTGACATGAAAAGCTTAACCGATTTGGATTTGTCCCACAATAAGTTGTCCGGACTAATACCACCTTCTTTTACCTCTCTTACATTACTAAGGCAGTTTAGTGTAGCATACAATAACATTTCAGGGACAATCCCTACAGGAGGACAATTTCATACATTCGATCAAACGAGCTTCGAGGGGAACAAAGATCTCTGCATTCGAGCTTGTTCTAAAGATCCCGAAGGTTCAACAACATTAGACAAAGATGATGATGATGAGGTGATAGACAGGACTATCATTACTGAGATAGCCATTGTAGCTGGTATGATCTTTTTTGTATTGTCATTTTCTGTTGAAATGTACTTCAATTGGATATGGAATTTGTTGAATTCTCATTACAATTTAAACAGGCCAGTCCAATATTTGAGGTCTTCCCAATAAATAATAGTTGGTGATGATGACATTGTAGTTCAAAATGAGAATAATTTCTAGATTTACTAAATCTACGTATTGTAATAAAATTACTTGAACAATGAACATGTATGAATTATGATGTATTGCATGATCAATATTAATTTCCACTAGCTATCAATCTTTCAATACATTTGGATTATCTTAAACAATACTCTTTCCGTTTTTTTACGACATTTTAGACTTTTCATTTTGTGTTTTTTTTAGTTGACGTTTTACAATTTCAATGTACTTTTTACTTATTTTTTTTTCACTGAGGTTATCAAATAACCAATATTATTGTGACAATCAATTGACATTTTACATTCTCAAAAAGGTTAGATTCGCATAATTTAAATTCTTATAAATAAGGTTAATGGGAGTGAGATTACATTTTACACTCTCGTATCGTATGTCATTGCCATATTAGGAGTATTAGAGATAAAGTTTCCCATGCTTGTAGTGATAAGTTATAGAAACATAACAATTTATTTACATATAAACTCTCAATTAACTTTATGGTTTAGCGATATATGCCATTTTTTCAGTTTTTGTTGATACCTAGCTATAACAACGTGAACATCAGAGTCATCGTACGATGGACGACCGCCAAATGACATCATTGATAATTACAAAATATTTTTCCATCGTGGTGAACTAGACAACGCCACCATAATACATCAACAGAAGATCGAACAGTATCCAATGATTCACATCATAGCATAGTAACAACATGGTCTAAGCGACTTTAACGAAGACAACAAGGTAAATGAATAATTGTAATGACTCCTAGCCACCAGTGTCTCACCTACGAGCTTGTTCACCAACTTGCTCGGTGCAATCGCTATTCGACTAAACTATCAACCTTCAAAAGCTGGACTAAAATACAAGCCCATACACAAAAGGGGTGAGCTATATATAAAGCTTCGTGAAAACAAATAACACAAGTGGTATCCAGTCACTTATACATCCATCGATGTAAAAGAGCATATGTGTAACAACAACGACACTTATGTTTCAAAGGGTTCATGTTGATCACTTATGTTTCTAAATCAATCTGACTTATGTATTTTTTTTTAACAACCCACTGTGTTCAGTCAGATTCACAGGGGATCCGTTAGCTGAATATATTGTTTCAATTAGTTTAGCTACCTCAGATTGCCTGATGTAGCTAAAAGATTTCACCGATCGACATTCAAAGTCATTTAACGTAATGAGATCTAATCAACAAGCCAACGGAAATACTTGTTACAAAAAAAACTCTTATTGTGATTTAGTAGCTATTTTTAACACAGTGTGTGTTTCTATGTTTCATGTATCTAAAACATGAATGTCTACTGTGCTCACTGTCTAATCAGTGGAGTTGAGTGTCGTTATGGAGCAAGAAAGCCACACGCAAAAACAAGAAAAAATAACCACAAGAGGATGAACTATAATGAGAGTGCATTATAAATGTTCAACAATATAATTAAAAAAACACAAAACTTTAGCTTAAACAATACATTACAAAAAATAACGAAAAACGAATGGAGTACAAAGTAGTGTCGATAATCATGTTGTCACATGATGGAAACAAGAGTCTCTTGATAAACTAGAAATTGAGAGTAGAGATTATACCCATTAATCTCTACAGGCTCACAATTGAGAGTATCATGATGGCACAAAACTAGTTTAGAGTTCTTCCGTCTGCATACTAGGGCATCCTTTTCGGTCCAAAAGAATAGTGGTTTGTCGTGGTGCCTAATGCTATACATTTTAGTCCATGACGCAACAACCCCATAATCTTTCATAATCCATACCTCAATCGAGGTATCACTCAGACTAAATGGAAAGTTATAACACCCGGCTGATAGAAAGTCCATATGCGGCATTAAGAAATGAAATGATTTCCCCCCAATGAATTGTCCATTGTTCTAAACCTTTCACTGTGGAAATCACACCAAACAATGGTTGTAGCACGGGAATTACAACGCTTGAAGAGGAAGTGAAAAGAATTAGCATAAAACACACCAAAGGGCCAATGAGTAGGATCAAGTCTATCATCCAACCCCCAACCGAGTTGTTTCCACGAGTTAGAACTAAGAGTAAACATTTCAATTCTGAGTGCCTTATGAATCGGTTTGCTGACAAATCCTTTTTCGAGTGCCAAAAATATTCGGCACACTTTGAAATCATAAATATTTGTAGACACAGAACCAAATGCTATTTGACATTGGTAAAACTTTTTGTCTGTTTCGAAGGATTCAAAGGAACTAGGGGGCAACTGCTTAAATTCTCTCGTCGCTGGATTGCTCAAGTAAATTGATCTGTTCTTATCAAAATAGCAAACGATTCCATTACAAGAGCCTAGACATTTGACATAAGTATCAGGATTTGCCAGAATCCCGAAATTTGCTGATGCCGATTTGTCATGGGGACTAATTGTGAACACGTGATTATTAATATTCTTCTGTTTCTGGAATTTGAGAGTTCTACACATTAGTAAATTGGGGAATCTACTCAAATTGAATTTGTGATGCATAAATATAAAATTAGGGCTTTTGATTAAAATGTACCATATTTTGCACACCGATTTGAAACGTAGCAAAGGTTTCACAGGTAGCCTGACCAGAATTTCAAACATCAAATCTTCCGGAATTCCGACAACAAAATTACTTCTTTTTGCCATCACCAACTAATAATCAAATACGAGAAGATTTCAATTGTTGGGACCGAGCCGAAATTGATGTCCGGAGAAGGTAATGATAAGAGGTGAGGTTTGACGACAAGATAACAGAAGGGGCCTTTAAATAGAGTGCTTTACATAGATTCAGACGTAGAGATGTAAGTTGTAACAAGGATTAGGAATTATGATATCGGTAAGAAGAGTTATTGTCCAAATCTAATACTACTATCAAATAGTTGTTCAATATTTAATTTAACTAAATTTCGTCCTCGTTGACTTTGGACCAAGATCTGAGACACCAAGACTTTCCAGGGCCTCTCCATCTTAGTACTACTATTCTTCATATTTTTAAACAAGAGACTCGATTATGTATCTTATTACATAAATGACTCAACAATGTTAGTCAACATTTACACTTTTCTAAATACATCCCTCAAATTTTACTATTTTTGAAAGAAAAAAGAATCAGAAACACATCTAAATTGAAAATTAGGGAATGATTTCTGTAATACATCGATATGAATTGTTTTTGCACAACTTAAGCGAATTAATCATTATTAATAATTACAAAATATCCCCAATCCCATCCCCTTATCCCGAGATAATTGATGGAATGGTCCTCGTAATTGTGTGTTAGGTGCATTTTGGTCCCATTAAATGGTTGGTCTGCCGGTTTAGTCCCCATAATTGGTACACTTGGTGCAGTTTAGTCGCCAACCGTTAAAAATTGACGAAAAACTGTAACTTTGGGCCAAAACTGAAGTTTTAAAATTAATTCAAGGTTAAAAGGCAAATTGGATAAAATGTATTCTTGTATCACTTTTTTGGTGCACTTTAGTCCCCGTAATTAATTTGTTTCCACTTTCTTTTCGATTTTTTGTCCCCGTAATTCAATGTTTAAAAGGCAAATTGGATACAATGACATTCTTGATAATTGTTTTGGCAAAAAAATGTTTGAGTTTGGTAGTTGCTCCGCAAAAAGTTTTGATTTTGGTAGTTGTTTAAAAACAGTAAAAAATCGAACATTTTTGCTAAAAAGTACGAAACCGAAAAATCAAACCATTCTTACTAGGAAAAAATTGAAAAGAAAAGGAATCCAAAAAAAATCCAAAAATAAATCGAGAATGCAATCTAAAAGAAATCGGAAAAAATTGAAACAACTACCAAAATCAAAACTTTTTGTGAAACAACTGCCTAAATCGAAAAGAAATCGGAAAAAATGAGTTCTATGGAAGATATGATGTAATTTGGAGGGAAAAAAGTGTTAAAAAATTTCCTGAACACCCAAACTTGTATCAAAATCGTGTTCTAACCTCAACTTGATGTTAAAACTCACTTTTGGCCCAAAGTTACGCTTTTCCGTCAATTTTTAACGGTTGGGGACTAAACTACACCAATTGTATCAATTATGGAGACTAAACATGCAGACCGAATATTTAGTGGGACCAAAGTGCACCTGGCACACAATTTCGGGGACCATTCCGACAATTATCTCCCCTTATCCCACATACGGCGGTAAAAAATTTGATTAATTTTTTATAACGAAATATATGTATGCGGGATGTTTTTGTACAATGTTATTGACATTAAACATAGGAAAATTTTTCTTTGCTAAATTATTTTTTTGTCGAAGATTTAAATCTACTGTAATTCAATTAATTAGATTATGAATTTTGATTGATTTATTACATTTTGAAGTTCTTTCTTTAGAATGGTTTTGGAATTATAATGAGAGCATGAAATAAGCGAATTTCTTTTATTACTACAATGTGTTCATTAATGATTAAGAGAGCATAACAAATTTATTCTTGAACTAGTAAAAATACAATTATATCACCAATTTTCATTATGAAATAGCTGAAATATCGGTCCCTAAAAAAATTATTCGACAACCACTTGAACAAAGAATTTCATAAGTTAGCTTATAGACCATATTTTACTTATATCTACTTCCAATTTTAAAAAAGGATTCATATTTCATGCTCTTTTTATTTTTCGAAAACGTTCCAAAAGTATTTACTCCAAACACAGAAATTTCATGAGATTATATCACATGGGTATTTTTTACTAAAATAAGGGATTGCACTAAAATCTGTATCTTATTAGATTGTTGAAGGATCATTTCAACAGTGATAGATATATTCCACTATTTTAACAAATAATCTATTTTATTAAATGAGTTGTATGTTTTACGAGAAAATTGGAAGAATGCTCCTCTCCCCCCATTATTTTTTAACTTTTACCCCCTTCCTTAATTTCTTTGATTTGAGTATCCCTCTCCTTCACAAAATAACTAATTTATCCTTAATGAAACCTACTACCCCATCTTCTTTCTTCTTCTTCTTCTTCTTCTCCTTCTTCTTCTTCTTCTTCTTCTTCTCCTCCTCCTTCTTCTTCTTCTTCTTCTTCTTCTTCTTCTTCTTCTTCTTCTTTACCATTCCACCATCACCACCAACATCACCAAACAAAAATTCTCCATATTTTATTTTGGTATGTGAACATCTCTAGTTTCAAACTCTTTTTAAAAAATCTCAACTTTTTGCCAACAAAATTTCAATTTCGAACATAATATATGGAGGTTTGTGCTCCATTATAAACTTCGAAATTCGTCATTCCTACAAACAATTGCAGGTTCTTCTCCATCATGACCTACATCGTGGCCTTGGCACACGATGCAGGTCACTATTCTAACCTATATTCACGTCATCGTGCCTTCCATCGTCCGCTAGGGCACGTTGGAGGTCATTATTCTAACCTATATTCACGTCATAGTGCCCTCTATCGTGGGCTAGGACACGATGGAGGTCACTATTCTAACCTATATTCACGTCATCGTGCCCTCCATATTTAATTTCATCCTCCCGTGCATACATGCCAACAGAGTAACCCACCGTAATATGCTTACTCGATTCACCAATGCATCCTTAAAAAAATTGTTAATGCACTGATTGGCTGAAGTTTTTCATACGAGGACAACTGTTATAACATCTGCTTATCAGTAGTACACGAAGACAAATGATGAAGTGGTCGAAGAAAAAGTGTTGAAACAAAAGGAAGTTCCAATCTACAGTTGTCCCTAAAAGTTGGAGATCTTATAATTAATGATGCAATCTTTTGTGAACAAAAGTGGATATGAAAAAATCGGTTGATTAAAGACGGAATATATTCTTTGGAGCTCAAGACTTTGTTTATGGTAATGTATATTACTTGAAGACAAATCAACCGATCATGAAGGCAAGACAAATATGAGCCGATTCTCTTCTATTTTGTATGCATCCTCTAATCTTATTTACTCTTAACTGATTGTAGAGTTGTTGTGTCACCTTAAAACAACAACAGTGATAAATTTTATTTCATACACTTTATATTAATAGAACGCCGGGATGGTGTTGACATAGGGATATAATTTGTAGTAGGGATACTTTAGAAAAGTCTAGTTTAAGGCGTTGAGAATGCGGACATTCGAATAAGACCCCTCTTGTAAAACTTTTCATATAGTGGATTCGTGGATTCTTCGCTTGTACAGTCCCCCTAGATGTAAGTGCTCTTTTGGCACCGAACTGAGTTATCATCTTGTGTGTTACTTGAGCTTTTATGTCTACTGTGTCCAAGTGTTCTTAACAATTGGATTATCAGTGACCTGTTACGTGTGGACTTTTCAATGGATATCAGAGCGGACACTCAACATATATAAAAAATTTCTTGAAAACATAGGTTATTATCGCAGAGGCAAGATTTATAGCTCGTCCTCATGTACCAGATGAAACGAACTACTTTTAAAAGAAGAAGAAGATGATGATTATACTCTTAAAATCAATGGACAACAAAACCTGAAAATCTGTCATGAAAGGTTGGACGTCTCTTACAGTAACAGATAAATGTAGTAAATTGATTATCAAAGATAAGGAGAAATGGACCAAAGCAGAAGATAAATTTGCTCTTGCTAATAACAATGTCATGAATGCTATTATTGTAGCAATAGACAAGAATGTATTCGGACTCATCAGATGTTAAATTATGGCTAAGAAGGCTTGGAGGATCTTCTTAACACCTATGAAAGAACTACAACTACAACATTTTACCAACATCTGTCAAGATAACATAATATCTAAAAAAAAGGCTTGAAGGATCTTGAAAAAAGGCCAATATAAAATTGACTAAAAAATAATATAATAGTTACCTTCAATTAAAGATGAAACATTCGTGAATCCATGTTGAAATGGATGAGTTTAGTTAAAGATAATGAGCACACAGTTGAAATGATGTGTTTTAGTTGAGCTTAATGACAAATTTATTGGAGGCAGGCAAAAATTCCTTAGTAAAAATGTTTAAAATGTTAAAAGTCGCGGGTTGTACATGAAAAAACGCGTGAGTGACCCAAAATATACATAATACTCAACATTAGTAATCGAAAATATACAAGTCAAGCTAGGGTGATCGACTGAGGATTTTTAGCAAACGTTAGTAATCAATGAAGTCATTTGCTTTAAATTATAGTCACTCAATTGCTAAATGATTGTCACATTTAAGATGTCTCGGGCGTTCAATCTTATTGTTTTGGTAGTTTATGGAATTTAGTGAAATGTAAACTTTGAGCTTCCAAAATTACTACTGGTGTACTCTACGAGAAAATTGGAAGAATCCCCTCTTCTTCATTTTTTTAACTTCTACTCATTTCCATAATTTTTTTTTTGCTAAGAGTATCCCTTTCCCCCCAAACTTTCTATTTTACCCTTACAGAACCCTTCATTTTTTTTCTATTCTTCTTCTTCTTCTTCTTCTTCTTCTTCTTCTTCTTCTTCACCACCATCCCATCACCTCCATCAACTTTCCTTTTTTGTTTTCTATTCTTTTTCCTTATTCCCTTTTTTCCCTTTTTCTTCTTCCTTCTTCTTTCTTCTTCTTTCTCATTCTTCCTCCTTTCTTCTCTCAAGAACACCACCAAATGTGAAACAACCCCTCCCCTCCCCCCAGGGGAACATCCGCGCCCCTTGTGCAAACTAGTTCATAAATAATGTTCATCGTGTGCTCCATCGTGGGCATGATGAAGATTTCACTTGTCGTCATCGTGTGCCAGCACACGATGACGAAATAATATCCCACCACCACTATCACACACGATTTAGGTTTTTTAGGGGAAGAGTCGCACTTTAAGGCTATTGAAGGGAAGGGGTCCGATCTAGGTTTTTTGGATATTGGTGGTGGTTATGGGGGTTATGATATTGTTGGTTGTGGCTGATGTGTTTGTAATATTGGTGGTTGTGATTGGTGGGTATGTAGTGGTGATGGGTGGGAAAGAAGTAGGGGATTTTTTGTGTGGTTGTAATTGGTGGTAAAGATATTGTTTATAATCATGGTGGTGGTGGTAGGATGGTGGAGAAGAAAAAGATGAAGAAATAAAAGAGGGGTAGATGAAGATGATGGGGAAGAAGAAGAAGAAGTTGGAGTGCTGATTAATGGTTGGTGACGGTGGTGGCGGTGGTGGTGGAGAAGATGAAGAAATTATGATGGAGATATTGTTAACCATTTTTTTTATTGAGGACAAATTAGTCCATTTATGAGGGAGAGAGTTACTCCTAGCAAAAAAAATTAAAAAAATAGGTAAAAGTTAAAAAATAATAGGAAAGAGAGTATTCTTTCAATTTTCTCTGTAGTCTACACTTGCTAATATGGCTGATCTGTTATACACTTAGAAAAAATATCATTATTTTGGTACCAAACGGCTAAACCCCTTAAACCCTATCTCCCTCCTTAAGCCCTAGCAGCCTCTTCCTCTCCATTCACTTCAAAAATCCCCAAATTGATCCCAAACCCTAATTCCCAAATCCCAAAATCACCTCAATTAAACTATCCCAAATCAAAATTCAGACCAAATAATCAAATGGGTTCTCTTTGTTCATTGAAAAAGAGCTACAAATGCACCCAGTCACTTCCCCAATTCTACGACGGAGGCGCTTATGCTCTTTCGTCTGATGGGTCCTTTCTTGTTTGCGCATCAGATGATTCCATTAAGGTCGTTGATACGAAGAATTCGGTGATTAAATCGACAATTGAAGGCGATTCGGAGAGAGTAACAGCTTTAGCTTTAAGCCCAGATGATAAATTCCTGTTTTCTGCTGGTCATAGTAGGCAGATTAGGGTTTGGGATTTGTCTACACTTAAATGTCTTCGTTCGTGGAAGGTAAAGATTGTCCAGTTTGACTTTCACTTGTCAAAGTTAACAATGTTGGGGACTTCAATGAATATGCATAAAATTTGTTGAATGAAAGTAATTGAGTTAATAGCAAATCATGTTAGCTGTGTCCATTTTGTTTTGTTTTGTAGCTAGTAGTAGTAGGCAGATTAGTTTTTGACATGTCTACACACTCAAATATAAGTAATGTAATTAGATTATATTGTTTTGGTCAAGTTATTAGTAGCTCTATCCAAATAGATTATTTAGATCAATTTCAGTGGTCAAAATTGACACACATAACTTTGATAGGAATAAGAATAATCGTTTTAATAGTGGAATACGTTAGCTCTTAGCATGGGGTGATAAACTGTGGGTTTCTGATAGCCGTAGTAGCCACATTTAGGATTTTTGTACCCTTAATGTCCTCACTGTTGGAAGGCATGGTTGTTGGTGGAGGAGCTTGATCAAACAAAGATTTGATTTTTTTGCAATTGATTAGTTTAGAGGAATTTTATGCAATAAAGATTTGATTATTTTTGCAATTGGTTAGTTCAGAAGAAACTTATTAAGTAAAAGTTGATTTTTTGGTAATTGCATATTTTTAGAGAAATTCTGTCAGATAAGGTTCAAGTTTGTAATTGCTTATTTTAGAGGACTGTTTATCGCATAAAGGTTTGACTTTTGTAATTGCTTAATTTAGATAAATTTGATCAAATAGACAACTAGGTTCCATTTTTGTGATTGTATTAAAGATCGAAGTTTGCAATCATTTTTACTGTCTACAAATGTATATCTTAAGACTTTGAGAAATTGAGGTTTCAATAAGCAATCTGGTTTGCTTGTTTTAGTTTCATTAGTGCCTCTGTAAAGTTTGATTTTGCTATTATATATTTTATCGTCTTAGAATTTATTTATTTGAAACTTGGCATAATAACAATGAGAAATTAGCTGAGAGTGTTATAATACATAATTACTTATGTAAAGTCTGATTTTTTTTTTTTATATGTGTGTATGATAGGGACATGAAGGACCTATACTTACAATGGCATGTGATGCTTCCGGGGGATTGTTAGCGACAGCGGGTTCTGATTCTAAAGTGCTAGTCTGGGATGTCGATGGTGGGTTTTGTACCCACTTTTTTAAGGGTCATTCTGGAGTTGTTTCTAGCGTTATGTTTCATCCGAATCCTAAGAAGCTACTGGTTAGTTTTTCTTTTCTTTCTGCTACTACCTCATTAGCAAACTCTACAATCTGTTACATGGTAGATGGTTAATAGCAGTTGGAGGACTAACATGTTTTATGTTTTTGCCAAATGAGCATTAGTAGATGGCATTGATTAGCTCATTTTCTGTTTTAGTAACTTATGAAGAAACTCTCTAAGTGTTCTTCATTTGTTTATAGCTTTTCTCCGCGAGTCATGATTCAACTGTTAGAGTTTGGGATCTCACAAGGAAAAAGTGTGTGGCGACCCTAGAGAAGCATCAAACAATTGTCACTTCTATGGCATTGTCAGAGGATGGGTGGACCTTGCTTAGTGCTGGAAGAGACAAGGCACGCCTCAGTATCTTTACTTTAACTGTCCCTTTACTCTAATTATTTATAGCAAGTTTTTAGTCTCCTGAGTTTCAATTATATAATTGTTAACCACTTTCAACTTTAATATCCTTTCCAGGTTGTGAATTTGTGGAATCTGCATGATTACACTTGCAAGGTTACTATACCAACATATGAAGCTGTAGAATCCATTTGCACGATAGGTTCTGAATCACCCTTTGCTTCGTCTATCGCTTGTTCTGCCAAAGGAACAAAGAAACTTGAGGGTTCATCTGCTATCTATTTTATAACTGTTGGTGATCGTGGTATTGTGAGGATATGGAAATCTGATGGGTATGCATGGAATGCTTAGTTAAATTTTTAAATGTCTTTTCAACATAATTTTTGTTAAGTTTTGTTTTGGAACTAACTTATGCATTTGGAAGAATTGAATTTAACTGATGCTACAAATAACTTGCGATTATGCAATGCATGTCATGACAAATAACTGGATCTTATATTTGGGCTATTTAGCACTCACTAATAGAAAAAAAAATTGAACTTGGGGGGGGGGGGTTGGTAATCAACATTTCATTTTCATGCATTATTGTCAATGTATTTTTTCATGAAAAGGTTATGGTAGTATGTACATGATTAGCTCTGCTGGCCAGACTGTCAAATGAGAAAGGTTGAATGCTCTATATTGGTCATCCACTTATAGGCGTCCTTGTCTGCCGTATATTCCATGTGGTTTGTAGTTTAAGTGCTCTCTTATTTAAGGACCAGTTTAAGAATTTTAACACTATGTCTATGGCTTATGTTCATATTTTTAGCAGTTGCATCAACTTAATTGTGGGTAAATCATACTATAGTGCATCTCATAATTGTTACATTTGAAGCATTAGCTAGATCCAATTTGACCTCTGTTCAACATCAATTATTATTTAATTGTTTATCCTCAGTTCAATGTTGTTAACATTCTGTATATCCTTTTGACTTGTTATGTTTTGTCCCACAGTAATCAATATTCTGCGAAATTAAGTGGAGAAATACACTCATGCTACAGCCTATTAAGACTTTTGAATCTTATACCCCATTGTGCTCATAATTATCTAAACTATAATCCCAGTGCACTGGTTAATCTCATTGGTTTTGTAACAGTGCCTTGTGCGTCTTTGAGCAGAAGTCGTCAGATGTTACTATCAGCACTAAAGAGGATGCTGCAAAAAGAGGCTTCAGTTCTGCTGTTATGTTGCCTTCAGACCAAGGCCTTTTGTGTGTGACAGCTGACCAGCAGTTCTTTTTTTACTACCCGGAAGATGATTCTAAAGATTCATGGTCTTTAGTGCTTAGGAAAAGGCTTGTAGGATACAATGGAGAAATTACAGATATGAAATTTTTGGGTGAAGATGAAGAATTCCTTGCCGTTTCTACTTCTCTCGAACAGGTAACTTGACCTCTTGACTTGGATAAAAATAGGGAACATGCATCATTTTGAAGCACCATATTACTCTAAACTAGCTACAGGATTAATATTCTTAGAAGAAAGATAAATTTAATTGAGTATTGCATCCTGTGATCAAACTAAAATACTCCCTCCGTTTTGATATACTTGATTGTTTAGCCAAAAAGTGTTTTATGAAGAGGCTAGGGAAATTTACTATTATACCTTACATAATATTCTCAATATAAAAAGTAACCTCTAAAGCAAGGTTAAAAATGACAATATGAGTTCAAAAAGTACATTGAATTCCGTAAACAATCAACTAAAAAGTAATTTTTGTTAAACAATCAAGTATTACGAAACGGAGGGAGTATGTGATAATTAGAAGTTTAATAGAAAGTGCATATCTAGCTAACTTGTAATACTCTTTCCAAGGCATCACATTAGATCTGCAATAAGTTGTATTAAGTTTCTCTGATCAATATAGTTTACATCTTAATTGTAGTAACGAGATGTAGAGTTCTTAAAATTACACTTATTCGCTCCTTTTATGTGCTTATAATACATATAGAGATGTATCTCATTAATTGGATTGTTTCGTTATTAAATCTAAATCTTATGTGATATTCTTGCATTTGGCAGGTGCGGGTGTATGATCTTGCTACAATGTCTTGCTCATATGTCTTGACTGGCCACACTGATGGCATTCTTTGTCTTGATACTGGTCTATCGGTTTCCAGTAGAGTGCTTCTTGTAACTGGAAGCAAGGATAACACCGTAAGTACTCTATTCCGATAATCAGGCTTCTAACTCAATCCCATTTAGTTCCTGTTACCATTTTTCTTTTCTGGGAGATCTCCAAGCTAGGGGGTGTCAAAGATAGGTATGAAGATTCATTAATTAGTATTTCTATTTTGTTCTTTCCCTTCCAGTTTAGCAAAGTGGCCCTCAATTATTTGGGCACATTTCATACCTTGAAATTTACACAAGGGATAATGTGGTGTGAAAATTAGTAGTCCATATTCTGATGGTTCGTATGGAGTACTATTTCGTGTTACTTGTGCATCCTTGCATGTCGACTTCTCTTTTGTATATTTATCTTCATTTCCATATTTTATACAGGTTAGATTATGGGACTCACAGAGCAAAAGTTGCGTAGGAGTTGGTATAGGTCATATGGGAGATGTCAGTGCTGTCTCATTCTCTAAGAAGCAACGGAACTTCTTTGTTAGTGCGAGCAGGTAATGGGTCGATTGTTATAAAGAACTTAATATGTTGGGGAGCTCAAAGGTGAATGCATGCAATGAGAGGATGATAGGCCATATCATATGACCCATTTCCCGTTCAAATCCTTTTGTCTTCCGAGATGTTGTAAAAAATTTGGTGATGCCATGGATCGATCTTGTTTTTTTGATTTATTGTTCAGCTTTCAGTTGTCTTCATGTAATTATGAAGGCATTCTTCTGGGTGATAGCTCTTTCCCAGGATATTTGGCTGAGCCTTTGTGCTCTTTTGTTGCATGCTTGTGTATATTTAGCCTGTGACTGCTGAAATGATTCTATATGTGCTCTCCAATGGAATTTTTTCATTCTTGTCAGCGATCGCACCTTGAAGGTATGGAGTTTCGACGGCCTCTCAGATGGTTCTGCAGAAATTCTTAATTTGAAAGCAAAAGCAGTTGTAGCAGCCCATGACAAGGATATTAACTCATTGGCTGTTGCCCCTAATGACAGTCTTGTTTGCAGTGGTTCTAAGGTTTGTAACATAAGTGGCGGTTTTGTCTTATATATCTCGTATGTCAAATTAATTGAATTATGACAAAAACTGGGAATTACACAGCTTTGCATCTAATTGGCTTCCTTTTAATACTACTTCCTATTGCAATAAGAACTGATAATTATACCATTGCATTAATTGGTCAGGATCGAACTGCTCGCATATGGAAACTTCCTGATTTAGTTTCATCAGTCGTACTTAAAGGGCATAAAAGGGGTGTTTACTCGGTTGAGTTCTCTCCAGTTGATCAATGTGTAATTACTGCTTCTGGAGATAAAACCGTAAAGATATGGGCTATATCTGATGGCTCATGCCTGAAAACATTTGAAGGGCATACTTCAAGTGTACTTAAAGCATCATTTCTTACCCGTGGAACTCAATTTGTATCTTGTGGTATATTGACTTCCTAATAAGCTCATCAATCTTGTCTTTCGTAGATTTTTTTAATTTGTAAATGAACTGTGATATTGAAATACAGGTGCTGATGGCCTGGTTAAACTTTGGACTGTGAAAACTAATGAGTGCATTGCAACATATGATGAGCATGAAGATAAGGTACAAATCATATTGAAATGTTGAGCTGCTACTACACTGGCAATCAGTTGTTTATTTGCATGAGTCAACTTATTTATTTTGACTACATAATGAAAATACAAGAACTTCTCTGAATTTTTATATGACTTAATTCCACTTGTTGCTGAGTGGGGGCTCTTTTGATTTTCCAGTTCTTGATGGTGAGTTCATACCCCATATTTCTCATTCTTCATTTCCCTTCTATTTTAACTGTCCTCTGTTCATTTACCCCGAAAGGAAAGTATTGTAGAAAGTGGATCTTGTGAAGATAGCTTGCATCTTACATATGTATTATCTCATATTAATTAGATTACCATGATTGATTTTCGTTTCATGTAAAGTTGTAATAACTGAGTAGTTTCAAGAACTTGGGGCATAGGATGTCGGTAGGTAATCTCCATGCCCAGCTATGTAGGTATAACAAAAACGTGACTTCTCAATATAATTCTACTGTTCTTCAAGATATGAATTCCCAGCTTTGTGCTTTCTTGATAAGATAATCCATACTCTTTTTTTCTATGTATTTAATTTTGTAAACACTTCATTCATATCCCTTCATATTTTCCCAACTGTACAGTGACTGAAGCTGTTGACCATCTAGCACTTCATCTGAATAGTAAATCTGTCAAATGAGAATATAATATAACTATGTTGTGCCCCCTTTCGGAATGTTCATCAGGAATTTCTAATTTCCGTCAGACCTCACCTTTAAGAAGGCACCTTTATGGTTCTACTCACCTTTTTCTCCCCCTAGATATGGGGTTTGGCTGTAGGGAAGAAGACTGAAGTGCTTGCAACTGGTAGTGCTGATGCAGTAATTAGTTTATGGCATGATTCTACAGAAGCAGATAAAGAGGAGGCTTTCCGTAAAGAAGTGAGACAGCTCAGCTCTCTCAAATGTGCTCGATTAATATGATCTTTGACTTGTCTTAGTTTTCCTAGACAAATTGTGCTCTAGTTATCTATTACCCTGATATGTCCTTTCTGCATGGTATTATTTGCCTGTTGAATATCTGTTTCATACATGGCTCTTGTCCATTCTTTGGTCTCAGGGAGTGGGAATGAGGATTATGATTTATTTCTTGAAAGTGTGATTTCTCGCCTTCTATATTAACAAAGAGAATCAAGATTACTCAAAAGGCTACCCCCTTCAATTTCTGGTTCGCCACTAATGCATGTTTTCCAAACCAAAGCTCAAAATAGCTGCTTTCAATTGAGTGTCTAACTGTTTAACAATATGCCATATATTTTATTGTTTGGGACGCATAAAACTTTGTAGTTCTTTCAGCTTTGCTCAAAATCTTGACAATAATATGCATAACGAAGTTTCAACTATAGATTACGAAGTAATGTTTGACTGTTGATATTTTTATGTTGCTTGGTGACTTATCTATATGGTATATACCTTAAATACCATAAAAATTCTTAATTTTGACCAATGATTTTGTTGTAGGAGGAAGGTATTCTAAAGGGGCAAGAATTAGAGAATGCTGTCTTTGATGCTGACTACACGAAGGCTATTCAACTTGCATTTGAACTTCGCAGGCCTCACAAACTTTTTGAATTATTTGGTGCTCTCTGCAGGTAGTTATTGTGATTGTTTATTTGCCTTGCTGTCTGTCACCATGTAGAGCGTTTCCTGACTGAGTGTGCTTGCAGGAAAAATGATGCGCAGAATCTGCTAAAGAGAGCTCTTGAACAGCTTAGCAAGGATGAGTTTCAATTGCTTCTGGAATATGTTAGAGAATGGAACACCAAACCAAAGTTTTGTCACATTGCACAATCTGTGCTTTTCATGATGTTTACCATCCTCCCCCCAACCGAGATCATTGAGGTAAATCTTTTACTTGTAATTGACTAATTGTCGTTGTACACAACTCGATCCCTGAGTTGCATCTCCTTGTTTGCTAGTCTTGTGGATTTGGTAAGCTGTAATTTCTTGTTGTAGCTTTTTTCGTCAGTGCGGATTTGTAATAGCAGTACATGAATACTCTATTTACAGTAAGCGTTCCTTTTCTATCCACATAGACTCATAGATCACATCACAAGTTTTATAGACAAACATCAGTCGAGCATTACCACTGTAGTCTTGCTTTTCTAGCTTGGTGCTCTGATTTGCCTCCGTGCGATTGGAAATCAAACTCAAGAATTGCTTGAAGGCATATTAGAAATGCTTTTCTTAGTTACCTTGTTTGGATTTCTGCATCTGACATTCCCTTTCTTACCTTTTAGATACGAGGCATATCAGAATTGCTTGAAGGTCTTCTCCCATATTCTCAGAGACACTTCAACCGCATAGATAGATTGCAAAGGAGTACATTCTTGCTAGACTATACATTGACAGCCATGTCGGTGATAGATCCAGTAATTGATGATAACAATGTAAAGAGAAGTGATTCACAAGTAGCTGATGGTGCAAGTGAAAAGCATTCAATGGAGACAATGTCGGAAAATGGCAAAGAGAACTCCAAAGACAAGAAGGAGAGGACTTCTTCTAAAAAGAGGAAAGCACATAAATCTAAAGATGCAACACACAAGAAAGTGAAGGCGGTCTCTTCATTGCATGCGGAACCTCAACCTCTCATGGTGTAAGACCATGAACGAGCCTTTTTGTCTCGTTAAATGTTTACAATTTTGTTTGAAGCCAATCCCCTTGTACAGAGGTGTACTTAAATCATATCTGACATCTCAATTTTATCACAATCTATGTAACTTTTATCAGCCTTTCGGAAATTAGTTATGGTTCATTTGCTTAGATGGTGTTTTGCCTTTTTCCCCTCTTCACAGCTGAGAAATAGCTTCAAAATTTAAAAGATACATCTACAGTAATTTCGTAAGTTGTATCTTTTCATTTTGATTTGAAATCAAAATCCTTACATTCATATCTATGTTTTCCGACATGTCATCTAATGCACGATGTACAATTTTGTAAACCATAAGACGTGAAATTAGTTACAAAAGGGCGCATTTAATCGTTTCTCGTCATGGGTTGGTGGAAGGTGGTGCGTATAAACCACCACGTATAGTAATACATGTATGCCTTAAGGTTTTAGGGTTTGTTTTGAAGTCGTTGTGCTTATAAGTGGACTTAAACCAGCCACTGTGTGATACGATGTGTGTCCCATTCATTCATTACTACGTTTGACCATTTCTACTGCAAACAATCAACTTGGTAATCTTTTCTCTTTTTCTTCCCAATGGCAAGTGACAATATTTTGAAAAAAAATAATGGGCAAATGGCACTATCGATCACTCACGTTTACTAAAATTTTGCGTTCGATCACTCTAGTTCAAGTTTGAATGTTTTCGATCATCAACGTTGGATATTTTGTACAAAGTGACCCACTCTCGCGTTTTTTTGATAAAATGTGATCTTTTGAGTTTTTTACGTGGATAATTTAGTCATTTTGCATACCATTTTAACACTACTTACTCTAATTTTTTTTCTTCCCACTACATACTTTAATTTAATTCCAACAACGATTATTTTCCCTCCTATTACAACAATTACTCTATCATCCTCCTTCTCCTTAACAAGCCATCTATTACAAGCAAATTGTCCAACATGATTACATGATCACCCTCAATCTTGCTCCTAGCCTTGTCCCTAGTTCTTCTTGCAGTATGTTTTTGTGATTTTTTATAGAGAATTTTTTCAATAAGATGTAATAAAGCTTATTAAGCAGATCCAGAGGCCAGATAATGAATACAGAGTGGCTTTGGTAGGGTTGCAGTTAGCAATCCCATATTCATGTCAAGGGTTTACTTAATTTGACAGCACCGAGTCACTGCGTTTCTTGCTCATCTTTATCTAAGAAGGTTGGATTATAAATGTTTGCCTATGGCCAGATTCTAGATATAATTATATAATAGACCTGCGTGTCTGGACAAAGAGTCGAGCGACAGTATATCTAATAAATGAGACCTTCTTGCAAATGATTAATTAGCATCATAGTAGTTTTTAGTGCTTTTCAACCTTCTGGTATGTTAATTCTAGTTCCCTCTGACACTAATATTGCAATCTCTGGAAGAATTTTTATATTTCTTAAACAAACACTTCACAACAAGCAAAAAAAAAGATAACCATTTCAACTAATTGGTCTGCATGGGCAATTTGTCCTTCCATTGTTCAATAAGATGTAATAGATGGCTTGTTAAGGAGAAGAAGGATGATAGAGTAATTGTTGTAATAGGAGGGAAAATAATTGTTGTTGGAATTAAATTAAAGTATGTAGTGTTAAAATGGTATGCAAAATGACTAAATCACCCCTGTAAAAACTCAAAAAATCACATTTTATAAAAAAAACGTGAGAGTGGGTCATTTTGTACAAAATATCCAACGTTGGTGATCGAAAACATTCAAACTTGAACTAGAGTGATCGAACGCAAAATTTTAATAAAGGTGAGTGATCGATGGTGCCATTTGCCCAAAAATAATTATTACAATGGTTTTGTATTTGTAATTCTTAGCATATGTATCTTCGTAATGGAAGGTTGAATTTGTTTCTAGGAGCATAGTTTAGTGGTAACTGACAAGATGATTGAGCTGGAAACTCTTTAAATTATGGTTTCGGATCCGTGTAGAAATAATACTTGCTGAAGTATTGTAACGATGTCTCTGATTTCATGTTTCATTAATCTTTCTTGTTATAAAACTGCTAATATGATACATCCTTAATATACGATTTATCCGCTTGTTATAGGGGATATCGGATTTTAAAAAACAATCAAACGTTGAAAGATAGAAGAATCTAAGTATAACACGTTGGGTTACTTACTTAACTATGCAATTTCCCTCTTCCTTCATGTACTTTAACAAAACTTGTTATACATGTTCATTGATTGAACATTGGATGATAATATATTACACGTTTACTTAGATATTTTACTCTAAATCTAAAATAGTTAGATGATATTTCGTCAAGAATTTAAACTCAAGATCCTTATATAGATCCTTAGTATTTTGTTTGCATCCAAAAAAGTTTGGTTAGGTATTATCTACAATTTTGACTTTTTATATGCTTTCACTATCTTACAATTCTTGTCAAGATGAAACACAATACATGAACAAGTTGACAAAACCCATTTTCCTCCACCCCACCCCCACCCCCACTCTACCAATTGAGCTTGTTGCCAATTTGTGAGATCAATTAATGCTAAAATTTCTGACATTGGCTTCCAACAAAACCAAATAATTTTCCCCAATAAATTATTGGCATTCTTTTTTTTATATATAAATTATTGCCATTTGAATTAAATATAAGGAGAAATTGTTATTATGAATAAAAATAATCATTCACTATGATGTTAGTCCATATCATTACACTTAAAGAAAATATTTTCATAATAATTCTAAAACTTATCTTGGAAAAACAACAACATATACACTTCAGATGGAAAGAAACATTTAGCTAGTCAGGTCAATAATTTTCACAATCTATTTTTCTTCCTTGTGACACGCTACATATGCTTCATCAATGCTTACGTTTTAAGTGGACTATCATTATCTTTCGTTCGAGTATAAAAATTATTGGCCAACACTATTATACTATTCATTGGAGCAAAATGTGATCTCGCTCACATTAAGCGCTCCCTCACGCCGAACCCACAGCTTGAAAGGGAGTAGATCACGGTACGATCCCAGGACCAGAGTGTATGGAGGCCTGTCTGCGCTGAGCACTTAGCCTGGGATAAAACTCCCAGCCTGGGATAAAACTCCCAAACTGCTGCTGGCGTGGTTCGAACCCATGCCAATTGGAGCAATCTGCATACACCCTAACCAGTGGGGCAACCCGTGGGGTTTATTTATACTATTCATATATGTGCTATTTGTTGTAGTTCTTGTGATCTCTTTTTGCTCTAGCTATCTACCATCCTCCCAAGTCCCAACCATATACTCAACCTCATTCAATGCTTCTTTGTCTCTCTCTTTATAAATGTATTTCTTTAATATAAAACCAACCCACTCTCCAATCTTCATTACATTCTTGGTGTTTCTTAATGTGTGTCCTCCACACTTCCAGCTAATCTTCTTTTAGACCCCCCCCCCCACCCCCACCCCCACCCCCACCCCCCAAAGTATAAAGAACACAAGAAAGGCTCTTTTTTTCTGTGAAAATTATGGCACCAACTATGTTGAACCAGTCTTCAAAGACAGTATGTGTGATGGATGCCTCAAGCCTTCTAGGTACTACTCTTGTTCACAGCCTTCTTCAAAGAGGCTATATTGTTCATGCAGCTCTCCACAATTATCACCATCTTCATCATGGTGAGTAATCTCTGCTCACTTCTTATGTTCATTTTTTTAAGAAACAATTCGACCCTGGTCATTACAAGAACTCGAACAGAGTCTCGTGCTAGTAATATCCCGTGACCACTAGTAACATTTACAATGTTCCCATAATAAAAGTCCAATCTTTATGATATTTCATTCAGATTCTTGATTCTTACAACTGTTGTTACTATTTGGCAAACCAATTAAATTGATGATTCTTTTGAAATCTCAATGAATCAGATATTGATGAGTATCTGCAGAGTTCGGAAGGAGATGATGAAAGCAACAACTACAACAAGAAACTGAGAGTATTCCATTCAGATCCATTGGATTATTACAGTATCATGGATGCATTGAAAGGATGTTCTGCGTTGTTTTACTCTTTTGACCCTCCCCCTCAACAGCCCTCCTATGATGTAAGTCATATGGCCATTTTAAACATAAATGTTTCGTAGAAAATGTTGAGCGACAATTATGAAGAAACAAGAAACGGATAAGAAAATGGCGTGAGTACTTAGGTGACATTTTTGGATCATATTTAGTTGACTTTTTGTGGTTTATGTAGCAGGAATTTATGGATGAATTCGAGGTAATGGCAGCTCACAATGTGGTGGAAGCATGTGCTCACACAGACACCATTGAGAAAGTGGTGTTCACGTCATCAGCCACCGCCGTTATATGGCAGGACCACCACCACCACGACCACCACCACGAGGAGGATGGTGGTGGCAATGATGATATCGATTTCACAATTGATGAAAGAAATTGGAGTGACATTAGCTTCTGTAAGAAATTCAAGGTACTCATTACATTATTAGTACTATATATTGTCACATCTTTTATCGTGAATCGATCAATTTTAATATTCCTTATAAACAATCTTGGCTTCGGGAACAACCTCCGTGTTATCACAGGAGTAACACTGCATACTATTTAAATTCGCTCTTACCTCTCTTAAGCGGGAGCCTTTTAATAGACATCGGGACATGATATTGATGTTGTTGCATCTTTGGTCTTTATTCATGAACGGTACTTAAATCATTTTGTTGGCCTCGCTATGCAGTTGTGGCACGGTCTCTCGAAGACGATGGCGGAGAGGGCAGCATGGTCATTAGCCATGGACAGAGGGCTAAACATGGTGACCATCAACAGTGGGTTGATAATGAGCCCTGAATTGAGCATCAAGGAGCCTTACTTGAAAGGAGCAGCTGAGATGTTCGAAGAGGGTATTTTGGTAACAGTAGAACTCAAATTCTTAGTAGATGCTCACATTTGCGTCTTTGAAGATGTTTCTTCTTTTGGCCGTTATCTTTGCTTCAATCGTGTGATTAATTCCAACAAAGATGCTGTTCAACTTGCCAATATGCTTCTTCCACCTTCCTCCAATGATCAACATCAAAGGTTAATAACGTTATTTTAACTATATACTCATTTCATTCCTAAAATATCGACCAGTTTGAAAATTGTACATACATGGTTTTGGCAAAAAAAGTTTGAGTAAACCGAAATTTTTTGCCAAAAAACTACGAAAATCAAACATTTTTTCGCCAAAATCGAAATTTTTTGCTAAAACAACTACCAAAATCTAACTTTTTTTACTAGAAAAACAGAAGAAAAAAAAAGTGTATCTAACATCTAAGGGCAATTTAATCATTTCACCTCCCAAAGTGCAAATGTGTTAAAGACTTTAAAAAAGGTGCTCCGACTTAAGAAAATTTCTCCATGTGCCAATCTCACCATTTTGTCTACGTTTTAGTCTTTTTTTGGTCCTTAATTGTTCGGAGTATAGCAAATGGACCTAGTGGTTAGACAAGAAGTTACCAGTTACTCCCTCCGTTCTCTTTTACTTATCATTCTAGTATTTGCACATAAATTAAGAAAAAAATTAAAATAGTCAAAAAGTACATTGGAAATGTAATTTGTAATTAATTAGGCTAAAAAAACAAGTATTTAAAAACAAAAATTTAAGGCGAGAAAGACAAGTAAAAGAGCGCGGTTCTAAAAAAAGGATTAACCATTTACTTCTACAAGTCTCTTGAAATTTTTCCTATTGTCATTACTCATTAGTATTGATTTTTGTATTGAAATGATGATTGTATGCAGTATGGATGGCAAAAAGAGCAGCCACCAACATGAAAGGATAAGCAACAAGAAACTATGCAAGCTAATGGTGGATTATGACAACACAAGCAATCAATTAGTCAATGAATAGGTTCATCATAAATCATCAACGACATAAGAGAGGTGATGGGTTGGTCGAAAGACGAATAAAAAAGAACGGATGGAGTATGTATTACTGTATTAGGTTGATTCAATTATCTGCTGTTGCCGGCAGAGAAAATGTTTAGAGTTTAGTTGGCAAATACAGCTAGCAATACAATAATCATCTTGGCAAGAAAAGGAGATGTATACAATGGGGTCATGTAAATGCAATTACAGCTAATATTTTCATCAATTGAATATGCTCCAGCTATTGCAGTTGCTCCTCTTGTATAACTTGCATTTTGCCAATCTGCCATCGATGTCGACTTCTCATTCAAGATTTTTTGCGCTTCGAATATCATATGGCGCCCCCAATAATCGCCCCCACCCCCTCCACAATCCAACAAGTTGAAGGGGAGGCGGGGTTGACCCGCTTGCAGCTTGTCACGAAAAAATGAGGAGGATTTGACATGAATAGCCTTATTGAAGATGTCTGCAATCTGATCTTTGGTGGTGACAAATCGAAGCTGGAGCTGTTTGCCTGTTCGGCAGTAATCATCTCACAATACAAAATGATAATCAATCACACTATCTTTTGTACGCGCATGATAAACTAGATTTTTCGCAAGATACGTGGCACCAATTTCATCACACATTGAATTGGATGCGAGCCTAAGGAAACACTAAACTCAGAAAACACCGTTTAAATCCACATTATTTGAGAAGCACAATCCGGGAGAGCCTTATACTCAGCCTCAGTAGAAACCGACTCGTTGTGCTGTTTCCTAGACATCCACGAAACCAGATTCGTAGCAAAATAAAGTGCATGACCCCCAGTAGACCGGCGGTCCTCAACGAAGTCAGCCCAATCAACATCAGAGTAACCAGAAAAAGATAAACTAGGCATATAATTAAACACCATACCTATATCCTCAGTGGATTGCAAATACTTGTGAATACGCTTAACAACGTCCCTAGCAATAAGGATCCTGAGGAGGATGCATGTACTGACATACTCAATTAACGTCATATACTTCATCAGGACGAATCAACGTAACATATTGCAAAGAGCCAATCACCTGGCGGGATTGTAGGATCAGAAAACGGGGAAGACTAGGCAGGAGTTGAGCATGTGGAAGAAACCGCGAGAGGAGTAGAGACCCCTGCACACGCAGCCATACCAACACGAGCTAGGAGATCAACAATATAATGTCTCTGAGAATAATGAACCATCAACACGAGACTGCAAAACAAGGCAAAGGTAGAGGTCAGATCACCCATATCACGAAGAAGAAATGCACGAGACAACGTGGTGATAAATGTCTGAACCGCAGTACCACTATGAAGCAATGCCAAGGTAATTAAAAGGTCAAGATCAACTAAATCACCAATATGTTTGATGTCTTTTAGATTAAAAGTGATTGAGAAAATTATACAGAAAAAACTACTATTTGAATTTTGGACTCATGTAGCTAGAACATTTAAATTCAAGAAAACGAAACTAATAAGGAAAATAAAAAGGGAGTTGGAAATTAGAATGGTGGGGAATCATATTATTTATCCTTTTCCGGTGGGAATAAAGCTCTCCACTCAAGTAGCCTTCAAGAGGGAAAATGAGACAATATTGGATTAATTACAAAAGCAACATGAATAGAGACGGAGGATGAAAGTGAAAGAACAAGTTGATCGTTCTTGATATTTAAACAAATCGAACTATAGCGACTTTGGTCAAGGCTCGAATATAGAGATTCTAAGGTTCGGTTCAAGTTCAAATGAACGAACAAATCCAACACTGATGCCAATTTGTGATTCAGATGCAACGCACGTCTGCGTTTACTAGGCAATATCAATATCTCAACATCAACTTAAACACTGGTTTTTTGGTCAAGTAGTCTCCTCGTTTTGTCGGACTGGAAGGAACAATTGAAAGGTTGCAAATCAATGATGAACTTATGGTCAAGTAGTCTCCTCTTTCTATATAGTCCGAACTAATACTGAATATTTAGAGAACACATTACTTTTTTAGGAAGAGAATGAAGCTGAAAATAGCAGAGTTGTTTATTTTTTCCTCCATAATTTTTTATGTTTACTTAATTGGTAATACACAAGCTTTTGGTTATCCGTTAGCGAATCTTTCTACTACTTGGATCAATAATGCATCCGCCATTAAAACTATGTCGTATGAGGATAATAACTCAACGATGAGAGCCATCCTTGTAAGACAGAATGATAATGAGTCGACGTATGCATGTGGATTTTATTGTAATGGCTTATGTGATGACTTCATTTTTGCTGTCTTCCTGCTGATATCTAATAACTCTGGCGCAATCGATCCGTTGGCCACTCCTAGAGTCGTCTGGATTGCTAACAGAAACAATCCTGTTAGGCTCAATGCAATGTTGCAGCTCACATCAGAAGGTGACATGGTTTTAAAAGATGTAGATGGTACTTCTGTATGGTCTACGAGCACATCCGGGAAGAGTGTTGCAAGACTGGACATGACAAGAAGTGGAAATCTCGTCCTCTTTGATACAAACAACTCCGTGGTTTCGGAGTCGTTTAATTATCCAACAGATACATTGGTTGTAGGACAGAGGTTGTTTTGGGGGCAGACGCTCAAAGCTAGAGCGGAAGAGACAAGCTTTACACAAGGCTTGTATTTCATGTCATTGACGAATAATGGGCTGTTATTTTCCCTCGAATCAAGTCCACCCGAAACTTATGCTAACTTCTCATTCCCATCAAATAGTGGTACCTATGTGGTGTTTCAGAACAACAGTTTTGATGTATACAACTATTCTGGTAAGATAAAAACTATATTGTCGTGGAATGGCTATCCTCAGACATATGCAAGGCAATATATCAGGCTTAGGGCTGATGGTCGTCTATTGGTACTCAGATGGAGAGGGTTGAAGTGGGATTTTCCACCTGAAAGGCGTGGTACTGAATCTGACGTACTTGCTACTGTTGTAGGGGCATGCCGTGACTTCTCAATCTGTGGAGTAGGTTCTTCAGGAAAAAAATCATTTCCACCGTATATGATTGGAGTTATTATCGGAAGCATCTTAGCAGTCCTTTCCACCTTAGTCTTAGGCACGTTTTTCGTAATAAGGAAGAGAAGGAATAATGGCGAAATAGAGCAGGACTATTTGGATCATATACCAGGAATCTTGTCTAGATTGTCTTATGAAGAGCTAAAAGTAGCAACAGAAAACTTCACTAAGAAGCTTGGCCAAGGAGGATTCGGATCTGTTTTTGAAGGAATTCGAGAAGATGGCACAAAAGTCGCGGTGAAGTGTCTTGATGGACTTGGACAAGTTAAAAATTTATTTTTAGCTGAAGTTGAAACCATTGGTGGCATTCATCATGTGAACTTGGTCAGATTGGTTGGATTTGCAGCTGAGAAGTCTGAGAGGCTTTTAGTTTATGAGTATATGGCAAATGGATCATTGGATAAATGGATATATCACGATATCCCAGATGTCGTTCTTGATTGGGAATGCAGGAGAAAGATTATTCTTGATGTAGCCAAGGGATTGCAATATCTCCATGAAGATTGCAGACAAAAGATTATTCACCTAGATGTGAAGCCTCAAAACATCCTCCTGGATGAGAATTTCAACGCTAAACTCTCCGATTTTGGGCTATCCAAACTGATCGACAGGGATCAAACTCAAGTGGTAACCACTATGAGAGGTACTCCGGGTTACCTTGCTCCAGAATGGTTGAATGCAGTCATTACAGAAAAAGTAGATGTCTATGGTTTTGGCGTTGTGGTACTGGAAATGCTTTGTGGACGAAGAGTTTTTGAACGATCTAAGCCAGAGGAAGAAAGACATTTGCTGGATGTTTTGAAACGAAGGGCAGAGGAGGGACGAATGATCGATTTGGTTGACAAGCAAAGCGAGGACATGCAGTGTCATGGAGAAGAAGTAGTGGAAGTGATGCATCTTGCAGCATGGTGTCTCCTCAGTGATTATGTCAAACGACCCTCAATGTCAGTCGTCGTCAAGGTCCTGGAAGGTGCTATGGAGATTGAAAAGAATATAGATTTCGCCTTCTTCGACTTTCTAAGTTATGCACCAAACTTCCCTCAAGACTTTGTTGCAGATGTTACTCCACTTCTTGCTTCAATCCTCTCATCACCAAGGTAGTTCAATTTTCTTACAGGCTCTTCAATGCTTTTCCTATCCAGTTATAATTTTATTTTAATCATTATTATTACAAACATCTATAAATAAAGAATTTGGTTCATGAATCCACTCCCACATTTGGATGAATATATAAGATAACAATCATTTCTCCTACCACCAATTGGTATAACACGAAACCTTATGGATTCTTAACATGATATCATGAGTCAGCCCTGTTGTTATGGTTATGTGTAAACCCCATATATGATGTTCAAATGGATGGGATTACACGTGTGAGAGGATGTTACGGAAGTCCGTCACACATTGTTAGATTGAGACCACTCCTCCTATAACAATTAATTTTAAAATACAACTCTAAATTCTTAACAGGTTTGATTTACCAATTAGCTTAATAAAACCACAGTTAATTTTTCCTCCGATTCTTTTATAAGAATCAACTCTAAGATTTATGTTAAAATAATATCATTGCCTCCAAAGTTTCTAGAAGTGCAATTAGACAAAATATCTAAACCTTACCTTGCAACTTGCACAAATATCTTTGATATTTTGTAAGAATGTTTCTAGAATGCTCAGGTGATATTTTGGGTGGATAGCTTATCCAAGAAGCTATGCAAAGCTTCTCAAGAAATCTTTGAAGTCGGTGGACTATCCACACCGACTTTGGGAGCACTATAAATATGTATGCATGGAGCTCTAGTGGGCATGAGAAATAAAGAAAAAGTTTGAGTATTAGTCTCTTGTCTCTTGTCTCATACTAGTATCATCCATCTTCTTCACATACTGGTAATATCTCCCAAATAGTTCTCCATTAGTATAAGATCACTTTCTTTATAAAAATTAGTTATATTGGCTCTTGATTTCTCAACAATTGGTATCAGAGCCTGGTTCGTTGAGTACAAAGTTTGCAGGGTATTGTAAATTATGGCGGATTTTACTAGCTCCATTGCCACCATCGAGAAGCTCAATGACATTAATTGGGGATCATGGAGTGCTCGCATGAGGTTCTATTTGCTGGGACAGGAGTTATGGGACATCGTTAATGGAAACGATGTGACACCACCTGTTGGAAATTGATGTGTCAAGAGTCAATAACCATATGGATGGTTAATGTGTTTGTTTAGTGTGCAACATATTTCATCAACTATTCTATATCATAAGATGATATTGAATGTGAAGAAACAATCTAAGTCTTGCACATCTCTTGCTAGAGAACACAACAACACAAACAAACACACTTCATCTTCAACCTCAACCCCCTAGCAAAACTCTAAGTGTAGAGTGTAGAACAAGTTCTATTATTTGCTATAGTAGTAAAGACTACATACTCCTCAATAACACACACTAGTCCAAGTGTGTCTTATTGTTATCTAAGGTATTGGTGTGGACTATTTCATAGTAGTTTCATATCACCTTGGTGATAGACATTTCTTCAAGGAGAAAGCAAAGGAGCAAGGTGTGGGGATAAGCGCTTAAAGATTTACAAAGCTTCCGCTCACGCTTCAAAGGTATAACTTTGTAGCACTACTCTTTTATATGTTATTTGTAGCATATTCACACTACCTTTAAACATATACTTCTATGAGCTAGTTTCATTGTGTAAGTTCTAACGATCAACGAATTAGGGTTGTATGACATATGAACTATTGTATTTCATTGTGTCTTGCAACCCCATGATAATCTACAGTGGTATAAGAGCTATATTACACGTTTAACATGTTCTAGAAGTGTTTAAAGTAGTACCATAGAGTATATATGTCGATATATGAACCATAGCCAAAGTTTCGTCTTCGGAACCCGCCCATCGTGGCCTCCATCGTGAGTTATGGAACCCACGATTCTGCCCGAATGGGCGCCCGAATTCTGCCCGAATGGTCTCCCGTATTCGCCCAGAATTCTGCCCGAATGGGCTCCCGAATTCGCCCAGAATTCTGCCCGAATGGGCTCCCGAATTCTGCCCGAATGGGCTCCCGAATTTGCCCAGAATTCTGCCCGAATGGGCTGCCAGAATTCTGCCCGAATGGTCGCCCCGGATTCTGCCCGAATGGTCGCCATCGTGGCTGCCATCGTGAGCTATGGCTCACGATGGAGCTCACGATGGACGGTATTTTTGCCCTATGTTTTCGAAACAAAAACAAATCGATTAAGTCCAAACTCATTTGATGTTTATGGACGTTTTCGGTTTGTTATGGGTGACTTAGAGATTGTTTTCATTCCGGAAATAATCTTATAAGTCCAAAACATTCTTTGAGAAGTTTAAAATAGTTTAAAATTAGCATGTATGTCAAAATCTAGCTCTTCCAACATAAGATCGTCTTATGGCGAGTCTTGTGGAGGTAAGTGGGAGCACTTTGATTTTATCCTATCGGTACTAATTAAATTGATTAATTGAGTATCGAAAGGAAGTTTGAGGTTTGAGTTGTTATGAATTTCAAACCTTAACAAATATAACTTATGCTAAGTCTCTTTGAATGAAATCGGGTTATTAGTTCAATATGTTGAACTTATGATAGAACTTCCTAAAATTGGCTAAGTTAGTTGTTGGACAACTAAAGGTTATGATATGCATGTATGACTATGTTCACATTATTTGAATGTGAGTATGTGTGTGAGTTGTGTGTTGCTTGTGTGTTTTATTCCATTCCTAGCATGTTTATGTGATTTATGTATAATGTGTTATGCATATATAAACTGTAGTCTGAATGGAATGGGGATTTGATATGGCATAGTATTTATTCGAAATACAGTCTGCGTACTGTCCTTGATATTGAAATACGACGCATGTGTCGTTTTACATTCTTGTATTGTTATTTCTTTTACGCGGCGCATGTGCCATTTAATGCGAAAGTTGATTATGTAACAAGACATGAAGAGACGGACTTGGAGCATGGCGATGTCCAAGAAGATGGAGACCAAGGACTTAGTTTAGAACTAGTTAGACTAGTTTTATTTAATGTTCTTTAGGCCATATCACGTCCGTTTAAAGTGTTTATTATTCATGTCATGTTTCATGTTTACATATATTTTCTTGACGTATATGTGATATGCATGAAATATGGATTACATGTTTAATCTAAACCCCTCCACGTTATAATTAAGTGTTTGCCAAACCTTAAGTTCAAAGTTGTCAAACTTTCCTACGTTTCGGGTGGATCATCCCTAGATGAACACTTTGATTCATAGGAATAGGAGGCAATGAGATTACATGCGCTACAGGTTAGCCCATCGAACCGGCAAATGTAATCCATCCCTTTATGGTGAACTAAGGTTACTTAAAACGTGGCTACAGGTTAGCCCATCGAACCGGCCCGTTTGGCAACGGAAGTCTATAGTGTCATAAAACGACTAATGATAGACGCCAAGAGTCATATATAATCATTGGATGATTAATATATGATAGTCTAGTAGGACTTACCCATGGATTGGACTATGAGGATGATTGCGTGTGCCGCTCATACCCAAGTCCGTGGGGTCTTGGTATACTTGTACACTTCGAGGGGTTGTTGGTACTCGTATTATTATTTCAAGCATGCTTTACTTGTATCGTATGTTTTACATATAAATTAAACTGAATGTCATTTTATACTCGCATGTTTTTAGATGGCAACTGCTAAGAAATCAACTTCAAATTCACTCCGATCTACACTTGAGAAGTGTAAACTCAATGGCAATAACTTCAACGACTGGTCTCGTAACTTGAGAATCGTTCTCAAGCACGAGAGAGTCGAGTATGTTCTTAAGGAAGAACTTCCTCCACCACCCGGAGATAATGCCGATGAGCTAGAACGTAGTGCATATGATGTACACGTGGATGATGCATTGGATGTCCAATGTCTTATGCTAGCCAACATGGAACCGAATCTTCAGATTCAGTTCGAAAATGTGGCAGCATATGACATGTACTGCAGACTGGAAGAGATGTTCCAGAAGCGGGTAAGAAATGAGCGGTACGAAGCTGTTTGTGCCCTCATGGATTGCAAACTATCCAATGGTCAACAGGCTAGTCCTCATGTTCTCAAGATGATTGGGATCATCGAGAGACTTGAGTCTTTGGGAACTCAGTTTTCCAAGGATTTGGCCGTTGACATAATCCTCCGTTCCCTTCCTGACAAGTTTGGTAACTTTGTCATGAACTTCAACATGCATGACTTCGATAAATCGTTATCGGAGTTGCATAACATGATCAGCACGGCTGATACTGCGTTGAAGTGTGGGAAGAGCTCTACCCCTACTCCCTCTGTTCTGATGATTCAGAACAAGAAGGCCTTTAAGAAAGGCAAGGGGAAATGGAAGGGAAAGGCCAAGACTGGATCTATCAAAACAGTCAAGGCCCAGACTTCCAAAACTCCGGCTAAAGGTCCTAAGGGGACTGACCAGTGTCATTATTGTAAAACACCTGGTCACTGGAAGAGGAACTGCAAGAAGTACCTCGAAGACAAGAAGAGTGGGACTCTTCCGGCAGGTATATTCGTTATTGAAGCTTTTATCACCTCTAATAACTCTACTTGGGTACTTGACTCAGGATGTGGTTCTCATATTTGTCGAAATATGCAGGTACTACAGGACAGTAGAGCTCTTCGGAAGGGAGAGGTGGACTTGCGGGTGGGCAATGGAGCAAAGGTTGTTGCAATTGCCGTGGGCAAGATAGATTTAAAACTACCATCCGGGATGGTCTTAGTTTTAAATAATGTATATTGTATTCCCGCTATTTCTAGAAATATTATTTCCATATCTGTTTTGAACAATGATGGTTTTACCATCCTTATGGAAAGAAATATGTGTTCTATTAATCGTGATGGTTTACTTTATGCAAAAGCTTCAAACCAAAATGGCCTTTTCATACTAGATGAGGATCATGAGGTATATAACGTAAATATTAAAAGGAACAAGCCTAACGACTTGAATCCTACCTACCTATGGCATTGCAGACTTGGTCATATAAATGAAAATCGCATCAAGAAACTCCACGAAAGTGGAATTATTGAGTCACTTGATTTTGAATCATATGACCAATGTGAATCATGCCTTTTAGGCAAGATGACCAAATCGCCTTTCACTGGAACGAGTGAAAGGGCAAGTGATTTATTGGGGATAATACATACCGATGTATGTGGTCCAATGAACACTCCTGCAAGAGGTGGTTTTCCCTACTTCGTTACCTTCACGGATGACCTTAGCCGTTATGGCTATGTCTATCTAATGAAGCACAAGAGTGAAACCTTTGAAAAATTCAAAGAATTCCAAAATGAAGTAGAGAATCAACTCGGCAAGACTATTAAGACTCTTCGATCCGATCGAGGAGGCGAATATATGAGCCACGAGTTTGACGCTCATCTTAGAGATTGTGGAATTGTTTCACAACTCACACCGGCCGGGACACCACAGCATAATGGTGTGTCCGAAAGGAGGAATCGCACTCTGTTAGACAGTTTGCGGTCTATGATGAGTCGAACCGACCTACATGTCAGCTTCTGGGGTTACGCGTTGCAAACTGCCGCACTTACCTTAAATAATTGTCCAACCAAGTCAGCTGAGAAAGTACCATATGAGATGTGGTTTGGGAAACGTCCCAAGATTAGCTTTCTCAGGGTTTGGGGTTGTTTGGCCTACGTCAAGAAATTGAACGTAGACAAGCTAGGCCCAAAGGCTGACTTGTGCCATTTCATTGGTTATCCAAAGGAAACCAAAGGGTATTATTTCTACCTTAAGCCAGAAAAGAAGATTTTCGTGGCTAGGACAGCGCATTTCCTTGAGAAAGAGTTCTTATCAGGAAATGTCAGAGATACGGTACAACTTGAAGAAGTTCAAGATGATGAGCCAAATGAGTTAATGAACTCATTCGACACGTTTAATGAGCAAGTTGAGTTATCGAACTCAAGAAACTCATTGAATAGGAGAGTTGGGTTATTGAACTCAAGGGTCTCATCAAATGAGCAAGTTGAGTTAACGAACTCGGCAGGCTCACTTCAGGAAGTAGATCCTCCATTCATGGTGGATCCTATCTTGGACCCTAGATCCACGGTAGATGAAACTCCTGAAGAAGTACCGACATTTAGGAAATCCAATAGGACTCGTCATGTTCCCGATAGATGGTATGGGGAATCCTTCTTGATAGAAGACGACAAGCCTTATACTTATGGAGCCGCAATGAAAGGGCCAGATAGCGAGTCATGGCTTGAAGCCATGAAATCCGAGATAGACTCTATGTACCAGAATGATGTCTGGACATTGGTTCACTTACCCGAAGGTGCTAGACCTATCGAGTGTAAGTGGGTCTTTAAGAAAAAGCTTGATAAAGATGGAAATATCCATGTTTACAAGGCTAGACTAGTGGCGAAGGGTTTCAAACAAATTCATGGTATTGACTATGATGAAACCTACTCACCGGTAGTCATGTTCAAGTCTATTCGGATCCTCTTAGCCATTGCCGCATATTATGACTATGAGATATGACAAATGGATGTAAAGACCGCTTTCCTTAATGGAAACCTTGAGGAGGATGTGTACATGATACAACCTCCAGGCTTTACATGTCCGAAAGGACCTAAGAAGGTATGTAAGCTTCAGAGATCCATTTATGGACTCAAGCAAGCTTCTCGCAGTTGGAACCTCCGATTCGATGAAGCAATTAAAGAATTTGGCTTCATTCAGAATGAGGAGGATGCTTATGTATACAAGAAGGTAAGTGGGAGCCACATTGCATTTATAGTCCTGTATGTAGATGACATACTGATCATTGGAAACAACAAACCACTCCTTGAGTCAGTCAAGAGATGGTTGTGTAAGTGTTTCTCAATGAAGGACTTAGGAGAGGCGCAGTATATCCTTGGAATCAAGATATATCGAGATCGAGCCAATAGGTTGATTGGCCTGAGTCAGGACACTTATATTGATAAGGTTCTGAGACGATTCGATATGATCGATTCCAAAAAGGGAATACTGCCTATGACAACTGGCACTATTCTCGGCAAAAGTCAGTGACCCACCACTGACGTCGAGAAGGAGAACATGAGTAGAGTCCCATATGCTTCAGCCATAGGATCTATCATGTATGCCATGTTGTGCACTAGACCAGACGTATCATACGCTCTGAGTCTTACCAACCAATATCAAGCGAATCCAGGCAACATCCATTGGACCGCTGTGAAATCTATCCTTAAGTACTTGAGAAGGACTAAGGATATGTTTCTGGTATATGGCGGAGATGAGGAGTTGATTGCAAAAGGTTTCACCGATGCCAGTTTCCAAACCGATCGAGACGATTTTCGTTCTCAGATCGGGTTTGTATTCTGCCTGAACGGTGTAGCCATCTGTTGGAAGAGTTCCAAGCAGGACACAGTTGCAGATTCTACTACGGAGGCCGAGTACATTGCAGCTTCTGAAGGCAAGGAGGCATGTTGGCTTAAGAAGTTTATGACTGAGCTTGGGGTAGTTCCTAGCGCTGATGGTCCAATTAAGTTGTTATGTGATAACACTGGAGCCATAGCACAGGCTAAGGAACCCAGGGCTCATCATAAGTCCAAGCATGTCCTCAGGAAGTATCACCTCGTCCGTGAAATGTTCCAGAGAGGTGACATCAAAGTATCCAAAGTAGATACAGACGACAACGCAGCTGATCCCTTGACTAAACCATTGCCTCAGACCAAACATGAGTTCCATACTTCAGCTATTGGACTTAGACTTAGGTCCGAGTGGTCTTAGTCTTAGTGGGAGCTTTATTTCAGTTTATTTGATTTATATGTATGAAGTATACTTTTGTAAAACTCTTATTGTTGAATAAAAGTATTACTTCTTGTTTATTGATTGCCTATTCTTTTATAGCACTTGAATACACAATTGAATATTTAATCATAGTTGTATGATAAATATTTTAATTCCCATGTAATCACGAGTTCTTGAAGAGGAGCCAATAAGTGTATTGGCTAAGGAACCTCTTTTTCAAGACAAGAACTGTGGTGATTACATTGTCCCTAGTGGTGTGTCCCAGCGTTTTGGGAACGGACACAACCAAACTAGTGTGTAATGATTCGTTTGACTTTGTTTCTTAAGTCAAAAGGATGGTCCAAATCATTACATGGGTTCATTGTCAAGAGAGTCTTGACATGGTACTGGACAGTGACCGTTGTGAAATTATAGAAGAGATCTTGTGTCCTATATTTCACACGAGCCATATGATAGAGGTTCTGAGACCTACATGCATATCATTCTCATGCTACGTGAGCATGAGGCTTTGACTACTTCCGGACCCATCCGTTACTGGTGGTAATGGGGTACGTTGGGTCTTATGTGAATGTAGTGGTGAGATGATCGGTGATGCATTGGTAGGGTCTTTGTCCACCCTGGTATACAGGGAAGGTTTTTCTGGCCACTCGGAGAGTGAGTCTTACTTATGAATTCACCCGTTATGAACGGGAGTGAGACTATCTCGTGTTCCGAGAAATTATGTCATAGGAGTTGGCGACACGCTTTCTTGCTTTAGCCTATGACGAAAACCGAGGACAAAGGGAATCATGTGGCAAGGATGCAAGTGTACATCCAAGACATTGGTAATAGTCCAAGGGCAAGTGGGAGTGTTGGAAATTGATGTGTCAATTTCCTCAATTAGTGCCCGTGAACTATATCATCTATATATACGGTTCAAAAACCGATAGTTATCTGAACTATCAGTAGTCTCACCCGAGATAATGCCGGGGGTCATCGAATGGCAGACTAGGCTCTCACGATGATCTTCGGGATTCGTGTATACGGTCTTACTCGGGCTATAAGGTCACACACGTAACAATTACCGAAGATACTTTCGAGTAGTGACCCGAAAGTGAATAAGGGATTTGATCCATATTGAGGAATTTCGGTTCGATCGAGATCGTGTCCCGACCGAACCGATGGTGCGCCCGGAATTAGTTCCGGACGCACTATTTAGGGTTTATGTATATATATATATATGTGAGATATATATTTATATATTATCATTTATTGAAATGATTTAATTAATTAATGAATTAATTAAACAAGATATGATTTAATTAATTAATTAAGATTAATTAACTAATCCCATCATTATAAAGAGTTGACATCTTGGTGGCTACTTTTCCTTGGGAAGGCTTTGTACCCCTTGGGAAGAACTCTTGTAAGAGTATCTTCCATGGACCAAGAGGCATTAACCATATGGATGGTTAATGTGTTTGTTTAGTGTGCAACATATTTCATCAACTATTCTATATCATAAGATGATATTGAATGTGAAGAAACAATCTAAGTCTTGCACATCTCTTGCTAGAGAACACAACAACACAAACAAACACACTTCATCTTCAACCTCAACCCCCTAGCAAAACTCTAAGTGTAGAGTGTAGAACAAGTTCTATTATTTGCTATAGTAGTAAAGACTACATACTCCTCAATAACACACACTAGTCCAAGTGTGTCTTATTTTTATCTAAGGTATTGGTGTGGACTATTTCATAGTAGTTTCATATCACCTTGGTGATAGACATTTCTTCAAGGAGAAAGCAAAGGAGCAAGGTGTGGGGATAAGCGCTTAAAGATTTACAAAGCTTCCGCTCACGCTTCAAAGGTATAACTTTGTAGCACTACTCTTTTATATATTATTTGTAGCATATTCACACTACCTTTAAACATATACTTCTATGAGCTAGTTTCATTGTGTAAGTTCTAACGATCAACGAATTAGGGTTGTATGACATATGAACTATTGTATTTCATTGTGTCTTGCAACCCCATGATAATATACACCACCAAGGGAGACAAGAGGCACTGACACAACAGCAGAAGGGACGCCATCAATCCGACAAGGAGCTGATCCCGAAACAGTCAAGAAATGGAAGATTAAGCAGGTAAGGCTATGTATGCCTTAACTGTAGCAGTAGAAGATGAGCTTTTACAAAGAATTAAAGACGCCCGAACGCCAAAAGAGGCATGGGACACTTTGGATACGATATTCAATAAAAAGAATGGTGCGAAGTTACAACGACTCGAAAATGAGTTGTTATCGATCCCAGAGAAATATGACCGTTAGTCAATATTTCTCGAAAGTGAAATCTCTAAGTGATGAGATTTCAAAGTTGGACCCAGACAATGCCATTACTGAGACACCAATGAAGAGGATTATCATTCACAGACTCAGGCCAGAGTACAAGGGCATTGTCACGGCAACACGGGGCTGGGCCACCGAGCCAACGTTAGCAGACTTGGAGAATCTGCTAATTAATGAGGAGGATCTTGACAAACCAACTAACCAGTCAGTTAGAGGGGAGGAGAAAGCTCTCTTTCTAAACAGGAGGGATACTCGAGGTCGAGGTCGAGGACGTGGACAAGGAGGCGGGAGATGATATAATCAAGGACGAAGCCAAAGTAGGGGCGCTCAACCAAGAGGAGCACAAGGAGCTCGTGATGAGAATAACGCTCAACAAAGATGACAATCGAAGGGTCGTCAAAGTGTAGAGTGTTACAATTGCGGCAAAAAGGGACATTTTGCTCGAGACTGTTGGTCGAAGAAAGTTGAAGGCAACAATGTTACTTCTTTAAAGAAGGAGGATTGTGCAGAAAAAGGCTGGGACTTTGTGATGTCATCTATGGCAGTAGAAAAGCCCAAGAAGGAGACTATGGAGAAGCCGACACTTACAACGGTAAGTGAAAAAGTGTTAAATTATAACAATGATTGGATCGTTGATTCAGGTTTCTCCAATCACATGACCGGAGATGATACGAAGTTGATGAACAAGACCGAGTACAATGGTAATCGAGTTGTTGTGACGGCGAACAACTCAGAGATGCCAATAACCCAAATTGGCAAGGCGATGTTACCATCACGTTACGGTCATCGGCAAGTCCAGCTCCAGAATGTGTATCATGTCCCAGGTATGAAGAAGAACTTACTATCTGTATCTCAAATGACCGATAGAGGAAATTTTGTAGTGTTTGGACCAGGCGATGTCAAGGTATATGGAAGCTTGAAGATTACAGATCAACCGATCATGGAAGGTCAAACGATCGATTCCGTATATATGATGTCAGCTCAAGAAGCCTTTGTAGACAGGGCAAGGCGAAACGATACTGGTGATCTGTGGCACTCACGACTTGGACAAGTGAGTTATAACAAATTGAAGATCATGATGCAAAAAGAAATGCTGAAGGGATTACCACAGCTTGAGATCCGAGAAGATACGGTCTGTGTTGGATGTCAGTATGGCAAGGCACACCAATTACCATACAATGAGTCGAAGTTCAGGGCGACGGCGCCATTGGAGTTAGTTCATTCAGACGTACTCGGGAAAATCAAGCAACAATCGAATACTGGCTACCAGTATTTAATCACTTTCATTGATGATTATTCGAGGTGTGTGTGGGTATACTTTATGAAAAATAAAGATGAAGCCTTATCGAAGTTCAGGGAATTTGAAGAAACAGTGGAGCAAGAGCTGAGAAGGAAGATCAAGTGTCTGCGTACAGATAACGGGGGAGAATACACCTCTAGAGAGTTTAACAATTATCACAAGGTGTGTAACATTCTGAGACAACTCACTTGTGTAGACACACCACGACAGAACGGAGTCTCAGAAAGAAAGAATCGCCATCTGGCGGAGATATGCAGAATTTTGCTTCACGCCAAGAATGTTAAACCAAGATTTTGGGCCGAATGTATGAGGACGGTTGTGTATATCACTAACAGGTTACCTCAACCAAGATTGGGATTTGTTTCCCCGTCGAGAAGTTATATAAGATAAAACCAACAGTTAACTACTTTCGAGTATTTGGTTGCGTGTGTTATGTGTTTATTGCAGATCAACATCGAAGCAAGCTCGATAAAAAGGCAGTCCGATGCATCTTCGTGGGATATGATGCACAAAAGAACGGATGGAGGTGTTGTGATCCTAACACAAACAAGACATATACCTCAAGAAACGTAGTCTTCGATGAAGCATCATCACGGTGGGCAGATGATGTAGTATTACCAGATACGGAAGAGTTAAAAAAAAATTACAAGACAAGTTGCAGGAGGAGCCTGAAGATAGTGGTGATCAAACACAACCGGAGGAACCGAGATCTATAGCAGATCAACAACTGCAAGACGAAACTTCCGAAGAAGTGCAAGCTATTCCACTAGAAGAACAATAACAAGAGTTGTTACAGCCTCAACTACTGAGGTCTACAAGGGAGAAGAAGCCAAACAAGAAATACATAAATGCTGCTTATGCGGAGATCAAAGAACCAACAACCTTCGAAGAAGCATCAAAGAGTCCAGAATGGAGGAAAGCCATGGAGGACGAGATTATGGCGCTTAAACAAAATCAACATGGGATTTAGTGCCAAAACCCAAAGGGGTCGAACCCATATCGTGTAAATGGGTTTACAAGTTGAAGGTCAAACCCGATGGTACCACTGGACGGTACAAGGCTCGACTGGTGGCTCGTGGATTCTCTCAGGAATATAGCATAGACTATGACGAGACGTTTAGTCCAGTAGCAAAGATTACTACTGTTCGTGTTCTACTGGCCTTAGCAACAAGCAAGTCGTGGACCTTGTGGTAGATGGATGTCAAAAACGCATTCCTTCATGGAGACCTTGATCACGACATATACATGGTTCAACCTCAAGGATTCGTGAATCAAACCAGATCAGAGTATGTTTGTAAGCTAAAGAAGGCACTTTATGATTTGAAGCAAGCACCAAGAGTCTGGTATGGAAAAATAGTTGAATTCTTGGTCCATAGTGGTTTCAAAGTTGCTCCATCAGACTCGAGTTTGTTCGTGAAGGTTCAAGAAGGGAAGCGAGCAATTGTCCTAGTATATGTAGATGATTTAATCATCACTGGCGATGACAAAAGGGAGATTCTGCGAACAAGGGAGAACTTGTCAATACGATTTCAGATGAAGGAGCTTGGAGAGTTAAAGCATTTTCTCGGCTTGGAGGTCGAAAGAACTGGTGAAGACATATTTCTTTGTCAACGAAAATATGCAAAAGATCTACTACAGAAATTTCGGATGCTCGAGTGCAAGCCAGTCTCTACACCAATGGAGGCAAACTTGAAACTATGCACTAACGAAGGAAAAGAGATAGAGGATAAAACAATGTATCGTCAAATAGTAGGTAGTCTTATCTACCTAACTCTGTCAAGACCTGATATTGCATTTGCGGTTGGAGTCGTCAGCAGGTTCATGGAAACCCCAAGAAAGCCACATCTAGAAGCAGTCAGGGGATTCTAAAATACATCAAAGGCACAGTAGATTGAGGAATATTCTAGGAGAAAGACAAGCAATGTAAGATCAAAGGATATTGTGATGCAGACTATGCTGGCGATCATGAAACTCGAGGCCAACTACTGGTTATCTATTCAGTATTGGTTCATGAGCCATTTCATGGTGCAGCAAGAGACAACCATGGTGCAACAGGAGCAATGGCAGCACAAGAATGTGCATGGCTTACTCAACTGATGAAAGACTTGACGCAACCTATAGAAGATGCAGCTGAACTTTACTGCGAAAATCTGTTAGCAATCAAATTAGCAGAGAACCCGGTATTCCATGCTCGAACCAAACACATTGAAGTTCAATACCACTTCTTACGAGAAAAAGTACTACAAGGAGAAATCAAGATGAAGCCGGTAAAGACGGAAGATCAAGTTGCAGTCATTTTCACTAAAAGTTTACAATCAACAAAATTCTCAGAATTTCGGAGCTCTCTTGGAATGATCAAACAATCAAGTGAATTCGGAAATGAGGAGGAGTGTTAAAATAATATCATTGCCTCCAAAGTTTCTAGAAGTGCAATTAGACAAAATATCTAAACCTTATCTTACAACTTGCACAAATATCTTTGATATTTTGTAAGAATGTTTCTAGAATGCTCAGGTGATATTTTAGGTGGATAGCTTATCCAAGAAGCTATGCAAAGCTTCTCAAGAAATCTTTGAAGTCGGTGGACTATCCACACCGACTTTTGGAGCACTATAAATATGTATGCATGGAGCTCTAGTGGGCATGAGAAATAAAGAAAAAGTTTGAGTATTAGTCTCTTGTCTCTTGTCTCATACTAGTATCATCCATCTTCTTCACATACTAGTAATATCTCCCAAATAGTTCTCCATTAGTATAAGATCACTCTGTTTATAAAAATTAGTTATATTGGCCCTCGATTTCTCAACAATATTAATGTATCGAGTGTGTACAAATAGCTAGCAATTTAACGATTTCATTTACCTTGTTAACCGTTAGTTAATTAATTAAGTATAAAAAATAATTGATTAAGTAAACTAAATTTTTAGGATTTTGAAAATAATTGAGCTAATTTGTAGCTCATCAAAGTTCACTCCTGATTAATGAAAGCTCGTCAAGTCAAGCCGAAAATCGCTCAACTCGACTTATTTTTATTTCTAATTATAATCAAAATGATTTTCTTACTCCACGATAACGATTCAGTTTTAATTTAAATAACAGATACACGAAGTATTATCTTAAAAAATTGGAGCAAAAAATCATTACCCGATCGCAAAAAATCGTGTATATCTTCGAAACGGTTTGAAAACCCATGTCTGCTTTACGTAGGTAACTACTTGTCCTGTTGTCCAAGGCAAGGACTCTAGTAACTAATATTCCGTGTAATAATGAACCATATCACCATATGTAACATATTCATCAAATTATCAGTTTCTATTATACTTATCATAATTCACAACACAAACCATTTTTATCATCTCCCAAGAAAATGGAGACCTGGTTTATTATCATTGCAACTATCTGCATTTGTGCTCTCTTCAAATCTGCACTAAATAAAAAGTATGATGGCAATAAGCTACCACCTAGTAGTTTAAGGTTGCCTGTAATAGGAAATTTATGGCTACTATTCACAAGAAAAACATCTTCAAGCATGGAACCAATATTGAGAGACATCAAAAACAAGAAAGGGTCAATAATCACCTTCTGGATGCGTTCCAGGCCCATCATTATCATCTCCAACAACTCTCTCGCTCATAAAGCTCTTGTTCAGAATGGCGCGGTCTTCTCAGACCGCCCCAAAGCTCCACCTGGTGAAATTTACTGCAGGGTTTAATGTATACAACTTATTTCCAATGCTCAGCAAGATCATCTTCAGGAAGCAGTGGAAGGAGCTTCTTCAATGTAGAACAGATCAACTTAATATATATGTTCCCCTTATCGAAGCTCGTATTGAAGCAAAGGGTCGAGGTTTAGGAAGCGAAAATGTAGCTTATGTTGATTCATTAGTTGATTTGCAGCTTCCTGATGAGAAGAGGAAGCTGAAAATGGCTGAAATAGTGAGCATTTGTGCTGAATTTCTCAATGCGGGGACGGATACTACTTCAACAACATTGCAATGGATCATGGCTAATCTAGTGAAGTTTCCTGAAATTCAAGAAAAGGTTTACCACAAAATTTCCGAGGTTGTTCAAGAAACAGAACTTAAAGATAGGTTGTGAAAGAGGAAGATTTGCATAAACTACCATATAGTGCTGTTATCGAGCCGAGTCGGTCCGAGTCCAGTTATAACCGGGACCGGCTCGGTTGAGAACCGGGTAAACCCGATACCCGACTCGATAACAATTCGAGTAAGAACCGAGAGCCGAAACCGGCTCGAAAGCTCTTATTTTCAACGAAGACCCGACTCGGGACCGGTCTGGAGTCGAGTACCCGAATCGATACTCGATTGGACTCGGTACTCGATTTTAACTCGAAATCCGCTTGTATTGTTCATGACAATCTATATAGAAACATTATCAATTAATCCTCAAACCAAGTAACCAACATTCATAAAATAGATTAACACACCAAAAGAGACTTGTGTTTATCAATTCAATGTTACAAACCAAAAGCTAACTACATAATATTTCAAATAAGTAATTAAAATACTCCAATTTCAACCAAAATGCAAGCAACAGCCAACAAGCGCATGTATATCTTAGAACCAAAACACTCCAGTTTCAACCAAAATGAAAGCAACTTCAATTCGTTTTCGAAGCAACAGTAGGTTCCTGCTATAAAAAACAATAAAACCAAAGTTAGGTGATTGTAACATAACATCCAACACAACAACACGATGCAAAAATAGTAACTTGGTCAGTTTAATATATTATTCATGAAGAGAATATATTTACCAATGTTAATTGAGAAAAATCACACTCCAATCTTTCTTCCTCGTCAGCTTCCTCCATCTAAATAAATCATTTAAATATGTCAAAGAAAATAAAAGTATAAATCGAGTGACACAATGAAGGGAATTATGTACTTACAATACATTTTCCTCTCTTGATTCCATACAACTCCTTCACCCAATCACTTCCACAAAGAAGCATCTCTACTGTTGAAATTTTCATCGATGCTCTCTTTGGGTCTATAATTCTCTTTCCAGCACTAAAAGTTGCTTCCGAAGCTACAGTTGTTATAGGAATAGAAAGAATATCTTTAGCCAATTTACTAAGAACCGGATACTTTAGTTCATTAATCATCCACCATTGCAATACGTCGAATTTTTTTCCAACCGGCACCTTGAGGACACTATCATCGAGATAAAAATCCAAATCAGATTTTGTATTATCAACATTCTGGACAGTGCTCAAATACGTCTCAAAACTTCTCTTCCCTTTTCCAAACTTCTCTTCACTTTCAACAGATTTATTTATATCTTGTTGGCCTACATCTCTTTTTTTGTATATATTTTCATATTCCGTGAATAAAAGCAACAAGCTGTTTGAGAGGCGCTCCTTATTTTCGAACAAAATAAACTAAACTTAGGATTATTTTTATTGAATATATATGTAAAGCTTTCTGAAAATCTTTGTATTTTTAAAAGTTAACGCATACCCATTATTGTAGAGGTTGCATTTTCGACAAAAGGAAGCTAAAGTTAAGATTTTTTTTGAATATATATGTTACTCATAATTATTTATAAAAATCTTGACATTTTTCAGAATTTAACGCATACCCATGGCTGAAAGCATTGGATTTTCCATCAAAATAAGCTAAAGTTAGGATTTTTTCAATATATGTTTGAAGTATTCATTGGAGAAACACATGAATTTGTAGTTCACTAATTGCATAATATATATATATATAATAAAAAGAAGAAAAGATTACCTTAATATTATTGTTAATTAGTAGACCCCTCCTTGGAAATAAGTGAAAGAACAAAGAATGTTTTTAGTTTATGAAGCTTTGCCTCCAGAATCCAGATATAATAATAACGTTTATGTTTGCTTGGTGAAGTCCAAAGGTCTTATAATTTATTACTGAAGTTCAAAGGTCTAATTATTTAATACTGAAGTTAAAAAGTCTATTAATTTAATAAAGATTCCCGGGCCGGTTCCCGGTATTACCCGAATCGGTTTCGATTTTGATGTTGGAATCGAAACCGGGTACCGTCACATTTCGAGTCGGGTTTCGGACCGGGTTCCCGAGGCGGGTACCGAGTCGGGTCTCGGGTAACCCGGCCCGCGAACAGCACTACTACCATACTTGAAAGCAGTAGTTTTGGAAGCTCTTCGACGACACCCACCAGGTCAGTGGATGAACTAGGGGGTGGCAATTTTTCGAACATCTTTTAAGGCATAGAATCTTGGATGTTTTTTTTTTTTTTTTGTAAATTAGCGATGAGATGAGTATCGAACCCAGGACCTTCTGGTCACTAGCAAGAGCCTTTTCTAGAATCTTGGATGTTTTTTATTTGACTTCATCGAAATTTAGACAACACGAATTTTTCTCTCTAGAATTTTCTCTCTCTAGAGCAATCTTCTCACTAGATTTTTGCTAGTGCCGCATGTCCATTCACTACAATTATTCGCAGATCCAATTACTGCTAAACTCTAGGGATGTTCTCCACAATTCTCTCATTCCGGAATCCTTTGGTCAATGTAATTAATCTAATTCCTAAGGCTTGGCCTAATTTTGTGCCGTATGTCCTCATGATGGGGATGATTATTCACACGGTTTTAGCCTTCAATATTAATGCTCAGTGTGCAATCTAAACTATATATAGAAGATTGATATTGTACAAGGCATCTCAAGCATTCCAACTACACAAGTAATATAATTGTTTTAAGTGATTTTATTATCTTTTTTTCTGCCCTACTTGTTATTCCAATGGATTCCACTATGTTAAAGAGTATCATGGACAGTGCCCACTCGGATGATGACGAGATCTCGGTGTCATTGGAGGAATTTGATTTAATTCATGGGCTAGTTGAGTGTGAAGCTAGCCTTTATGTAAAGGTGCTGGGGTTAAAACTTGGGTTCATTAGTTTACAGGGATTCCAAAGCGCTATGTCCAAGGCTTGGAATTGCCCGGATCTCAAGGTCTCCCGACTTGAAGATAATTTTCTTCAAGTTCACTTCCCTACCATTGAAGTGAAACAACGAATCTTTGAGGCAGGACCGTGGTGCTACGATAACAACCTGTTGATATTAAGAGAAGGCTTTTTTTCATCTGGGCACCTGAACTTCTGATATTATAACAAATAGGCACCTGGTGAACTTTTTATAACAAGTAGGCACCTGAGACGAAAAATTGGCACCTCAACTTTTGTTTTTCTATTTTTTCAGATTTTCACAGATTTTAAGATTCTTAACCCAAGGGCAAGTTAGTCATATTGAAAATATGACATCTTGAAGGAAAAATATATAGAAAAGTTCAGGTGCCAATCCGAAAAAAGATTTTTGGCGCCAAAAGTTCAGGTGCCAATCAGATGCCCAGATGAAAAAAGCCATTAACATATAAAGTAATACTAATGAAACCAATTTCAATCAAAAAGATTGAATAAAATAACAATCCTGATGAAATTACTCACAACAAATTCCAATCAAGACCACATTTGGTAGACTCAAACTTCAAATCAGATGTCCGATTTCCACTACTCAAAGGCACCTTCAAATCACAATTAATTATGGGCTTGGATTTCGAAGTCTTGATTAACTCCACCTTAAATCTCACCCTCAAATATAATTTCACATCAACATTATACAAATCTCAAATAGAAGAAGAGGATGAGGAGGGCAAGAATGACCAAAATGTTGCAGAGGATTTGGAAGATGCAGCAGCAGGAGGAGGAGGAGCCACGGCCATTAGTGCAGCTCATCAATCGCCCAACTCTCTGCAAAGAAGCAATTGTCTACTAGCTGTGCCCGGTACTTTTTCATCACTTAAATCAAATCTCAAAAATCAACCCATACCCATTGATGCCTTAAATTAAATACAACAATTCTCAAATGAAGAGCGCGAATTAGTCTTGTATGAGCACGATTGTGAAGAAGAGATGAAGAAGGAGGGGTGAGATAAAGGTTTGATTTTTCAATGAATTGGGGTTATATTTAATTTGGGATGTTGGGTTAAATGGGTTGGTTAGAGGTTGGGTTGGGTTAGATTAGTAGGTTTAGTTAGTTTTAGATGTAATCTGACTATTTTGCCCTCCATCTAAATGTTTAAAATCTGAAAAAATAGAAAAGCAAAAGTTTAGGTGCCAATTTTTCGTCTCAGGTGCCTACTTGTTATAAAAAGTTCACCAGGTGCCTATTTGTTATAATATTAGAAGTTCAGGTGCCCAGATGAAAAAAAGCCTTAAGAGAATGGGTTCGGGATGTCGAACCTTTGACACTCGACTATGGGGAGTGCAAATTCTGGATCCACATCCGCGGTATAGCGGGTGAATTCTTCACAAAGGAAGTTGCTATGAAATTGTTGGGGACTTGCTTAAGGGCAGAGATTGTTGAGCTTCGACGGGATAAAAAGGGGAAGAAATTCTTTCGAGCAAAAGTTACCATTAATGTGATGAAGGCACTCAAGCGGAAACTATCTTTTACCATTGATGGAAAAACTATGGTTGGCGTAATCTCGTATAAACGTCTTCCTATTCTATGTTTCCATTGTGGCTTCATGGGTCATCTTATCCGACAGTGCCCACTTATTCCGGAGGGAGTTGTTCCCAAAACACGAGTTAAATTTGGATTGGAAATCAAGGCTCCCCTGGAACGAATGTGGGTGGAGGAACGAGTGGATCTGTCCACAATTCATGAAATTGAGGAAGGATGGCAATTGCCGGAGGACTCGTCGACGTTAGAGGAGAGAGAACGGGAGGCTGCATTGAATGTGGCAAACCAGGCCATTCCACCTGGTTTTGAATCTGCCATTAATGCGCATGAAACTGATGAAGGGAATTGTGTTGTTTTGAAAAACAACATTAATGGAGAGGAATTACTACTGGAAAAATTTAAGGCTTTTCCATCCTTTGACCAGTCCTCATGTGCCTTAAAGGCTCAGTGTAGTGGCAAGAATGCAAAAAGGTCAACTATCATTTATGATGAGCAGTTACAGCTTGGGGCACGTGAAATGGCAGTTAATGAGCACATGATGAATGAGGAATCAAATTCAAAGGTGGCTTTAATAGGGGAGCATTTGAATCAGGATAATAATTAGGAGGAGTTTAATATGGGGGTTACTAAACCAACCGGTTTTTTGGAAACTCTCAAATTCTTTGACTTCACCTACCCAACAGCTAAAGGGGAGACAAGTGCTCCACGCCTGGACCCAAAGCCCAAACCGCAGGTTTATAAGGTAAAGACGCAAAGGCCTGCATCGGCAAGGAAGCGACAGCATCCATATGTGAAGGGGCAAAGGGAGGGATCTCCTCTAAAGAAAGCATCTCTTTCCAAGGACGGATTGAATGCTTTCCCAGATGTACCAACGGCTGAGGCTGCGGAGCAGCCCAGCCGAGAGGAATGAGTCTCTTAGCTTGTGAGTCTCTTAGATTGGGAAATCCTCGGGCAGTTCGTTCTCTTGTGAGTCTGGTCACCACTCACAAACCTAGTATGCTTTTTTTAATTGAAACAAAACTTAGGAAAGAAGAATATGACCACATCAAGTACAAAACACAACTGCCAAATGGACTTTTTTTCGATGCTAGAGGTATGAGCGGGGGTGTTGCATTGTTGTGGAATCGAACTGTGAAGGTAGAGGTTCAGTCTTATTCATCTCATCACATTGAAGCCCTTGTCCGAGAAGCTGATGGAGTTCAATGGAGGATAGTGGGCTTTTATGGTCATCACGAGACGAACAAGAGGAAGCTTTCATGGGATCTTCTTAGAATTATTAATAATTTGTCTATTTTACCTACTGTTTTTATTGGTGACTTTAATGAAGTATGTCATTTTTCTGAGTATGTGTCCACTAGGAGATGTAGGCCTCAATGGCAAATTGATCAATTCCGCCGAGTCCTACACGACTGTGGATTAAAAGATATGGGTTTTCTTGGTTTTCCTTACACTTGGTGCAATAATTTTATCTCTCCATACTCATATAGAGCAAGATTGGATAGGGGTTTGGCGAGTAGTAATTGGTATTCTCTATTTCCGCATTCTACCATAACACATCTCACAACTAATACCTCCGACCACCTTCCCCTACTGTTTCACTGGGGTGATTCTGTGGTAAGGCCTAAAACAAAACCACGGTTTCGGTTTGAGGAGGGATGGTGCCTTTATGAGGACACCAAAGAGGTGGTTAGGGAGGCTTGGTCGAAGTCGTTCTCAAATGATCCAGGATTGAAAGTGTTCGAAGGTATTCGAAACACACGGCTGGGCTTCCTTACATGGAAGAGGGAAGTATTGGGCAGTGTCCCCAAGCAGATTAATGATAAACAAGAAGAACTGGACAGTTTGCAACAAGGATTAATTACGACTAACTCGAAGGGTAAATCATGCATCTTGGCTAAGGATATTGATCGTCTAAGAGAGGTGAATGATATTTATTGGTGCCAAAGATCCAAATCTTTGTGGAGAATTAAGGGAGATAGAAACACGGCCTATTTCCATGCTGTCTCTACACATAGGAGCAAACAGAATCAAGTGGTTGAGCTACAAGATGACAGAGGAGTATGGGTTCGAGACGAAGAAGGTCTAAAAACCCTTGCTGTGGACTTCTATAACAGCTTATTCTCTTCTCAGTTGCAGTATCCTTGTCATCTACAAGGAGTAATGCACGTCCGTCCTTTAACGGATGGAGATAAAAATTGGCTGGATCTTCCTTTCACTGCGGAAGATATCAGGAAAAGTCTCTTCTCCATGGAGGCATCTAAGGCGCCAGGACCTGATGGCATGTCAACTTCGTTTTTCAAGCATTATTGGGAGATTGTGGGTCAAGATATCGTCAATATGGGCCTAAAAAGTCTTAATGGGGGGGTTTTGTTAAAAAGCACAATTTTACCTTAATAACCTTGATCCCCAAGGTAGACAGACCGATTTCAATGGCGCAGTTCAGACTGATAGCCCTGTGTAACACAAGTGCAAAAGTCCTAGCTAAAGCCTTAGCAATGAGATTACAGAAGATTCTGCCCTCTATCATTTCGGAAACTCAGAGTGCCTTCCTCCCCAACAGACTTATCACAGATAATATCTTGTTGGCTTATGAACTTCATCATACGATTAAGCAGAAGAAGACAGGAAAGGAAGGCTACATGTCTATCAAACTAGACATGCTCAAAGCCTATGATCGGATAGAGTGGAGCTTCTTTAGAGAGATGCTTAGGCAACTTCAGTTCAGTCCCCACTGGATTCATCTAATCACGTCACATGTTGATTCGGTTACATATTCGCTCATGTTTAATGGGGAGCAAACTGGGTACATTAAACCAGGCCGCGGCCTGAGGCAAGGCGACCCGCTCTCTCCCTATCTATTTATTATATGTACGGAGGGATTAATCTCTCTTCTTAATGAGGCTTGCGCGCGTGGAGATTTACAGGGGATCAGATTTAATGGGGTTGAACCTATAACGCATCTAATGTTTGCCGATGATACGTTATTAGTGGGGAAGGCTACAGTTGAAGAAGTGGTATGTTGTAAAAGGATTCTAAGTTTGTATGAGCAATGGTCGGGGCAACGAGTGAGCCCCGAGAAATCAACTATACTTTTTAGTCCCAATGTCAATGAGGTGACCAGGAGAGAGATCTCAGGGGTGTTAAGCATCCCCGAGGTATCGTCTCATGGAAACTACTTAGGCCTCCCGACCACTGTTGGCACCTCCAAAAAGGAAGTTTTCTCCTATGTTGTGAATAGGGTGAAAGCCAAGGTCGATAGCTGGAAGCCTAAGTTGTTATCTACGGCAGGTAAAGAGGTTTTCCTTTCTTCAGTTTTACAAGCGATTCCGGTATATACAATGAGCTGCTTCAAACTACCTAAACAGACATGTGCAGCTATTAATTCAATTCTATCTACTTTCTGGTGGGGATCAGGACCAGACAATAAAGAAAAAATACACTGGATTAGTTGGAGTACACTTTGTAAAGAAAAATCAGAAGGGGGAATGGGATTTAGGGATACAACTACTTTTAATCAAGCCCTCCTCTGCAAACAAGCCTGGCGCCTTATTCAGTGTCCAGATTCCCTTCTTGGTCGTGTGTACAAGGCTTTGTACTTCCCTCAGTCTCATTTTCAGCATGCATCATTGGGAAGAAAACCGAGCTACACATGGCGAAGCATTCTATCCGTCCGGGACCTCGTAAGCAAAGGCATAAAATGGGAGTTAGCAAATGGAACCTCGATTAGAGTATGGCAAGATAGGTGGGTAAATCACACCCAGTCCAACAAGATAATAACAACATACAATCAGGATTACCCAAATCTCACAGTGGCAGATTTAATTGATTCTGAAATTGGGACATGGCGTATAGATCGTATTAATGCACTGTTTCTTTCAGTAGACAGAGATTCAGTACTACAAATGCCATTAAACAGATTACATGCGCAAGATACTCCTCATTGGGACTTTGAAGGACAAGCAGGATTCTCAGTTAAAGCCATGTACAAGCTACTCAAACAACAAGAATCCCAGAATCTTAGGGACGAAGGGTCAAGACATCCAGATAACAAAATATTTTCACAGATCTGGAATATTAAAGTTCCTCCTAAGGTCAGGCACTTCATATATCGAATGTGTCATAATAGGCTACCAACCAAGGACAATTTGCAGAAACGACAAATGGATGTATGCCAGAAATGCTTATTATGCAATGAAGCTAATGAAGATGGGCTACACATTTTTTACTACTGCAGATATAATCAGGGCATAAGAGATCTCATACAGATGGCAGATCTACAAATAACATGCCAAGATCTACAAGATCTAGTAACACAAATGAAGGACAACTTACCGTCTTCAAAGTTCCATCTATGGATCTTATGCATGTGGGACGTCTGGTATCAAAGAAATAGAAAGCTCTGGGGTGAGGACAGTTGAGATCCGCTTCAAGTGGTCCAATTTGCTTCCAAGTTTCAAGCTTTTGAAGAGACTGCTAGGATAGCAATCAACGAACCACCACCCGTGGGGAGGATAGATCGCGTATGACACCTCGAGAACAAGCACACCAAGCTCCGTGTCCTCACACTTGCCTCGACGAACTTCAAGACGCTTCTCCGAGGGGAAATGACTCAGATCTGAAAGAGTTGAGTCGTGTCTTCATCGTTATCTCCGGCAAAGGAGAGAAAGAGGTTTGGAGAGGGCGATTCAGGTGAGAGGGCTGGTGGTTTGTTTTTCTGACTCAGGGAGTACAGAATATGTTCAGTATTCATGACCAGATAGAAGGGAGATAAAGAGCTATAAGAGATATGGAGCAGTTTCATGAATGTGGTTGTTCAGATCTAAGGACGGAACGCATAATAATTGCCGCACTCAATGAAGCTGCTGATAGTTATGAGGGTTTAGTCCCTCTTGTAAGCTCTTATAGGTCACTTTTAGGGTTAGGTCTTCTTATGAGGCTTGGGCTTAGCTCATTATAGTATTGGGCTGCTGATAGGATGCGGCCTTGTCTTTTGTTTGAGCCCGGGTGTTTTGTGTCACTTGTATACGCTTGTGTGTTTCTTTCGTTTATTAATACATCGCTAATTATCAAAAAAAAAAAAGAATCTTGGATGTTTTAAATGTTGCTTTTGTTTATCAAGTATCAGTTTTTGTGTCATTCATATATAAAATTTCTGATTCCGTCATTGACAGATCATTTCTTGCTTCCTCACTCTGTATCGGAGGAAGTTGAATTTGGAGGCTATGTGATCCCCAAGAATTCCACTTTGAATGTAATGGTGGCGGAGCTAGGAAAGGACCCAAGTGTATGGGAAAATCCGATGGAGTTCAAACCGGAAAGATTCTTGGATTCTTCGAACAATCTTGATCATGATGGTTTCGATATTACTGGTAGTAGGGAGATTAAAATGATACCCTTCGGAGCGGGAAGAAGAATTTGTCCAGGTTTCGGTTTGGCTTTGCTTCATTTGGAATATTTTGTTGCAAATTTAGTATGGCGTTTCAAATGGGAGAGTGTTGATGGTGTTGATTTGTCTGAGAAGAGGGAATTTACAACGGTTATGATGAATCCTTTGCAAGCTAGGATCTCTCCTAGACTTCATCAATCAGCTTGAACAATTAGGAAATGGAGACCTTATCAGTTTTTATGTTTTTTCTTTTTAGCTTGGGGACTATTTATCTAAATGATTTAGTTCTATCTTTTTTATGGTAAATTTGCAAGAAGAACACATTTTTACATTATGGTTACACTTTTAGCAGAAATGATAATTTTTGGTATTAAGGTTATGTTTTTTGCACAAATTATATACTGTAACTAAAAAGGAAAATAGCGCATGATTAGGACAACGAATTTGGCCTTAGGTGCTTAAAGAATTGTTTAGTTGCCTTATTTTGTTCTTCCAATTTTTTCGTTTATTTAATTATTCACAATTTTTTGGGATTTTAATTTGTCAGAATTTGTGGTTATTATTTATTACATATATTGTAGTTCATATCATTTTTTTCAATGAAATTTATTCTATAATGTTATATTATTTTTATCACAATTATCAAGATATTTTGGCTATTAATAAAATAGCAATTTATCAGAATTTCTGGTTATTAGTTAATTCTTTTTTTAAGCCAAGCCCAACGAGGGGTTTTTCCGTAAATTAAGAAAAATCATACAAAGTCTTGCGAATGTCATCGCTGATACAAAAGTACATGTATACATCAAACGAAATAATGGAGCTTGATATAGCGAAATCTCAGGAAGTCTAGCAAGCAGAGAAAAGCTTGGTCCCAGGAGTTCGAGAACTCATAGAGACCGCCCCTTCCCGAGCTCATACGCTAGAAAACACCCAAAATTCCAAAATAAAAAGCCCCGTGTACATAAAGTAAATGCGCTCCTAGCTAAACAATGAGAGCACGCTCAGCAAGACTCTAAATCTATCTCCGTGTCTCGTCGGGTCTGAGTGAAGTACTGGAAGCTCCTGATAGATGATAAGTCAACAATATCTGCAATACTAATAATAGGACCATCTGGTTATTAGTTAATTATTACATATATTACAATTCATATCATTTTTTTACAATGAAATTTATCTTATAATGATACATTGTTTTTTATGACAATTGTCGAGATATTGCAACTCTTATCATGTTTTAGCAATATCATTGCACTAATGACATTTTTTTACATAATATTAGATTTTTGTCCTCTTTTGTTATGCTATTGTTGGACTTTTGAATTTTGGCGGTGATTTCTTGATTTAATAGCGGGATTTTGGTGAGAATTGATAATAGCTAAATTGTAAGGAGTAGTAATTGAAGGGAAGGAATAATGTAAGCTTAAATGTTTTTGACTAGATATTAGCATCCCAATTAAAATAGTCATTATTTTTCTTTTATTTAAATTGCTTTTGTAAATATCTCTATTACCCTTCTTAAGCGAGGTACTTAAAGAATTGTTTAAGCTCTTAATTCATACTCTTACGGATTAAGGAAAAAATTTCAAATCTCTTAAAATGACTTTACTTATTTTATGAGAAATTTGGCAAAGTACCAAGATTTGAGGCCCATATTTAAATAATACCATGATATCTTTTTTAATTGGAAAATACCACAAAAGTTAGGTGAAGTCACTAAATTGCCCCTCATTAAATCTATTATACATACATTCATCTCATTCTCCCTTTCTTCAACTCATTCTTCATCTCATTCTCCATTTCTTCATCTCATTCTCTCTCGCTCTCTCGCATTCCGCCGCCCCGCTGCCCACCATCTTCACCGGAATCGTCATCTTCACTTTTATTTATAAATGCTTTGGTCCTTTAAACTTGTTTTCTTAGAAAAGTTTAAATCTTTTTCAATTTAGTTGACTTAAAATCACGTTTTTCAATATAGTTGATTTAAAAATCACGTATTTTGATTAGTTATGTACTTTATATGTATTGTATTTTTGTTATTTGAATGTTTTTGAACAAAAGTTTGAATCTTTTCTAAAAAGTTTGAATCTTTTATAAAAAGATCGAATCCTTTTTTAAAAGTTTGAATCTTTCCTAAGATTTTTATGGATATGTGGCTAAATTTGTATTGAAAATGATAGATATATGTGTAAAGTTTGTTCTTTTGGTACTTTAATATTGTTTTTTGAACAAAAATTGATGTTGATATAGATATATTGTGTGTAATTTGAAGAATTGATGTTGTTTTGGAATAAAAGTTTGAATCTTGGGGTATTATGTTGATATATTCTCGTTTCTTATAGTATAATGAAGTATAATGAAGAATTATGTTGGTATTATGTTGATATAGTCTCGTTTCTTATAGTCCATTGTTATTATAGTCTCGTTTCTTAAGTTTTTGTTGCACAATTTATGGTTCTAACAATGTTTAATAAAATAATGTGGCTAAATTTGCATTAAAAATTATAGATATATGTGTAAAGTTTGTTCTTTTGGTACTTTAATTTTGTTTTTTTGGACAAAAATTGATGTTGATATAGATATATTGTGTGTAATTTGAAGAATTGATGTTGTTTTGGAATAAAAGTTCGAATCCTAGGGGTATTATGTTGATATATTCTCGTTTCTTATAATATAATGAAGTATAATTTATTATAATGAAGCATTATGTTGGTATTATGTTGATATAGCCTCGTTTCTTATAGTCCATTGTTGTGTACTTTATATGTAGTTACAATTTAGAGCTTTCTAGTTTCGGTTTAATAGATTATAACAATGTATAATAAAGTATAATCGAATATACATTTTATAATATATATGTACTTTATGTGTATTTACAATTGATATAAATGTACAATGAAAAGACTTGAGAGTTGGTTTACATGGGCTTCAAGTTGAATGGAAAGTTGGGGAAGAATTGTTTGGAGGAATTAGGGATACCATATATTCGAAGCAGGTAGCAGCGGTCCATTATTAAACGAAGAGGACCATGGAGTAGAGCATCAATCGACATTGACGCATGATTTGAGGAAGAAAAATAATGCAACCAGATTGTATGGAGTCCAGGAGATGAACTTTTTTTTTTTAGCAACTTAGTATTCCCATGGTTCATTTTTATTGTATTTTTCTTTTTCATGGTCCTTTTTTTCTTCAAATGTATTAGTAAAATTTATTTGCTCCACACTCTAAAGAAATTAATATTTATTTGTGCTTTGTACTAATTTTAATATATTAATCCAATTTTTATATCAAAACAATGGTTGTTGGGTTGAACTTTGTAACATCAATTTAATGCAAAGATAAATCATGACAAATTTAAGTTAGTTGTGAATTTAAAGCAATTACAACGTAATATAATGGATTATAATAGATTATAATAGTCATTTGAACCCAAAAAACTTAGTTTTATAAAAAAAACTTAGTTTAATGCTATCAATTTTCATTAAGGGTAAAATAGTCATTTCACATAAAAAAGTGGTATTTTCCAATTAAAAAAGATATCATGGTATTATTTAAATCTGGGCCTCAAATCGTGATACTTTGCCAAATTTCTCCTTATTTTATGGAAACAAAATCACCTTAAATAATGCTTGCTACACAAGTTGACATCTTCAAAGATATCTTCAAATCTCCAGAAATGATTGACAATCTTAATCATATCAATCTCTTTCACATTTCCTAATCCACTATTTCTTGTTATCCAATTCACAAAAATCTATATCCAATTCCAATTCAATAACATTACCATCTTCCTAGGCATGTCACATGTGATAATATTTTGGGTCAAAGTCATAATAATGCATGCATTTCGGAGCAAGCACTGCAAATTAACACTATATGGATTTCAATTAATAAACTAAGTCACCTAAATTTATTAGGATTTTGAAAATGAGTGAGCTAGTTTGAAATATATCTAGATTCACTCTAGATTGATGCAAGCTCGTCGAATCAAGTCGAAATCTCAAACTCAAGCTCGACCGCCTTACCGGCCTCACTAGCTATAATAAAAAAGATCTTCTTATTTCATAATAATAATCCGGTTCTAATGTAACATTATTCAAAATGTCAAACAAACAAGGTATCGTAAATGGAGTGAAAAATCATTAGCCAGCCACAATCCATATTTGTCATGCCTTACGCAAGGTAGACAATATAATAATGAAACCAGATGGAAAATGTGCATCAAAATGTGTTCCTATTATACATATCATCACAATACAAACCATTTTTATCATCTCCCAAGAAAATGAAAACCTGGTTTTCTATCATTGCAACTATCTGCATTTGTGCTCTCTTCAAATCTGCATTAAACATCGTTTTATCAAATAAAAAACATGGTGGCAATAAGCTCCCACCTAGTAGTTTAAGGTTGCCTGTAATAGGAAATTTATGGCTACTCTTCACAACAAAATCATCCTCAAGCATGGAATCAATATTGAGAGACATGAAAAACAAGAAAAGGCCAATAATCACCTTCTGGATGCGTTCGAGGCCCTTCGTCTTCATCTCCAGCCACTCTTTGGCTCACAAAGCTCTTGTGCAGAGTGGAGCTGTCTTCTCTGACCGCCCTAAAGCTCCACCTGTTGCCCAGGTTTGTAAGAAAATATCATATGTGGACATATCATCTCGACGTTTTACTTGTTGTTCTAAGATTATATACACAAATTAGGGAAAATGAAAGATAATAATCAGGGCGGACCTATTGGTTGGGGGAGGGCACGTGCACGTCTCCCTAGGTCGTTCGATATTTGATATATATTATATATTATATATATAATATGATGATTAAAAATAAAGACATTGATAAATGAGTTGGTTAAAGCTAGCTATTTCTCTTATGAGGGAGATCATGGTTCTAGTCCCTCCTACACCTATCTTTGTTTAGATTTCAGCTTACTTAATACTCCCTTCATTCTTAAAAAATTGTCATATTTTAATTTTTGTTGGTCAAACATAACCAAATTTAATCATGAATTCGCATTAAACGATAAGAAATAAGATAGTCTTGTGGGATCTTGTTAGATTCGTCTCAATATATAATTTTGAAATATCAACTTTTTATAATTTTTTCACATGTAGAATAATAGATATTTACGTTTTAAATCGTGTTTTGTTGACTACCAAAAGTCAAGATGTGGCAATCATTTAAGGGTGGAGGGAGTCATTTTGATGGTTACGTACCAGATTTTTTCCCGCCCCCCCCATTTTTTTTTATTTAAATTTCCACCCTTTTATTTCATCTTGATTTTGTCCTTAGTAATAAGAACGTACATGTAAATGTAGAATGATAATCAATTGTAACTATATCATTCATTCATTGATAATTTAACAAGATAATGAAAATATATTGAAAGTTTAGAAAGACAACTTTTTCAAAAAAATATTTCCTTTGGAAGCTGTGGACTTCCTACTAGAGACTTAAATCCAATTTATTTTTATCCATTAAGTTTTGAATATTCATAGAGATGGTATATAACATAAACGTATTCTTCAAAATGAACCATCGGAAAAATACGCCGAACTAAAGAAATCTCTTAATCCTTTATGCTAGACTGACAATTGAAAATTACAAATTTTTTAATCTAGAATGATATGTATGAAAATGGCTAAAAAAGCCTTCCAGCCTCCCGAACTTTAACGAACTGGTCAAATCCATTATTTTCATTGATATATTGCTTATCTCTGAACTTCATTACAAGGTTTTCAGCAGCAACCAGCATAACATCAACTCAGCAGCATATGGACCAACATGGAGGATCCTCCGTCGCAACCTCACTTCAGAGATTCTTCATCCTTCAAGAATCAAATCCTTTTCAAATGCAAGAAAATGGGTACTCGAAATCCTAATAAAACAACTGAAATCTCAATCTGATTCTGACCAGAAAGTCAAACTCATGGACCATTTTCAGTATGCTATGTTCTGCCTTCTTGCTCTTATGTGTTTTGGAGATAAACTAGATGAACAACAAATCAAGAAAATCGAAGCCTTGCAGCGAAAAGTCCTCCTGAAATTTAGTGGTGGATTAGTAAATGTGCTCAATATATTCCCAATGCTTAGCAAGATCATCTTCAGAAAGCAGTGGAAGGAGCTTCTTCAGTGTAGAACAGATTAAGAAAATATATTCGTTCCTTTTATTGAAGCTCGTATTGAAGCAAAGGGTCGAGGTTTAGGAAACGAAAATGTAGCTTATGTTGATTCATTAGTTGATTTGCAGCTTCCTGATGAGAAGAGGAAGCTAAAAATGGATGAAATAGTGAGCATTTGTGCCGAATTTCTCAATGCTGGGACTGATACTACTGCAACAGCATTACAATGGACCATGGCTAATCTTGTCAAGTTTCCTCAAATTCAAGAAAAAGTTTACCAAGAAATCTCTCAGGGTGTTCAAGAAACAGAACATGGAGATGGGTTCGTGAAAGAGGAAGATTTGCATAAGCTACCGTACTTGAAAGCAGTAGTTCTGGAAGCTCTTCGACGCCACCCACCAGGTCAGTGGATGAACTAAGGAGGGGCTACAGGGACACTCGCGCCCCTATTCTTTAGTTATCTTTTAACTACTAGAATAGAATTTTAATTTGAAAGTTTTTATATTTGTCTTGGTTTATTTATTATCAGTTTTTGCGTCACCCCTTATATAAAGGTTCTGGTTCCGTTACTGGCAGCTCATTTCTTGCTCCATCACTCTGTATCGGAGGAAGTTGAATTTGAAGGCTACGTGATACCGAAGAACACCACTGTGAATGTAATGGTGGCGGAGCTAGGAAGGGACCCAAGTGTATGGGAAAATCCGATGGAGTTCAAACCGGAAAGATTCATGGATTCTTCAAACAATCTTGATCATGATGGTTTCGATATTACTGGTAGTAGGGAGATAAAAATGATGCCCTTCGGAGCGGGAAGAAGAATTTGTCCAGGTTTTGGATTGGCTTTGCTTCATTTGGAATATTTTGTAGCAAATTTAGTATGGTGTTTCAAATGGGAGAGTGTTGATGGTGTTGATTTGTCCGAGAAGAGGGAATTTACAACGGTTATGATGAATCCTTTGCAAGCTAGGATCTCTCCTAGGCTTCAGTCAGCTAAGCGCCATCCAAGCACCCACTTAGATATCGCTTTTGAAGCGCTATTATAGTTTATATAGGATAGCGCTTCTAAAACGCTCTCTAAATGTTATGTTGCATAGCGTTGTTGAGGCGCTATTGTAGCCCTCTAAAAGAACTATTATAGTTTTCGTAACTCTTTTTTCTATTGCGTTTTTAAAGCGTTATCTAAGATATATAATGGATAGCGCTTAAAACATGTAGCGCTATCTAAGTATTTTTTTTTTCAAAATTTTTCTTTTTCTTAAAATTTTTTAAAACATCAATAAGAGGTAATTATCTTTGGGTCAAAGTCATAATAATGCATGCATTTCTTAGCTATGAAACTCTTGTTTTGTTTTTTGAAGTATATTACTATTTTATCCTCATTTTGTGGGAGTTAATATAAGGATGTGAACTCAAAATCAATGTCTTGGAATGTAAACTTTTGTTCAATATAGAGAGTATTGGAGTTGTCATT
>CM016567.1:7368051-7519923 GCA_003412495.2 Echium plantagineum | reverse complement strand
TATCATTTTTACTTAAATAAAACGTTACTTGAATTATTGTTATATGGTAACTAAATAAAAACATTTCATATTTATATTATTTAATCATGAAACATTTAGCATACTTATAAACTAATGCTTATTTCATAAAGTAAATAATCTATCATTCATGCTAATGGAGAATCAATATTCTATTTAAAATACGTGACTACATTCTTATTTTTATAAGTATTATAGGTTATATTGTACCCATCTCTTCAGCTTCCCATTAAAAGATATATACAATTGAAAAATTAATATTAATATCTATATATTATTTCATGATGTACATATCTCTTCAGCTTCTCATTAAAAGATATATAGTATTTGAAGGTGCTATTGTATTAGTTTAATTTGATGGTATGTGCTTAGTTTTTATTTTGATATAATTATTATTAGAGAAAGTTGAATTGGCTCATCAAAGTCATGATCCTAAAATTACACTAAATAATACATGTAATTACATTTATTATGTAGGAAATGATAACACTAATAACGGTAGTGATGTACCTTCTCTGAGTTATCTGCATTCGAAGGAATTTTGTTAATTTGAATATCAATTTATTACTTCATAATATACTTATCTCTTCAGCTTCTCGTTAAAAGATATATACAATTGAAAAATTATTAAATCAATAGTGATATATGAATGGGAAGGGGTAAAATAGTCTTGACAAAATGTGGAAGAAACACCTAAGGGTGTTGGCTCTTTTATAAGTATTATAGAAAATGAACACAACATATATGAAACAAAATGCACCCTTAGCACTCTGAATAAATTTTTTTTACAAGTATTTCTTTTACAAAAGAAGAAGTTTGAAATAAGTGTGACATACCTTGTTAAGAAGATCAAGTAAGGCTTCACAATAAGAATTTATCTCGGATGCCTTTGGAGAAATCATCTTAGGTTATCCTGCGACTATAGAGAAGCACAAAACCATAAATTAACAACAAAACAATATCATCGTGATAAAAATTCTCAAATTCTAAATAAACTTGATTACATGTATAAGTATTTTATATGAAGCCAATCTTGCCAAGTAAAATTCATCGAATTGACATTCTAGAATATGACACACCTCATTCGTATATTAAGATGGAGTAAGACACATGATATTTATAATGATTTGTGTAATGGTGTTACTTATAAAGAGTAACTTAGTTACCCCATTATGTTTTTACTTAAAGACCATTAAATATTATTCAAAATAAAATACTTATTCTCTAAGTTGAAAAGTCATTCTGGTATCATTTTTACTTAAATAAAACGTTACTTGAATTATTGTTATATGGTAACTAAATAAAAACATTTCATATTTATATTATTTAATCATGAAACATTTAGCATACTTATAAACTAATGCTTATTTCATAAAGTAAATAATCTATCATTCATGCTAATGGAGAATCAATATTCTATTTAAAATACGTGACTACATTCTTATTTTTATAAGTATTATAGGTTATATTGTACCCATCTCTTCAGCTTCCCATTAAAAGATATATACAATTGAAAAATTAATATTAATATCTATATATTATTTCATGATGTACATATCTCTTCAGCTTCTCATTAAAAGATATATAGTATTTGAAGGTGCTATTGTATTAGTTTAATTTGATGGTATGTGCTTAGTTTTTATTTTGATATAATTATTATTAGAGAAAGTTGAATTGGCTCATCAAAGTCATGATCCTAAAATTACACTAAATAATACATGTAATTACATTTATTATGTAGGAAATGATAACACTAATAACGGTAGTGATGTACCTTCTCTGAGTTATCTGCATTCGAAGGAATTTTGTTAATTTGAATATCAATTTATTACTTCATAATATACTTATCTCTTCAGCTTCTCGTTAAAAGATATATACAATTGAAAAATTAAATCAATAGTGATATATGAATGGGAAGGGGTAAAATAGTCTTGACAAAATGTGGAAGAAACACCTAAGGGTGTTGGCTCTTTTATAAGTATTATAGATATATAATAACATTAACAATAAATACCATAGCAATGTACTGTGATTGCTCAAAGACACAAACTCCGCTTGTACGAGAAAAAAACAGGGGCACGTGCCGAGGGAAGTAACTTGTGCGGATAGGCTGAGGCATTACGGTACTAGGGTATTCATCCTCTTCGACAAGTCCGGAGTCAATGTCGAATACATCTCCATTTGAATCCCAGGGGGAACTCATGCCTACGCCTCTCTTAAACCTTAGAATCGATATGATTCTACCACCACTGTGAGATGCAAGCATAACGTTCCCTGATTTCACATTTCCATGCTTGATGAATGACTTCCATCCCCTCTGTAGTTCGCGATTCCTCACCATTACTGCAATCCTCTTACCACCGTATCTGATAACAACTACGCCATTGCCAACATCATTCAGTCCCCCTGTAAAAAGTTCGGGGAGACGCTGCAACAAACAACACAATCAACTTCAATCTGCACATCAACAATAAACTACACAAACAACACCACTTACCGATTGGAAACCGACAACATATTCCAGTGTGAAGTAACACGTACCACCTACATTTTGCAACAATCGACCGAATTATAAATAATCATTATATACTGAAGATAGACATTATAACAACATTATAATAAATAATCATTATATACTGAATATAGACATTATAAAAACATTATATACTGCAATTAACATTTACAATCAACTCATATAAAATAATTGAGGAAAAAACTAACTTTGGATAGCCATTGTTTGGTAATATGAAGATTTGCTTTGTAATCCATCGTATGACCCAATTTATAGCAAACTTATAACCAAGAAAACCAAGGGTCTTGGTGTAGACCAAAGGATTTGCCGTAATCCTCAGAGAGTCGTCAAATCTATCAAATTGTTGCTGCTGTTTTGCTTCTTTTCATTGGTATCGAGCCGCTAACCTGCAGTCGGATCATTAATTGCTTGTCATAATCAAATTGGGGTTTTATTTTATTATATTAATTACAATTAAAAAAATGATCTGTTCAGGGCTTTTGTTGTATTAAGTGGGCTCGTGCCTTTTACGAAATCAATCCATCACCATATCCATTAGTTATGCTGTGTCTATATGTTATTATTTAATGGGCTTCGTAACTCTAACATTTATATCGGGCATTTATATCGGGCCTCGTCTAGAGACGGGGCTGTTCAACTAGTAATAATATATGTACTAGTATTATTATAATAATATATGTATGTACCAGTATTATTGATTTTCAGATGTGATGAGTCTATACAAACACTAGGTTTCTACTTCCAAGTTGTACTTATGTTGTACTTCGTTCGTTCCTAAAAGATTGTCACATTTTGACATTTGTTGGTCAAATATTATAAAATTTAATCACGAATTCACATTAAACGATAAGATATAATACTCCATCCGTTTCTTTTTATTTGATTGTTTGGGAAAAAGTACTTTATTAAGAGATTGTAAAAAATTATATTGGAATTGTAAAAAGGTGCATTGAAGTTGTAAAAATGTGCATTAGAATTGTAAAAAGTTGCATTGAAATGGTAAACAATCAAATATTTTGAAACAAGAAAAAACTCTAAACAATCAAATAAAAAGAAACGGATGGAGTATAGTTTTGTGGGATCTTGTTAGATTCGTCTCAATATATATTTTTGAAATATCAACTTTTAATAATCTTTCCACATGTAGAATAAAAGATATTTACATTTTAAATTGTGTTTTGTTGACCATCAAAAGTCAAAATGTGACCATCATTTAGGGATGAAGGTAGTAATAATTAGACCTTAATGCATATTATTACACATATAGTGCATGCATGAGGTGATACATACATGGATGAGTCCGGATTCGGTGCATCAATAATTCGGTGCACCCGCTGCATCAGGTACCCATTTAAAGGTTTTACGTGGGTACTGTACCCACTTGAAACTTCATTATTGGTACTTGTACCCAAATTGTACTATAACAATGGTACAATACCACATATTTATTTTGGATTGATAAATATGTGGTATTGTACCATTGTTATAGTACAATTTGGGTACAAGTACCAATGATGAAGTTTCAAGTGGGTACAGTACCCACGTGAAACCTTTAAATGGGTACCTGATGCACCTGATGCATGGAAGTATTGATGCACCCAATCTTTTCACTACATGGATACATACATATATAGAGTGATAGATTACTAGCTAGTTCACTCACTTATTCATCAAGCATTACCATACTAACATAACAACACATACATACATACATACATCCATACATCCATGCACATGCACATGCACGTGCACATGCATGAGTAGTTCAATTGGTTTTTATTTGACAATTAATTAACGTCTTCTTGCAGCAGTTTCCCTCTGGCAATTGTAGAAGACAGCAGAAACAGGGAGACCAAGTTGGTTCTGTTGAGCAAAGTTCCTTGTGTTGAAATTATCTCTTGAATTTGGAGATTTCACTGACTCTCTCCTCCCCTGTTTGTATAGTAGGAAAACCAACCTGTGGATGCCTATATTTGGCCTTGGCATTTCATAGCTAATTATCTCTTTTCCTGAACAACACAATTTTATGGCCTGTTAAAGTTGCGGTTCAACCTATTTAATTGATTATACACATTGATAGATAGTATTTTATATTGAGCAATTGAACAGTTTTATTGATATATTTGTTTTTTTTTACAATGTGCCTATAGTAGGGCACCAGTTAAGAGGTTAATAAAGTAAAATATTTTATTAAAAATCTGAATTTGAATTTGATAAAGGTGATATGAAAAGATCTTTAAATGTATTTCCTTATATCCTTACCTATGCTATAAATTTTATTTTCATCTTAGCTTCTTAGCAAGTGCTTAGGACATATTCTAGAAAAGACATTAATATATACCCCATAAATTTTCCGTATGACCCAAATTCATTGGAATCCTAATGCATAAATTGTTGAAATGGTCATCGAAAATGGATTGAGGTTACTACACATCCTCTTAAGTTCAAAAGTTGTAAACTAGTCCCCGAAATTGGACAAAAATTGTATAGTTCAAAAACTGACCGACCTGTTCAAATTTAATGGAACTTTTGTATTCAAATTTAATGGAACTTTTATCTCCAAAAGTAGAAGCCAGTTGCACAATTACCAGTAAGTTTTACACTTATGTCAATTTTTGTAAGTCGCAACTCTTGTTCAATTAGGGGACTATATGAGCAATTATTTTGAAGTTTATTGGACCAAATGATAATTTTAACTCAATTTTTGGGATCACATCGGGAATTTTCTCAAATTTTAATATATAAACAAGTATTTTATCTGAAGTCCAAATTTAAGATCAAAAATATATATTTTATCAATGATAAAAGTGAAATATCAATATAAAACTGCATAGAACTTGCACGATCAAGTGAAATAGGAAAGGATTATTTTGTTCCATAATCAAGCATAGGAAGGGAAACACATTTAGTTGAATGTTTTTTGAGTTAATTGCTGGAATGGTCCCAATAAGTGGGGGTCTAGTGTGGTTTGGTTTTCGAAATTGGCACTGTTGTGAAAATGGTCCCTGAAAGTGTGTCTAATGGTGCATTTTGGTACATGGTCCGTTAACATTGATGGTTTTGGGGCAAAAATGAAACTTTTGAGATGTTGGTTACCTTGATGAAACTTGGACGGGCAAAATGACTAAACTACCCCACAATATTTTGTTACAATTTTTTTTTCTTTGTTTCAATTCTTTTTTTTGATTTTTTTTCCTATTAAAAAGAGTTCGATTTTGGTAGTTATTTTAGATGAAAGTTTCGATTTTAGCAAAACTATTCAATTTATTAAAATTATATTAAGAACAGTCCAGCATGTATGTATGTATGTGGGCGTACCAAATGAGGAATCAGTAGTTCCTGGAATGTCCGTCACAATCCTGCCATAGACACTCAAAATCATCATGTCAATCATCGGAATTTTTTTGTAACATTTGCGTGCGACAGATCAGATTTGGGATATATAAATTTCTAACTAGTGTAATCATTGGTTAGAACGGAATTTCAAGAAAATATAAAATAATATTTCTTCTATCTAAAGTTGAACTTGAGACATTGCAGTAAAAATAATTCGGATCAACTATCTCGCTCCAGACTATTAAACCAAAGATATGATGTCATCGTATCTAATAAGTAGTTGTGGCTTATAATTTGAATATGCAAGATCTAATGTGTTACGTACATACATATATATCTCATCTCATTTATTCCTAGTTTATCTAAATTTCAGATGATATTGGTGAAACTGTAAATAGTTGTGGTTCTCGATCTACTAAAGTTAATTGTAGCAAATTTACCAGTGCAAATGCTCCTTAAGATATGGATCACTAGGGCCAGGAACATCTGGGTCTGTCATGATCTGGGGAATTATGACAAAGTAAAAGAAAGTCTATAAGTATTTTGTTTCTTGAAAAAATTAGGGAAGTGGTATTTGTACAAGTAAAACAAAACTTCATTAAATGACTAGGATTAATCTACTCGCCATGGGACGAGATATTAAATCGCTATATGGGTTTGAGTCCTTGTAATGAAAAGAGCGGAATAATATAATTTTTAGAAAGGACTATTTCATTTGATAAAATCAAGAAAATGGTATTTTAATTTTACAAGAAATTAAAAATGACCTAATTTCATTTTTGATAAAAGTCAAGAAAAGGGTATTGCTAGATTTAACTTACAAACTAGATTATTCAAAAAAAAAAATCTTGCAAAGTAAAAAGAAGGCTTTAGTATTTCATTTCTTGGTAATAAAAATGAAGAATATGTAATAGATGCATGGAAGATAAAATATACCAATGTGAAGAAGCTTCTCATGTCTCCACCATGAACCTCAACTTTAGGTTTAGAGGTAACCATGGAAGGGAAAAGTTCATGTCCATTATACACAATTTTATTACAATTGTATATAACAGACATCTTAATAGATGGACAAAAATAATCAACAACATCTCCAACAACCCTACCAATCACAAGAGGATCACTCATTTTGTTAGCCATCTATATAGATGAACAAACTAAACAAAAACTAAAATTTCAAATAATTATATTGTTCTAGTAGATGATGATACTAGAGTCTAATAATATTAATATCAATGGTTGGATGATTTTTTGCTTAATAGAAAGAAATGGGAGAACCCTATTTATAGAGGCAACAAAAGTGTAGCTTCTTGATCATTGGAGAGTGAGATGGTGAGAGAAGTGGATTTAAAAAATAGTTGAAGGAGAAAAAAAGTTGTTTGTATGATCAATTTGGCTTTGCTTTCTATAGGTTCACTTGGTTTAGACATTACTACTGGTATGCTCATAATCTAGAGATAATAGGATAGTACTATTATATTAGGGTTTTAAAAATACTACTAATGAAAGCAAAAAGATGATTTGACAAGCTAATAAAGTACTGATTCTCTCCTAATCCACTCTTCTTGAGCAAAGGGAGCCGGTTTTGAAGATGTTAACACATGAGAAAATTATTAAAATGATCATAGATAATATGTGTAAATTGTATTTTAGTATCTATAAATGTATGATATGTCCAAATGGTCTCTGATATTGGCGTAAAATTAAGGTACAACTTAATCTTCTTTTGACGGAAATATGGCCAACATACAGTTTTCAAAACTTAACTATTGGGACAATTGGGCAAAAAATCAACTTTACATCTTAAAAACTATATTTTTACCCCAGTTAGTGGAAAACTTGAAATGTTAGTGGAAAACTTGACGTAGGGACTAAAGTGCAACTTTTTTTACCACTTTCGAAGACTAACGTGCAACCGTGTAACTATTGGGGATCAAAGTACAACTCGGTCATACTATCGGGGACCATTTCAGCAATTTTCTCTTTAGTGCGGTGGATCCTATTACTTCACTGGTTAACACTACTTTATTAGATATTATTAACGTAAATATATAAATATATGATTATTTATAACTTAAACTATATATAAACTAATTTCACTATTTGTGACTAAATCAATAATAATTACTTTCATTAAAGTCATTATCTTTTTGCAACATTTTATGATTGAATTATTTTAAGCGCCATATTTTACACATTTATGAGAATTAAAACTTAGATACTCTAATAAATAGCCAAAGTTGCACTCTTATCATATGAAAAAGAGATTGGAGGGAACGAAAAAGCATATAGAATTTTTAGATACTGTTGGGACATTCCCTTAACTACTTAAAGAGGTATAAGACCTTTTACAATTGAAGAACAGAACCCATTCAGGTGGTATATTTTTAAAAAATTCTTATAAAATAGATATATCTTTTCATTTAAAAAAAGATTGGTTTAAATATATTCCTTAATTTGATGGTTGACCATTTAAACTTTAAATTCAAAAATATTTATGTATTCATAATATTTGATAACATGTAGTAAATATTATTATTTTAATGTACTATACAATACTATAATGTGATAATTTACTTAAATCAAATTTATATATTGAAATTGTGTATCCTGTTTGGTAGATTAAATTGCTATAGCAGTATGACTGTCAGTGTGCAGGAAATAAGATACTGAATAAAAAGAGACACAAAGTTGGTAACCCAGTTCCGTGTCAATGCACGTACATCTGGGGGACTGCCTGTCCAAGGGAAAACTTCACTATACTGAGATTTACAAGGAAGGTCTTACTCTGTACGCTCCCCGTACACCGTTGCCTAAACCTAGACTCTTCTAGATGAGATCTACCCCTACAGAATGTATCTCCCGATACTTACAAATCAAATGTGAAAGGTAGAGATAAAAACATCACTATTGATAATACCGAATGGTGGTATTTCAATCGGAAATTCAGTTAGAAGATAGATCTGATCTTCTAACACATATGGACGACCTAGCACTAAACTAAGATAATAAAATCTTCTTCTATTGCTCTTGTGCTCTCTACAAAAGTCGACATCTTCCAGCTACGGTGAGTGCTCCTTTTATAGGCCTAGGTCGCGGGCCTTCTTGTGTATCTTGACGGGCTAGGTCAATCTACATTAACTCTCTTGAATATCACATAAGGTAATGTCTTGGCCCTTGAATATCTTGTCATTGATTGCGCCTATTAATAACAAAAGTTACCATAAACGAATCCAACATAATCCCGCTTCATAATGACAAGATCTTTCCTAATTCATGTTTCCTTTGTCCACACGTTGTTGACCTACGTCCAAATCTTCAACGTGATCTTCCGGGATCTTCCATATTTGCTCTTCATGAATTAGTCTTTAATGTCTTTAATGCTTAACTCCGTAATGATTATTCTTCCGCTCACTGTTATACTTTCATTTCAATAGATGGTACAACAGTTGGTCTCTTCAGGAAAAACGTGACCAATACACTCTGTACACTCTTGTGCAACCAGCACTCAAGGTGTGCTAACAAACTCCCCCTTTGGGCATGTTTTTCATGACAAATGCCTTGTTTGTTTTCAGAGTGTAGAGCAAGTGTTTAAAGACATATATTGGTTCTAGTAAACCAGATATCAGTTCAACCATCAGTAATGTGGTGAACACATGCAGTCAGATGTTTTTGAAAACATCACATATTGGTTCTATCTAACCAGATATCAGTCCAACCCATCAGTGGTGTGGTGGACACAGGTAGTCAGATGTTTTTGAAAACATCACATAGTGCACAAAGGCACAAATATCCTAAGATAGTAAAACAATATCCTAAGATAGTTAAACAATATCCTAAGATAGTTAAAGATTGTTCAGCAGTATCCTAAGATAGGTAAAGATTGTTCAGCAGAGTAAAAACTGAAAGAAATATTGTTTGCAGCAGATAATAAAACACTAGATATTTAGACAGTTGCTTCTTCTTCTTTCTTCTCCCCCTATTTGGCATAAAAAACATAACCAAAGGCCAACAGGGGGGTCTTCACCTCACAGCTACTCATCATTGTCAGAGTCAGCAGGCTTGGCAGTCAGCTTCATGTGCTTGATCTGTTCATCCAGGGCCTGTACCAGCAGCTTTTTCTCCTCAATCTCCTTGATCAGTCTGGCTCTCTCCTCAGTTCTGGCAGCATACAAAGCTCTGACAGCATCATCTTCAGCATGCAGCTCAGGTTCCTTATCAGCTTTGTTGATTTCACAATCCAGAGGATGGCTTCCCATTAGCTTCTTGCTCAGGATCAAGGGTTTAGTCCACACTCCAGCTCCATCAGATGGCTTGACAATAGTAGGATATTGACCTATCATAATAGTACATAGCAAAGCAGGAAAGCCAATAGACTTGAAGGTAGCATTGGACATAGCATGACTGGTGATTTGATTAAATACAAGCTGCCCAAAGTTCACTGTTTCACCAGTCCCAGCAAGAAACATGATTCTGGCCAATGTCTCACTGACATTTGTGTTGTTGGATGAGGGAATGATGCAGGACAGCCCTATCTTATGGAAGAGAGTATGTCTGAGACTGAGGGAGGAGGCTTGCAGCTGTTGACCTTTCTCTGGCCATTTCTTCATATAATCAGCAGTGAGCTCACTGATAATGTCATTGAGACTGAGATGCTCCCCTGTATATCCTTCATTAGCTCTCATATAAGCTCTGTTGATTACCATTGGGCTGAACTTGATCATCTTGCCTCTGACATTGACCTTGTAGTACATGGGATGAGTGGGGTTCTCAATGTCCTCACTAATGCTATACACAAACTCCTTAACAAGCTGAGGCCGGTACTGAGTTTGTTCTGGAATGATGTCCAGTAAGCCTGCTTCAGTAATTATGTCCATATAGGTGGCTATGTTTTGAACAGCCTCTGAGATATGTCTTTCTGGAATGATAGTCCTATTGGCAACAATTCTCCATCTATCAGTTTGATCAAATCCAGAAAACTCAGAGTTGTCAGTGGGATCATCATCCTCAAACACCTTTCTCTTGCCAGACCTAGTTCTGGATTCCAAAACCTTCTCCTTCCCTTTTGACTTCACCTTCTTTTCCTCCTCATCATCAGAACTTGTATCAACAAGTTTTCTGCCAGTAGGTTTTGATTCACTAGGCTCAGAAATGTGAATCCCCTTAACCCTTTTCCTACTGCTAACATCAGGGGTAGCATTCCTTTTTACCCTTCTCTGTTTCTTCTCAACTTTTCGCAGGGTTTCCCTAAACTTCTCAGATTGAACCCTAACCTTTTCAAGGGAAGCTTGGATGTTCTCATCAACACACATCTCTCGGACCTTTTCTTTCATTGCAGCCATACTGGCTCTAGTATGTCTTCTACCAACATTAGTAGTAGCACTAATAACCTTAATGTCATCATCATCACTACTATCAGGCTCTTTCTTAACAGCAATTTTAGGTTTCTCAGAGAGTTTTCGGTCAGAATTCGAGATATCCTCAATCTTAACATATCTAACAGGTTTACCCCCTTTTCTCAACACTCGTTTCTTTTTAGGAATTGAGGGACTTGATTTCTTGGAGCCTAATTCACTGTTAACCCTAGATGGAGACTCAATTCCAGAATCCGGCATAGTTGAAGGCTCGGAAGGTAAAACAGAGGAGATAGCACGATTACCTGATTCAATCCAAGGGAGGAGTAGAACTTCTCCAGGGCGAATCACTGCAGGTCTTTTTTCAACAACCAAAACCGCCAGCCGTTCCATAGGTTCTCCAGGAAGTCTCATTTGTAGAGGCATGGGAATGTCATCTTCCTCGGACCTTGGGTTGTTTCTTGAAGAAGCCATTGAGTTCTCTGTTTTTGCTTGAGAGAGAAAAGTGTGGTAAATGAAGAGTCTTGAAAAATAGAGTGAACAAAATGAAGCAATGAAACGTTTTTGATATAGTTTTCCATTACTACACGTTCCACGTTGCCTGAAAAAGCTGCATGGGATGATGTCATTCCTGCAAAAAGTAACTTTCTCTCTCCAAGGTCTAACCGTAGCCTTTAACACCTTCCGGTTGTTATACCACTTAGTTGAGTAAGGCTTTGATTGATTAATTCTGAAATTTTGATTTTTCCAATTATAGTCCTCATGATGTTTTCTGGAATTCCAACTTGAGTGATGACTTTGATCAATTTGGACTTTTAATTTATTATACTCTTTTCTTAGATCATCATATTTATCGGCAAGTTCTTTTATTCTTTCCTGGAATTCTTTTTGAAGACATCTACAATTTTCTGAACCTTGATTACCCTTTTCATAGTTTTGTGAGTATATGGGTAAATCGTAGCTTAGGGTGGAATTATTCATGTCAAGCCAGTAGTCTTGAGCATCCGATGAGGTCCAGATATAACAGTCTTCTTTGGATCGTTTTCCTTTCATCATGAGTGACCTGGATTTGTTGATGACTAGGCAATTCTCTTTAGAAAATTCCACATGCATTCCAATGTCACATAGCTGACTTATGCTTATGAGATTTGCAGTAAGACCTTGAACAAGCAGAACTCTGGTAAGTTTTGGAAGCCCTGGAACATTAAGAGTTCCCATTGCTATGACAGTGCCTTGATTCCCATCTCCAAACACCACTGCTTGTTTGATTGTCATTTCCAGATTGGTCAGGTGGTCCACATTACCAGTCATGTGTCTTGAGCAGCCACTGTCAAAATACCAAATCTCAAGCTGGGGTGCCTTCTCAACGGTTACTACCACTTGGCTTATCAGTTGAGTCTTAGGTACCCATATTTGTTTGAGCATATATCTATTCTTTCCTTTGCCATAGACTTGGTAGCAGAAAGGAGCAATGTGCCCTCTTTTACCACAGTTGGTACATTTCCAATTCCTTTTTGCCTTCTCTTTCGCTTGGACAGTTTGAGTGTGAGAGAACTTTGTTCTTCTTTTTGCAGCTTCTTGGTGTCTTTGTTGATTTCCATAACCTAACCCTTCATGATCACCTGGATGTTTTCCAAGAAGCAGAACTTCATTCAACATGTTGGTGCTAGGGTTCATCATCTTGATTCCTTTTTCCAGACTTGCTATTTTTCCTTCTAGCATTCCAATAGTTGATTTAAATTCTAAATTTTCAGAGAGAAGGGATTCATTATCAGATTCGAGTTTATCTTTTTCTTCTTTTAGCTTAATGAAAGCTTTTGTTAAATTACTCCAGCTATGAAAAAGATGTTTATATTCAGTTTCAAGCTCTCTGGCTGTCATATCATTCTCATCATCAGATATTTCATTGTCTTTATCTGCTCCATGAGGAATACTCCAGAATATCCAATCTGAGAAGAATTGGAGTTATTGCTATTGTCAAGTTGAGCTTCAAAGATGGAGAGGCTTCTGGTTATACAGGAGAAATCCCTAGAGAGTAGGGGATCATCTTCTTCAATGGCTTTTACTTTCTCCTGAAATTTTGTAGTGAGAGAGCTTAAAAATTTCTTAGTGTAATTTTCGCTGTGACTCATCAGGCCAGTAGAGATTCTTAGATTCACCAACTTCTGAAATCTGGTAAGGTAATTTTGAATGGTCTCATGGTCATTCATCCTGATCTCCTGCCAGTTTGCCCTAATCTCATCAAGGTTGAGTGAAGGAATTCTTGATGTACACTTCTCTTCTATAATTGACCAGGCTTTATGAGCACTTGTTTCCTCGGCTATAAGAGGGAACAGTGAGATATCTACACTAGAGAGTAGTGCATGCAAGGCTCTGTTATTGGCCAAGGCATCCTCTTCTTCAGCTTTAGTCCATAGAGTTTCTGGCTTCTCAGTTGCTACTCCTTCGAGATCCTCCATAGGAGGTTTCCATTCATTGATCACTGCCTGCCAGGTACAGCCTTTAGATAAATAGTCATCTTAATTTTCCAGTGTCCAAAATCAGTATCTTTATGCAGAAGTGGGGGTTGAAGCCACCTTGGTCCCATTGCTACAGGATATCACGAAGTACACTCTGTGTGTTGAGTGCCTGCTCTGATACCAATTGAAATTGTGTATCCTGTTTGGTAGATTAAACTGCTATAGCAGTATGACTGTCAGTGTGCAGGAAATAAGATACTGAATAAAAAGAGACACAAAGTTGGTAACCCAGTTCCGTGTCAACGCACGTACATCTGGGGGACTGCCTGTCCAAGGGAAAACTTCACTATACTGAGATTTACAAGGAAGGTCTTACTCTGTACGCTCCCCGTACACCGTTGCCTAAACCTAGACTCTTCTAGATGAGATCTACCCCTACAGAATGTATCTCCCGATACTTACAAATCAAATGTGAAAGGTAGAGATAAAAACATCACTATTGATAATACCGAATGGTGGTATTTCAATCGGAAATTCAGTTAGAAGATAGATCTGATCTTCTAACACATATGGACGACCTAGCACTAAACTAAGATAATAAAATCTTCTTCTATTGCTCTTGTGCTCTCTACAAAAGTCGACATCTTCCAGCTACGGTGAGTGCTCCTTTTATAGGCCTAGGTCGCGGGCCTTCTTGTGTATCTTGACGGGCTAGGTCAATCTACATTAACTCTCTTGAATATCACATAAGGTAATGTCTTGGCCCTTGAATATCTTGTCATTGATTGCGCCTATTAATAACAAAAGTTACCATAAACGAATCCAACATAATCCCGCTTCATAATGACAAGATCTTTCCTAATTCATGTTTCCTTTGTCCACACGTTGTTGACCTACGTCCAAATCTTCAACGTGATCTTCCGGGATCTTCCATATTTGCTCTTCATGAATTAGTCTTTAATGTCTTTAATGCTTAACTCCGTAATGATTATTCTTCCGCTCACTGTTATACTTTCATTTCAATAGATGGTACAACAGTTGGTCTCTTCAGGAAAAACGTGACCAATACACTTTGTACACTCTTGTGCAACCAGCACTCAAGGTGTGCTAACATATATAGTCGGTTTAATTTTTTACATCAATAAATAATATTTTGGGGAACTTCTTTATATATATACATATATTCATAAGGATACAAAAATGTGTTAATGTTGACTTTTAACAAACATCCCTAATAATTTTTTGGAGTAGATATAGTATGGCTTATTTTCATTTTGGATCCTGAACTATGATAAAAAATTTAAATTGGACTCTAATACTATCCTAAGCCTCATATTAAATCATATACTATGGTTTGTCTCATTTTATCCCCTAAAGAGCCAAATATGATGTAATTTCATTTTAAAATAAGGGCAAAATCGAAATAGCACATATATTAAACTTTTGGGCACAATTCACAAATAACAAAACTTATTAAATTAAAAATAAATCCCAGGCTTATTTTCATTTTGGACCTTGAGCTATCACGTAAGTTTCAAATTGGACCCTAATACTATCATTAGTTATTTATAAAAACGCCTCAAAAGTTTGATATATATGATAATCCGAATTTGCCCTCCTTTTGAAACGAAATTCAATCTAAAATTGGCATTTGAGGGGGCAAAATGAGACAAAACGTATTATAGGGGGTAATTTGAGGCTTATGATAGTATCATGGTCTATTTTGAAACTTACGTGATAGTTCAGGGTCCAAAATGAAAATAAGCCATATATTATTCTTTAATTTTCGTTATAAAATTTGTGGCCTTCATTAGAGAGATGATGACGAGGGCATAAATAAAGTACCTCCACCACAATTCCACAAAATACAATAGAATCGTTGTGGACGCACGATCATTTCAACAACAAAAAATATTCACTTTTAATTATATATGTTCTCTGGAATTTTAAGCAAACTTCGGATCGATTAATATTAAATGGAAACAAATTGTAGCTTATCATATATTACAACAAATTGATGTTAGATCGATGCTTTGACAACCTCCATAAATATTTGCAAGTTTAGTTATGAACAATTATAACAATAATGTTTTTTCTAAAATGTAGATTGGTGTTGGATAAATAGATGGTGAATCCAAATTTGACGATATGTGTTGTGTCAAGATGGAGAAAGAATGAGGAAGTTCGAAAGAAAGAAAGAAGTGTGAGTAAGTAACCCAAGAGAACATCGACTTTCGATGTGACATGTGCATCTTAATTAACAGTACTATACAATTTTGCTAAAGCTTCTCGCTCGAAGTATAACTCCTCGAATGAACTTGAAAAAAGTATAGTGAGTTGGGGTGTGCGACGTGTGTAGACGAAGTGTTCCAAAGCACGGAGACATGAGTGTTTTTGTTGGTTTGCAAGAGTAAGTAATAAGAAGTTGTCTTTTGTTTGATAATGTTGGTATCTTAGTATTAGCCTATGAGGCTCTCGAAGAGGTACACATAGATGTTAGTAGGCAATCATGGTACTAGTTGATATGGAAAATGGGCACTACTAGAGATTCTAAGTCACTCTTATCTACTAATTCATTACTCATATATACATCTAGGCTAAATACTTAATTACCTACTTCTTCTTTTAATGAACATCATCTTTTTTAATATACAACTTTCACAAACATTTTAAATAACCACTTTCACACTTGGGTTATATTTTTATACTTAAAGTTTGAGCAAATGTTTTGACATTTAAACTTAACGGATAATTAACGATGTAACTGAAGGATAAAATAGAAATTTAATATATATTACACGCACCTACTCAGTAGCGGATTTGTTTAGGTTAGCCGCTATTTACTCGAACAGACATCTTTTTTTGAAGAAAAAAATATATATGTATAAAGGAAAAATTAATGTAAGAATTATTAGCATTTAAAATTACATTTGAATATATTTAAGTGTTTTGAACATGTACTTTGAAAATTATGACAATTTCGAACAGACACTTTCATACACCTAGATCCGCTACTGTACCTACGTTATAAATCATTTTTTAAACGACAAACAATTAACCAGATCAATTTTTAATCAATAATTTTCGTTAATAATTAAAAAAATAAAAATAAACAAAGCATCATCTTCACCCAGGGGCGGACCCAAGGGTTATCTAGGGTATTCACATGAATACCTTACAAAAATAATAAATAGCCTAATGGTTAAGTATATGATTTAACAATCAAGAGGTCACATGTTTAAAACTTGGAAGCTTCACTTTTTTTTAGCATTAGTCAAATACTCTCATTCATTAACTCTACGCATGGATCTGTATGTCTTACACTTCCATGCCCGTCTACCATTTATCCATGTTTCTTTTAATCTATTATTCATATTATATTCGGTGAACATAGTCCTTAAAGTAATATCTAAAAGTTATAAATTATTATTATATTAATTATATTCATGTATTATTATATATTATATTTGTGATTCTATATTATTTTTAAATAATAATTTCTTAATCCTTAAATCCAATCTTAATGATCTCATGCAATTAATTTGGGATTTTAATAAGTATACATTTTTCAAATTTTATATTTTCTTGTTAAAACGACATAACTGCACAATTAATAAGCCGCATAGAGTGGAACAATTAACTTAGGATTCTAATGTCTTAATTATTTCATTAGATACATAATTTTATAATTATTTTAATTGGTGGTTAATTTTCATTTATATTAAATTTTGTTTTTAGAATACGTAAGTATTTTACACCAAAAGAAATATTTGATGATTCAAGTGTAATTACTAGTTCAAGTAGTAGTGTACTAATATATAATCTGAACTTGCACTTCAATTTCAACCGACTCCAATGTAAGAGAGAAAAATGTCAATAAAGTTGAATTAGTTATAATTGTTATTTGATTTCATCAATGTGATATTCAAATCTTCAAAAAATTATTGAAATAAATTTTATATATTAGCATTAACTATAATTTTTATATTTTAAATGATGAAATAAATATCCTATATAAAATTCTTCGATCCGTCCCTGTCTTTACCCTTCCTTCAAAGTTCAAACCCTACTCCTACCCTTACATGAGTCTTGCCTTAAGATGGTTACAGTTGTACTGTGAAGCATATTATTCATTCGAACATTCTCTAAATTCTGTAGCATCCAAGAAGGTTGCTGCAGCGTAGCTCTTCTTGGAGGACGAGTATTGGTGTTATTGTTTCTTATTTCACGTAGGGTTGTAAAAGAGTCGAATCCTACCGAATACCGAAAGGTTCGAGTTCGGCTCGGTCATGTTCAAGTTTAAGGTTCGGCTCGGCTCGGCTGGGTTTGCAAGATATCGAATTGGTTCCACTCTAATAACCAATTGGTAACAGGGGAAGTAGCCCAAAATCTTATATATTGATCCGGGAAGATATCAACATCGAATATGAGATATGCATTTTAACATTAACCTAAAATATTTGTATAAATAAGCGGCACCTCATTCTATGATTCAATCAAGAAAATCATTCTTTCATTTACAAACAACTTTAAGAACAACATGAAATAACTTATCATTTATAATGTTGTTGTTGATAATGTTGATTCAAATGTGGCACACTTTTTTTATATTGAGCATGTGTATAAGAAAAAGGATACATTGTATTTGTATGTTATCATCATTGCCCGGAAACTAAACAAATAAACTATTTTAAGCCTCCAGAGTTTCTTTTCTCCGCGAATTGATCGAAGAAATTATTAATAATATATATGATTATTCCTTGTACTTAGTGCATAATAGCATAGTTAGATTCTTAGATACTAAAGAAGCTTGTAAAGGTAAATGACTATGAATGCATGAGAAATAATGATTAGTACACATTTTGGAATTTTCTAATATCGAGTGCCCTAATTAATCTTCATATTAAATTGTGGTTAGAAAAGATGCTGATATGCTTTTGTGGTGATGGGCATTTTTGTGAGACGGCGAATGTGGAGTTTATGTCACGGGTTTGTAGGCTTTGCCGATGTGCTTTCCACCGCTACTATCATGGCATTCTATATATTTTTTTCGTAAATTAGCGATGAGGTGAGCATCGAACCAGGACTTTCTGGTTACTGGCAAGAGCCTTTTTACTAGGCTATTCGATATAATTATTGAAATGATCGGTCTCAGAGAACATATGCAAGGTACATTTTAGTTCTTGTAAATTTTCGAAAAGATGCGCTTTAGTCCCTCTTTTGAGGGGACGTTAAATTTTGATGGAAAGAGAGACTAAACTACATATTTTCGATCAATATGAGGGTTAGTCCCTCTTTTGAGAGGACGTTAAAGAGAGACTAAAGTGCACATTTTCGACCAATATGAGGGACTAAAGTGCATCTTTTCAAGAAATACTTAAATATTTCTTGAAATATTTTGAATGAGTAAACTGCACATTTTATTCTAAATTAAGGATATCTGCGCAGACCATCCATATACTAAAACTAAAGTATAACTTGAACATGTTATTTATGATCATTTTAACAATTTTCTCTCTTTCTCTCCACGTAACTTCTTGAGTTGATCGATCTAGAGGGCATTAGATTATTGACATCTTTTTGATCCATCTCGATATTGGAATCGATTTTGATATAATTGTTGATATATACGTATATTTGATAAAAGTAAAATTTTCTCGTCACTTTTATGTTCGTAAGCGGAACTTGATAGATTCTCAACAAATATTTTTGCATCATGTGATTATGTAGTGGAATGTAGTTGGGTAAATTTGCTGGATATACTAGGAGAATTTTGGAAGGATGGCACCCTTTAATACAATTTAGGCTTTTTTGTATCTAGGCACCTGAATTATTACTATTTTTACAAATAGGCATTTGAACTGTTTTTTGTTACAAATAGGCATCTGAGCACCTGAACTTTTGATTTTTTGGCTTTTCAATATTTTTGACCGTTTTTAATAATTGTATAACGGCAAATTAGTCAAGCCATCTTATACACTAACCAAACCCACATAAACAAACCAAACCCACTAACACAACCTCAAATTCTAAACTCAACCCACATAAACACCTTTTCACCTTCTTCTTCACCAATAATTCTTTCTTCTTCACCAACTTCAACCACCACCTTCTTTCTTCTTCTTCTTCCTCACTTTCTTCACCACTTTCTTCTTCACTTTCTTCTTCTTCTTCTCCCTCACTTTCTTAACCACTTTCTTCCTCACTTTCTTATCCTTCCTCACTTTCTTCGACTTCTTCATAACAACCACCACCAACAAGGAGGGGTGGGGCGCGAAATCGAACAAGGAGGGGGGTGGGGGCTAGAAATCGAGCATGGAAGGGGTAGGGGGTCGAAATCGAGCAAGGAAGGGGGTAGGGGGTTCAAAATCGGGATTTGGAGGGAGGTGGGGAGGCAAAATAGGGATTGGAAGGGGGTTGGGGGTTCAAAATCGGGATGTGGGAGGGGGTGGGCGATCGAAATCGGGAATGGAGGGTGGCGGGGAGGTCGAAATATTGAAGGGATGGGGGTGGTGGGCCGAAATGGGGAAGGGAAGGGGTGGTGGCTTTATGTGTTTAAAGAATAAAGATGGTGGTTGGTGAAGAAGAAAGGTGGTGGTTGGTAAAGAACACTACTACAAAATGTCACTTAGACGACACCCACTTAGACAACCCTTGAGAAAAGGGGTCGTCTAAGTGGCACTTGGACGACACTCCCACGTGGTGTCGTCCAAGTGAGAACTTAGACGACCCCATGTGGTGTCGTCTAAGTTACTTAGAAATTAAAAAAAAAAAAAGAAGTTGTAACACTTGGACGACACCTCGTGGGAGGGTCGTCCAAATTGATTAAATAATAATAAAAAAAACAAATTGTAGCACTTGGACGACACCTCGCGGGAGGGTCGTCCAAGTTGATTAAATAAATAAATAAAAAGAAAGTAAATTGGCGGCATTTACACCACCCAAATAACTCATACGACTCTGTATCACAGAGTACTCAACAACATACATACAACAAATTAAAACCCCAACGGACAGCCACCCACATCCACCCCCAAATCCGCGGCGACGCCACTCCAGGGCTCAGGCTATCTCCGTCAATTCCACAGCTCCAACCTTGACCCAAGAATGTTCTTTTTTATGTAAATAATAATATTTCAATTTGTTATTTGAATTTGAATTTGTCAATTAAAATCAGAAAATAGCAACCATAAGATTAAGTATATTAGATTAGTTTGTATTTATTAGTTCTTGTAATTAACGTTCTCAGAAAGGGTACGTTTCGGGTGACCATTATAATTTTACCAATTCATTTTAGAAATTATGAAGGTCCAGTATCAAAATGAAAATAGAGCCCCTGATATTAAATTCCTCTAATTAATTTTAGTTTTTGAGGCGATTCTTTTAGTATGAACAGATTTTCAATACAAAATGAATAAGTATATTAACCAATTTACAAAAATATATATAGAATTTAACAACATTATATGTATACTACTGTACCTTATGATTAGTTAAAAATTATTTAATTAGTTAGATATAGTTAGTTTAAATTAGAAAAATGTTAACTTTAGGATTATTTATGATGTAAAATTGTAAAATATTATGCCAATCTCTGTAGTTAAATTAAATTTGCGTCCTCTCGTCGACTGACCTCTATTTTAAAGATGTATGTGTATGTGTGTATGGTATGGGGCAAAGTATACTGCTTTTATAATTGTAATATTATTTGATTGTTATATTCGATAGCTAGTTCTAATTCTCATTCCTAAATTGACTTAATCTTGATTGTTTGTTGCAAAAATATTGAATGTTCATTAATACATCTTATGATAGTAATCAATATGTTATAGAATATATGGATCGAATTATTGTATTTATACACTAGTTGAAGTACTAATTAGGTTTTAAGATATTTTTCCCTTAGTTTTTTGTTCTTGATGTTTATTTTTATATTGTTTAGTTTGTCTTTGTCTAACTATGTATTTATTGTTTTTATGCCCATTTTGGGAAGACCCGAAATACATTGTATTATTATTTTTCTTAATTAACGTGTAAGCCCCAGGCGTGGGTTTAAACCAAAATAATTGTTTGTATATATATAATACAATTCAGGTTAAATATCATAATATTAAAAACAAAAAAAATCACTTGGACGACCTCACACGGGAGTGTCGGCCAAGTGAGCCACTTGGACGACCTCCCCGTGTGAGGTCGTCCAAGTGGCTCACTTGGCCGACACGCCCGCGTGAGGTCGTCCAAGTGAGTTCCACTTGGCCGACCCCTCTAATCTCAACCCTTAAATGTGTCGTCTAAGTGAATTTTCTGGGATTGGCCAAGTGATATTTTGTAGTAGTGGAAGTAAGGTGGTGGTTTTGTGAATTGAAGGTGGGTGAGTGGTGGTTGGTGAAGAAGAAAGGTGAAGGTTTTGTATATTGAAGGTTGTTGGTGGTGGTTGTGATTGAAGGTTGGTGAAGATCGAAGAAAGGAGATGGTTGATGAAGATAAAGGGAGGGGCAAATTTGATATTTCAATGGTTGATAGTATAAAATTACATGTATACAAGCCGAATATTATAATTAAGTTATGGCACCTAAACTTTTCTTCAATCATTAACACAAATTTTTTTTCTTTGAAGGTGGCACCTGAACTTTTCATAAAATTTTCAATATGACTAACTTGCCCTTGAGTTAAGCATTATTAAATTATTTGAAATGTTAAAAATATTGAAAAAGTCAAAAAATCGAAAGTTCAGGTGCTCAGGTACTTATTTGCAACAAAAAACAGTTCAGGTGCCTATTTGCAAAGATATTAGTAGTTCAGGTGCCTGGATGTCAAAAAGCCTACAATTTATTAATTTAGAACATTCAAGCAAATTTTTTGCAAAAGGAGTAGCACCCTCCCCATAAATTGACTATTATGTCTTTAGTGACAAAATCTTATTCTTCTTCATCTTCTTCTTCCTTCCTTAGAGCATCCATGCTAGCTTCCTAATAAGTATTATTAACTCAATAATATGGAAGGAGGAGTTAAAACATGTTAAAATTACACCCTTTTAGTTTTCCTATTAGGAGATGGCTCACATAAAATATTTAGAGAGTCATATGATTGTGCCAATAAATAGCATTTCCCACCCAAACCCCAAACTCTCCCTTTTATTTCTCTCTCCTATATGTCATGCTATTTTTCCTCATTCTTTATATTCTCTATCTTCTCTCTCTTATATTAGTGATAAGGCATATACTTAATATTTTTATTTATATTGAATAGGATATAAAGCAAAGAAATTGAAAAAGTAACTAAACTAAAACAACCCCTCAAAATTAATAAAGTTAATAAATAGAAAATGTTATAAGAATATTAGTGTGAATGTTCTTACCCCTTCTTTTTTATCTTCTTTCTTTTCTCTAAACCCTAGCCTTCTCTAATATGACCTCACCAAAAGTAGCTTACAAATTAGAGTTGAAGCTAACTCATTAACTAATTATTCAAACCTAGCAACCAAAACCTGCTAATTTAATTAGACTTATCAAGTCAAATAAACTAGTAACACATTAATATTTAAATGAGCTTAACAAGTCTATTAAAACTCATTCAATTACTTAAATCATATGTCAAATGTGAATATCCTTATCAAAAATCATGTTGACAATCAACTTACAATTAGCAAGTGTAGTCAAATTTTATACATGAAGTACAATTTAACATCACTATATGTGTGTGATTTTCTAAATTCAGATAATAATAATCGTATAATAAAAAAATGGATTATTACTATTATTATAACAATTATTTATGGGATCTAACAATCTGACATAAAACTCTTAATATTATTATGAAAATATAATGTAAGTAATAATATACAATCAGTATTATTGAACACTTAGTTTGAGTAATCATATTTAACTAAAATTAGTTGATGAATTATTACAACTATATTGTCACAATGAACATAGATATTGACATCAATCTACACTAATTTCCAATTATAATAACAATAAGAACAATTACAATGATATAATATTAGTAATAATTTATAAGTAACTATCGTTATTTGTAATTATTACTATATATATACTACAACTACTATTACTATTTTTTAAAGAATAATAATATTAATGACAATATTAGTTATTTTAATAATAATAATTGTCATAACAGTATTAATTAGTAATTATTATTGTTAGTAGTAGTAATAATTAATTAGTATTAATAATTAGAGTAAATGGCTTCATCGATCGCTCACGTTTGTTAAAAAACACTAGTCGATCACCCTAGTATGACTTTGTATACTTTCGATCACTCATCTTGGGTATTGTGTATACTTTTGATCACTCACGCATTTTTTTGATATAACTCGTGATTTTTCGGAAATTTTAACATTTTAGTAAGTGTATTTTGTCATTTCACCCTGGATTTGTCATTAACATCAACTAACACTCATCATGAGTGATCAAAAGTATACAAATCCATAGTGAAATGACTACTAAAATGTTAAATTTTTTCGAAAAATCACGAGTTGTACCAAAAAAATGCGTGAGTGACCAAAAGTATACACAATACCCAACATGAGTGATCAAAAGTATACAAAGTCATACTAGGGTGACCGACTAGTGTTTTTTAACAAACATGAGTGATCGACGAAGTCATTTACTCTAATAATTATACCCCAATTCTTATTTTTGCATTGAAAGAAATATTATGCCCTCCTTTTTGAAAGTGTTTAAGATTCGTTGAGGAACAATTTAGTCATTGTAGAAAAATGAATTAGTAGTCTGCTCGTTAATGAGCTTATTGACAACTTTTACGGGTTGTTTGTTGGGCTTTGGACATCTAATGAAGTTTTTATTGCTTAATCATTTTTAGACAATGATATATGTTCTTGGACAATTGTTGAGCTCGTTCGAAAGCTTACGAAAGTTTGAACTCGTTTGATCATACGTGTAAGAAAGTAACTTTCACCCCCCCCCCCCCCCCCCCCCCCGCGTAGTGATTCAGTGTGTGTATAGCATATTAGCGTGACCTTAAAACTAGTGTCGAGAATGTGTTGATTAATACCTTTCGACTTTCACGGCTAATATCACTTGAATAACAGCTTTGGTACTTCCATAATTTCAATGTGCAATAATTATATTACTAAATTATTTGCATTTCTTAAAGCAATTACTGATACATTATTCTTTACAATTGGGGGCCGAAAAGGTAGAATATCGTGATCAATGCATTTGCTTTCGGCCCAAATAGAGTTGAAGCCATATAAATTTATAATTCTTCCCTGACTTTTCTCATTGTTCATTTCTTGATAAATAATAATGGGCCCCTTCAGCCCATAAGTGGGACGGGTATTGAGTCGTTTTTTTAGCGAGTCAATATGAAGATAAAAACATGTAAATACAATTGAGACTTGATTGGAACATGGAAACTAGCCATATACTAAAATCAGTTAGGAGACAGTTCAAGACTTGGTCGGAACTTGTCAAGTTTCGATCCTAACTTTTCCAGTTAGGATTCATTTGGGCTATTAAAGGACCGGATAATTTGGAATCCGCTCGTTACTCGATTTCGGAAATTCGGGTCGGTTATCCGCTGGTGTTCTTATCGAGCGATACTCGAGTAATTTTTTTTACTCGAAAGCTTATTGGGTAAACCCGAGTCCGCTTAGTTACCCACTCGTTTAATTGCTATATTATATATTTACATGTAATAGATGTTATACTTTAACCATATTGAATTTTAAATGACCAATATAAAATTAACGGCAAATGGCCGGAACCATCACCCATGTTTATAGGATGTTTCCAGTCAATCACCTGTGTTTTAAAGTGTTCCATTCCATCACCTATGTTTAAAAATTAGTCCCATTTGGTCACTCTGTTAACATTTCCGTTGAAGCTCCGTTAAATTGGTCACGTATATGGCACATGACATTTAGGGGAGGGCATTTTAGTAATTTCAAATGCTACAATGTTTAGATAGTATCACCCATGTTTATAGGATGTTTCCAGTCGATCACTTGTGTTTTAAAGTGTTCCACTCCATCACATGTGTTTTAAAGTGTTCCATTTCATCACTTATATTAAATATAATTATATATATCTATATTAAATATAATTATATATATTAAACTATATCTTAAATATATATGTTATATAATATGTATACATATAATTATATCTTAACGATAATTAACTATAATTAAATATAATTATATATTAACTATAATTATATACATATATTTATATATATATATATATTAACTACAATTATATATATATTAAATATAATTATATGTATTAACTATAACTATATATATTTAATATAATTATATATATTTAATATACTTATATATATATATACTTCTATATTAAAATAATTACATATTAGGTATATATATCTATATTAAATATAATTGTATATATTAAATAGGTAATATAATTGGTAAAGGTTCCATAGTCCATGTGAGGTTGGGGGTTCGAATCCCATACCTCTCACATAATTTTATTAGTTCAAACTTGTTGTCAAATCCCAAAAAAAGCCTTGAATGTTGGTCTGAAATTTCAAAAATACCCTTGACAAAATTATGTGAACATAGTAGCATGAAATTCCGAAAATACCCCCTAATATTGATGTAAAATAACTAAAATACCCCCGTAAAAAGTCACATGCAAGGCACATGACACACTTAACGGTAAGTTAACGGAATGGGTGATGGACTGGAAAGTTTTGGAACATAGGTGATGGAACGGAACACTTTAAAACACAGGTGATTGACTGGAAACATTCAGCAAACATAGGTGATGGTTCCGGCCATTTGCCGTAAAATTAATATTGAAAAATATTTTCAGATTTGCCTTTTGCTGAAGAGAACCCTAAAAAAAAAAATTAAAACAGAAAGTTAATTGAATAGCCTAGTGGAAAAGGCTCTTCCTAGTGACCAGAAGGTTCTGGATTCGAAACTCACATCTATCTCTAATTTACAAAAAAAGAAAAAAAAAAACAGAAAGTTGGAGGTAACCCGAAATCCGCTCGTCGCCCGGCTCAAAAAACCTTGATCGATACCCGTTCGTGTCCTTATCGCGCGATACGAGGGTAATATGTTTGTTACCCGGCTCGTTAGAACCATATAACTACCCGACTCGATAAAATTAAAACTTAGTCGGATAACCTGTTATCCGCTCGAACCCGACTCGTTAACCGCACTAATTAAGCATTAAGCATTAAGCATTTAAGCCATTAACCCATACATATACTGTGCTTCAGGCTTCAAATAATATGTCGACAACAATATTGAAATTATTATTGAGTTATATACTTATATGACTAATTGTGTCCTATAATTATATAACCAATTCTAAGCATGTGATAGTTCTTTTGGTCTTTTTGGGTTTAAAGCACATACGAAGATGTTATCAAGTTTCAACTACTCTCTACATTGGATTAGGTACATTTCTAACTTTTCCTAACCATTATTGGTTGATCCTTTCTCGAGTCCAAATTCAATTGTCAATAAATAAAATTTAAAAAAAAAAGAGAAAGGAGGAAGATAGTTATTTAGGCATTCTTCCTCAATAATGCAAAAATCATCACATATGCCAATAACTTGTTGGTACATGGTAATTAGATGGTCAACTATATACATCTATCTTAATACTTAAATATAATTATTGGTTTAATTTGATAAAATTATAAGTCAAAGTAATTGTTGTCAAGTCTAGATATAGTAAGCCTATAATCAAGACAAACTTTTGTAAAATGTGATGCCAATAAATATACTCTTTTCAATTCAAAATAATCATCGTTTGACATTTTTATTTGAAGATTAAACTCTAACCATTGTTTACTAATTATTATTTACTCTATAACATAAAAATATATATAGTTGGATTTATTTTTAAGGTACTTTCATAATATTTTTAAATTTTTTTAATAATATGATTATAGAGTTATTGAAGGTCAAAATTTTATCTCGATATGTAAGAAAAAAGAAGAAAAGGGGGATTCATGATTGAGGATCTTAATATCCTAATTGTTCCATAGCAACTAGAAAGAGATTCTTTAACCAGAAAGAATTTATTGGAGGGAGAGAGTGTTTATTTATGTCTCAATTAAAGTGAATTTGATTTGATTACTCACCTAAACAGCTTTTGACTTTAAATTAATTATATTTAAATAAATTTGTTCAACTATATTTAATGCATAAGTTCGTATATATGTAGTATATAATCGTATAATTTTATATAACTAAAAAACATATCAATTCACTTGAGATGAGATGGAGTGTTATTTGCTAGGTGTAAACTAAATAAATTATTTTGAAATGCGCGTATATTTGTGAATTGTGATACTAATAACATAACATAAATTATAGTAATAATGATCCATATATTGGCATGTCTACGTATTATTTCTTCTTTTTTTTATCAAACGACATCATACTGAAAGTAAATCATACACTATTGATGAGTGGCAATTACCTCCAATTGTAGAGACCGTGTCGATAACCACTAGACCAAAACCACAAGCTTGTGTACTTATTATTAAGAGATCTAATTTTTCAACTTTATACCTTTTTCTCGTGAGTTGGTAAATTTCTCGTTGTTGCACGGCTAAGATCAAAATGACGTTAATTTAAGAGTTTATGCTAATTGTCTTACCACTTGATGAAATCCACTTCAAAAAGTCTCCATTAAAACATTATTATATATGCTATAATAAAATATTCATTGTTGATTTGCATCATTACATTATGATAAGCTAAACTTGATTTTGTATAATGACGTTTTAATAAAATAAGGACATAAGATCATATTTAGCAAATTGTAAAATGATTTGGACAAAAGCATGTTGAAAATGACTACTATGAGTGCTTTTAAAAACTTTTATTAATTTGTGATTTATTATTAATTGATTAGGAATGCTCAAATGGCAACAAAAGAAAATGGCAGGCAGAAAGGATAAATTGTCATACCAACTATTTCTAATTTTCAATCAAAAAATATGTTATAGAAGATTGCTAATTAGGTGGCTATTATTCAAGCAAGTTAGTTAACATCCTTGTTGTTTTCTGTTTATTGGCATATGAATATGCTTCAAACTTCAAATATTTAAAAGCATGGAAGAAAAATGGCCTCTTTATTATCGGGGTCTGAGGACACATTATATTATTGACATGGATAATTTAATTAGATTTTTATCTCAATTTACAATTTAACTTCTTTTTCTAAAACTGTTACTTGTCCAGTAGTATCGAGCCCGATGAGAAACTTGTTATCCGAATATCGCTCGATAAGACTACTAGCGGATTTAATCGGGCAACGAATGAGTTCTGGTTATCCCATCCATGCATTAACAGTACTAACTTCTCCTCGTTCGATTCGATTCGCATTATTCGGCTCAAAAACGTTCGACTCGAGGCTCGGTGCGCATATGCAAACGTATACGCAAACGTTAAAAAAAATGGATGTTCGACCGATTGGACCCAACGGTGCGAAATAGTTTGGTCTGACCCGTCAACATATTAGACTCCAATACTCCATTGATCAAATATATTATATATACCTCATAGACGTAGTCTATTAGTTAGTCTAACGTTACTTAAATCATAATAATCACTTTCAATTCATATCTCTTGATTTCTTACTCATTACTCATGAGCTATCTCGTTCTCATCTGCCCAAATATCCAATTGCATCGAAGATTTTTTTTCAACCAAACCGATCACGTTTGCATAGTTCGATCAGGTTCGCATATTGCGGACCGATCCGAACATAAGGTTGGGTGCGGTCCGCAAATAGTTCGGTCCGGTTCGACCCCTTGCGAACCGAACTCAAACGTAACTACGTTCGGTATAGTTCGGCTCTTTACAGCCATAGATGAGTGTAATGTGTGATGAAGCCTTTAAGATTTACCATGTACTAGATATTTGTTCACAATTCAGCTTGCGCAAATTCGTTCATCATATTTATCATATTTGATTTCTATTAATTTTTGTATAGTTATGATAATAAAAGATTCTTTATGAACTATAAAAACACTTGTACATATTAATATAATATTTGTATGTAATTTTATTTAATTCATCTTAATAAAACATAAATTTAATGTATAAACTAATATTTTTATGCAAAATCATATTTCGAAAAGAAAATTGAAAATAATTAATTATCCTCCTTAATTATAGGAAAGCATGAGACTTCGTTCAATGAAAAATTCTAGTATCTCTTCCCACATTAAATATAATCTAGATTTCGAAACTAGCGGCAAAGATTAGTTGAAGAACAGGCCGTACGTGTTAGTTGTTTGCTTGAAGATCATGTAAAGAAATTTAAGGCCCGATGGTTTCGAGCCAAATTGACTGTGGGGTTCGAATTTCTACAATCCGAACTCGAACCTCCCAATATTTAGTAGGATGGCCGTATTTGGAGCTAAATGTGCTAAATCAACTGTTATCACATTTTGTGGTCAAACTTTAAAAAATTTGATCAATTTTAAAAAATTTGATCAATATTTTTCATTAAACGATAATAAATACTATAGTCATGTGGGATCTTGTTAGATTCGTTTCAACATATATTCTTGAAATATCAACTTTTTATAATTTTTTCGCATACATAATAAAAGATATTTAAATCGTATTTTGTTAACCATGAAAATCAAAATGTATCGATTATTTACGGTAGGGGTGTGCACAGTTTGTTTAGGTTCGGTTTTGGACAAAAAAAGAACCGAACCAACCTAATCGGTTCTACGGCAGACAGAACCAAAATTGATTCAGTTCTAAACGGTTCGGTTCATATCGGTTGTAGGTCGGCTCTAGTTCGGTTTCTGTTATGGGCCTCATGTTTTGGACCTAAATTTGAGCGCACTTTCGGCCTTCAAATTTTGGGTCTGTTCGTTCCTAGCTAATATTATTATTCATTTTGGATTCAAATCTAAATGTGATTAGTTATTAAAAAAATGAAGCCCCATGTTCTCAATTCTCCAAAAAATTAGGAGAATAAACTATATTTTGAATTTTGAACATATAATTTTATGTAATCTACTTAAATATATTTATCTAAATATAATTTTACCATATATAATATGGGAAGGCATGAATTAGTTATTAAAAAAATGAACCCCATGTTCTCAATTCTACAAAAAATTAGGAGAATAAACTATATTTTGAATTTTTAATATATAATTTTATATAATCTACTTAAATATATTTATCTAAATATAATTGGGGTAAGAGAATTATAAGTTGTTTTTTGAAGCTCTATTTAATATAATTATTTTATTATATAAATATTTTGTTTAATAACTACTAATAGGCATAAAAAAGTTGATCATCATTTTATGAAAATTCCTTTTTTTCTAATATCTAATGTTATTTTACACAATAAATTAAATTTAATTAAGATAAAAGAAATAGTATAGCCTAGAAATATTATATTTATCAATTGATCAAAAGTCATATATTATAAATATGATAAATTAATTGCACACATGCTGGACTGTGTACACACATCTAGTTAATGTAACTCATAATTAAGTTCCAAAAATATATCTACTTTATATAAGTTTAACGAGCTCCTTTTAAAACTAGTTTCGAAATTCGTATACACATTCGTCACACGGTACCTCTTGTTAAATATATATGTATCCATATATTATTAAAAAACATATTCACTAATCAATTATTATATCGTACTAACAATGAACAATATTGAATCCTCTCGCCAGTTACATTTTTTCTACATAACATTAGTCATCGGTTCGATTAGATTTTTATCGGTTCTCCATAAGGCGAACCGCATCGGTTCGGTTCCCTCAAAGGCGTTCGATTTCTATCAGTTTCAACAAAATCGGTTCTTTTCGATTCAGTTCCGGTTCGGCTCGGTTTCGATTTTCCTCCACACCCCTCGTTTAAGGATGGAGGCCAGGGATTATTATCTTTGTGCACTCGAACATGTAATTTATGACATCTTTAAGTTCAATTAGTTCTCATAATCATTCAAATTTTCCGTACTCATTAATTATTATACGCCGTTGGTTATATATGTACAAGAAACTGAACAACTAACCATGCAACAAGCTAAACAATAGCCCTTAAATATGAATTGTTCAATATTTACATGATACATTATCATCTAAAAATAAAACAAGAAATTCTAATTTCACTAAACTAAACAAGGTTCTAAAACACCAAATAACATAGATAAATATTGGGTTTTAATTTCTTCAGAACATCTCTAGCTTTCAGCATTCTCGACTTTCAACTGTTTAATTTCTTAAACAATTTAATAGTTGGAAAAATGATGGTTATGCGTCGATTGTACCATTTGCAAATCCGTTGTTGTTTGACATGATTCATCTGTAATCAAGCTCCTGAAAAAATATAGACGAAATCAATATTTTTTCTAATAATCTTTCAAATATTTCGAATTTTCATATAAGAGTGTTCGATGTGTAGTATCTTACTCTCGAGGACGAGATGCCCATAACGAGCTCAAAGCTCGTAATCGACCATAATACTCGCCTATAACAAGAAAACATCTAGCTGCTTGGCGTACGGTCAATATCCGTCGTAATTGATGGAGTGTTTGTTGCCTTAAATTATCAGCCTACAACAAATTTTTTCATTATTAATAAAATCATAATTCATTAATTAACATTGATGAAAGCATAATGTGGAATAAGTAAACATATAATAATAATTGCAACCATCATATTAAAAATTCAGTGAAAATAATGGGGAAGTGGTCCCTTCTATTATAATTGGACAACTCAATTATACTTCGAATTAATTAATATGTTTATTTGCCAAGTGTGGAACTAAATTATTCTAATTATTGGAATACAAACTTAAAAATAGAGATAAGCCTAGCTACCAAGTTTGTTCATTTCAACGAATATCGCTTTCAGAATATCTTTTGAAAGAAAATAATATAAATTCATTTAGGACAAACAAACAACCACATCAAATAGGACAACACAAAATTATTCTCTTTAAAATTAGCAAAAACAATTAAAATATTGCCCAAATTAATAATATTAGCCATCTCATTAGAAATGACATGCGTGGGGTTGATAACAATCGACAACAACTAGAAAAATTATTTGTGGAAGATGATCCATCACAATCACAAAATAAAATTAAAAGACCGAAAACAAAGTATTTCTTTGATTCATTTTCAGTTGTCACTTTAAAAAGTACACGTCAATGAAGGATCAGAACGAGTTCACATATAGTCCCTAAGTAATTAATCAGTCAGAATTAATTGATGACAAACCTTTTTTTATGTGAAGTGGAGTATTTATTACTCGTTATTGAAAATATTTATTAGTTGCATTTCGAAGGGACAGAGTACAGACAAAATATTAAAAACATGCTAAAAAATTGCACTAAGATGACAATTAAAATTACTTAAAAAAATTCCCCAAATAGGATGCCAATTAATTTTAAATTATATTTTTTAGTTTAAAATGAACGGGAAATAACATAAAATGATCCGTGTCAAATAGTTGAAATAATCATTTCTACGGAGTATATATTTTCTTTCAAGCCTAAGTTGACAAAACTAAATATTTTTGTCTTTGATTAGTAATTGCGTAATTAAGGAGCTAACCAAAAGTAATTATATTATTAAGTCATTATCTATGTATTTGAAGAACTTTAATCAAACAGTAAATGTAATATCATTTGACTATATATAATTATATATCATGAGAAGTCATCTTTACGTAACTATACATGATTGGAGATTGATATGAAAGAAAATAAGGCTAAAGTATATATTATATTCCTTCAAAATTTTCAATCATCTCCAAAAGTTCTAAACATGTAGTTTTCACTCTTTAAAGACAATATTAGGTAAAAAGTGTAATCACAATAAAAGTGTGTAAAATGGTCCCAACCCCATGAACACTAACATCGACCAATTGGGATATTTTCTTTTGATGGAAACTTTGAGATAGGTACATTTCCTTTTTCATTCCTACATGCCATGCATGCGGGTGCGATTTGGTCCGATACTGTGTAGGTGCACGTTAGTCCCCAATTTCACGAAAACGTTAATTTTATAATATGTGCCTGAGACGTGAGACTAAAATGGGGACTAGATAGCACTCAAATTGATACTTTCGGAAACTATATCCAAATATCTAAGCTAACTAGGACGATAACGCCACTTGACTTTATTTTCTGAAACCAGATTGACAATTACCTCGAAGATTGATAAGTTAATTATTTACCTGGCGAACGAAGCCTTCGAGATTTGCTAGCTTGCCAAGTGCAATGGCCATATGATGCATGCCATCATTGATAGTTCCACTAGCAATACTATCAATTAGAGATTGTTGCAGTTGGTCTAATCCTTGTGTTAAAGCTTCCTCTGCTTGTTGTGATGAATGTTGAAGGCTGTATATTCCCATGAGTTGTTGCTCTGTTAAAGGGTCTAATTGGGAAACCAACATCTAACAACCAAACCCACAAAATTATCACAACATTGATAGACAGTAACTATGCAATGTTTTCAAAAGTCTCGTGTCTTAACGATGTAAGAAAGGTCGGATAGTATGCAATCTTACCTTGATGAGCTCGGAAGGTCTAAAACCACCCATCCAAAGGAAACAACGTTCAGCCGGGGTAGTCCACATTCCATTAATGAGGTGGAAAACATCTGTCTTAGCAGCCACCCCTTTGAGGTGGAAGATTTCATCATAATGAGCAACATAGCCATCAACAATTAACCTAAGATCAGTATCAGACAAGTGTGCTTGTATTGCTGTTCTAAGTTCTGACATGTGCCTATGATCATCATCTAACCATCTTGCATATTCCATGTCAAACATTGCTGCTCCTGCATTACCAAATCAACAAAAAACATCATTCTCGGTGATATACAATGGTCGCGTAAGGGCGGTTGTCCTTCTGGTCTCGATACTTCTAAACTCGAATATTTTAAATCCAGTGTAAGGGCGATTGTCCTTGTACTCTCGATACTTCTAGACTCGAATACTTCGAGGCTCGAATATTCAACCTTATTTTAAATTTTTACTATATAGTAAAATGTTAATGACTGTGGACAATTTCCATACTCTTTAATATAGGGGTAAAAAATCTGATTGTACCACCTAACAATATCCTGACTTAATTTAGAGAGGACAAAAACTTTCTAGTTACATGTAAAAGCAGTTTTGTCCTTAGTCCATTTATAACATGCAAAATTACTAGTACTTTGACTTCTGATTTTTTTATCAGTTTGACTTCAAACAAACAATATTCAAAATTCAGATAAAGGATGCTACAAAATGATAAGATTAAATAAAATTAGGACAAAAAAATAATTGTTGACCAAAATTTCCACCTTAAGGAAATAATTAAAACCTGAATGAGAATACTTACCAGAGCTCAGAGTACCACCTGCATTTCCCCCTCCACCCAAGAAAAATCCCTATTGCACCAGAAATATTAAAATCACAAAATGAGTATACTATTAAAATGAAATCTGATGAAATTCCCTATTTTATTGTAACTTTAATGCAGAGATATGGATGGACTCAAGATCGACTTTTTAATGTGCGTTTAAATGAAAATTACGAGACAACAATACCTGTGAACGAGCTCGATGTAGCTCTTGTTCGAGCTGCGAAAGCTTAATCCTACTTGATTCAAGCTGCTGAACATAAGCCTACAACAACCAACAATAATATAAACTTAAGAAAATAACAGACAACTTCTTGAACTTGTCTCTTTTTTAATGGGAAGCTACTCTACCTTTTTCCTCAGTCTGCTTTTCCTAGCTGCTTCTCTATTTTGTGCTAAACGTCTCAATGTCTACAAGACATTATAATAAAAAAATAAAAAAAAATTAATATCATATCAAGTTATTAATTATGCATGCTTTTTTCCAAGAAAGTCCTTTGATTGTTTACCTTAGCATCTGTTACTTTCTCTGAAGAACCAACACCTTTTCTCTGAAAATAAAACAGATTTTTATTTCTTTTTTTAGTTTTTTCAGACAAGAAAATAGTCATTGTCACAACAATATCTTCCCAAAGATTTTTGCATTAGTGTCCTAGGCCCCTTTTCAGAATCTTGAAAGTTGATGCTGATTTGATGATTATTACTGTTTTTTCTAGATCATTAAAATCCTCATCATGATACTGTAGTAAGTCTCCTTTTTCAAGAAAGATTAATGTCCTAAAAGACAAGGACTTCACTAATAGTTTTGGGGATTGGATAAACTAAACTAACTAAGCTCCAACTATCAAAGAGCAAACAAAAAGCATGATTAAAAAGATTCTTCTTTTCTGTTACTAGTAACATGCCAGAACATTTTTCAGAGAATCAATGGAACAGAAGAAATTTATTCTTTATGTTTCCTTTCAAGAAGTTGGTTGGGATTTGCCATAAAGACAATAAAAAATTAATGTAACCTTTCAACGACGTTTTCGTCACAGATTGATACGGAAAAACGAAAACGTAGTATACCAACCTTTTCTTGTGTGGATTTTGAAGAAGTTGCTTGAGATTGAGATATGTCTGTTCTTGTTCCATCACTTGCCATCTCTGGATGTTGCAGATGATGTTTCTGATCAAAGCCTGTTTGGTTTTCTGAGGTTGCTAGTCTACTAATAGGTGATTCTGGTGGTTCCCCTCTACTTGAAAGAGCATTCACTCCTGATCCAGAATCATTACTCTCCTCACCTGACCTTGAATTATTATTATTTCCCTACACACAACAAATAAAAGACGTAAGTTATGCTCGAACGAGTTATTGTTTATCGGTAGCCTCTAATAAAATAAGTCGGGACTAAAAGGCGGTTGTTTATCTCAACAAAAAATTACTTAGTCAACTAAAACAAACACCTCCCCACAAAACCCACAATTTATAATCCCACAAAACACCCATCTTTGCAAATATCATTCAAGAATCAACCCCATATGCCACCTTGGTCAAACTCAACCAAAATCAAACTTAAAATATACAAAATGAGCTTACTTTTACCCTTATCTATTAAGGGTCATCATCAATATTGAATTCTTTTTACTACACAATACTCCTCATAACAAATACATATAGAGAAAACAAGGGGGGGTGGGGGTGGGGGGTAGGGGGGGGGGGGTAGAGGAGAGTACTCTTGGTGTCAGTTGGAATCTCGTAGGCCAAGAGGGAAATATTTCCAGAGTTGCTGCAGGCCTTGCTGTATATAAAGCTGCAGAGAATCACAAAAGCAAAATTTTCTGTACATCAGTCTGAAACAAAAATTAATAATACTACTATTGTAGAACATTTCAAACATCATCATAAAGAGCAAGAAAACCTACCCCCCCCCCTCTTTCCATATCATGTAAGATTAGTTTTTCCTAGTATGAGTACCCACGCCAATCAAGTTCTTGTCCCAAAAATGATTACCATATCAAAAATGGAAACTTTTCTTAAGAAATATTCAAACCCCCATCTTCTTTTTTTCTTGCTTTTTAGGTGTTTGTTATGCTTTGCAAACGTAAGACAAATGAGGCAAGAAAATAGAAAGCTAGCTTACATTGTTTGGATTCATCATGATTGTTTATCTTTGCCCCTTGCAATACTATAGCCTCTTGCAACTCCCCAAAATCAAAATTTGCACTTTCTTGATTCCTAAACACAAAAAATAGTAAAAATTTAACATTAGCATAAAATTAAATTATTAAAACTTCATAAATTAAATATGAGACTTTTTGAGTAAAAATCTTACATGTAACTTGTGTTTAAATTATCTAAACCTCTGTAAACTGCATATGGAATATTATGATGATGATGATGTGATGGTCCTGAGCCTGATAGACCAGCTTCTCCTACTCCTTGGCTAGCCATGCAGATTTCTTACAATTTTTAATTTCTTGCTTTGTTTGTCTTAAACCATTCTTGGGCTTCTTCCAAATCAAACTAATATACCAACAAATGATGAAAAATAAATTATAATTAGTATATAAGAAGAAATAAAAAAATGGAAAAAAATGCAATATGGAATATTAAAAGAGTTTACCTTTGTATTTTGAAAAGTATGGAGCAAAGTGAAGAGAAAGTAGGCAAGTTTGAGCACAGTAGTTGGACTAAGAGGAGGAAAGGTTGCTTGTGAAATAAAAATATATAGGAAATAAGGCAGCCTATCAAGAATAGAAAGGACCAAAATATTTGTATGCATACATGTGTCTGTAAGTATGTGATTGTTTGTAATAAAAATAAATGTGTTTATATTAGTATTAGTAGTATGGTCTTGATGATAATTGAGTATGGCCAACTATTTTTTCCCATGTTTTGAGGGTCTCTATCTATCTATCTATCTGCTTGCTTGCTTTCTCTCTCTGCTTCTCAGTGAAGGAAAACTATCTGATTGTCCACTTTGGGGATTTGGTTTATATGGTTTTGCAGTAATTATGAGAAGGGTTGAAAATTGAAGTTTATGGTACACAAAATCTTGTACTTGTAATAATGAAGAGCTGTCTCAAAACTAGGACCCCTTTTCCTCTGCCTTTTGTGAGCTTGTTTGGACATGAAATTTTTTTTGTTAGTATTTGAGAAATATTTGTGATAATTTTGTCATTTAAAAATGAGAAAAGGCTCTTGCTAGAGATTAGAAGGTCCTGGGTTCGCAACTCATTCATCTATAATTTACAAAAGAAAAGAAAAAAAAATGAGATTTGTACAATTTTAACTTGTAACGAAATGGAATTTTTAAATTAATGTTAACAATGCCCTAATCCCCAATCTTATCAAAATTAAAAGGGCTGAACTCTGTAGCGGATCTTGGTATTTTAAATATTTGTTTGAAATCGACATAATTTTAAAGTGATTTTTCAATACACTTAAGTTAACTATATGTAAATGCTAACTTTTACATTAATTTTTATCTTTATACATATATAATTTTGTTTTCAAAAAAAAGTTATTGTTCGACTGAACATGCACGAACCTAAAAGGCTCCGCCACTGACTGAAGTCATGTTAATTAGACCGCAAACGATTTATAACACTTCATCATTCAATCACACATATTTTTATATATTCCACTCGATCACACATATTTAAAAAAAAAATTGTGTTGGTCATTCTATCGTAATGGACGTTAGTTTTTGGTCAAATAGATAGGCATAAAACTGTCCAGACATTTTTCGAGAGGACTTTTTAAATTTAATAATATACTAGGATAAATATTTATGTTTGTATCTATTTCAAAAAATTCAAAATCAATATTGTAATAATAAATCGCTAATAACGACCATAATACAAAAATAAATCAATATCAATATTATCACAAAATGTAATTTGATCATCTAACCATCTTGTCCCAAAATTCAAACTTAATATCCGTCGCAACGAAATGATTAGGTGTAATATTTTTTGAAATGTGTATAATCGAATGATGGAAGTTTAAGTGAACCAAATTTACAATTTTGTACACCAGAAAAGCAGAGGGGGTGGGGTCTTGTAGAGGAACGAGTATGACTCCAACTCCACTCTCTCTCCGTAACCGACTGTTCTTTCTTATTGGTTCTTTATAGAGCTCTTCAGAATTGCAAGTAGTACCTTAACAATCTCAATAAAACAAAATCAAACATATCTCAAACTTTCAACTATACAGCCCAATACTACAAAGGACAAACAAGGGGAGGAAAGTTGAGGAAAAAGAAAATGGAGGCACAAAAAACAAATCTCCTTCATCTTATACTTCATTAAATTCACACTTTCGTTTCTGATAATATTTTATTTTGGTCGTCGATTATTCACTAGGTCAAATTTTATCTTTCAATTTATTCAGCATTAATTGGAATGATAATCCTATTCAACTACGCATCTCCGAATGCAATAAATGAAATGTATAATTAATATGGTTGGATTTATCTTAAAAAATTTCTTTTAATATTTTAGTGTTAAGAGAGAAGGTGGATTAACATTATATTGATTATAAAATGAAGGTGCCTTTCCTACCAAAAACATTATAGAATATTAATGAATTGAAAGATCAAGTTGTTTAATTAATAATAATGCAAAAAATGGAGATGGATTTGTTTGGTGTTATCCCCTTTGTTGATAGGTCAACATCCACTCCCTTTCATCACCTAAAAACATGCCATATAAAGATTCCTTTCCCTTAAAAGAAATTTGTTTTAATTAGAGTACTTTGGCAATTGTCTATTGGCACAGAATCATACTTAATTATACCCTTCCACATTTGGACTCCCTTTGTTTCTTACATAAAAATAAAATAAATTATATTTCAAAAGTTAAATCACTTGTTTTATTTTAAAGTTATTATTTATAATTAATTAGGTCGAAACACAAAGTTTATTTATTAGGCAACTTTTTCATTTATAAATTTATAAATAATTGTATTTTCTTTTTGTTTTTGTAAATTGGTGGATTCACATTTGAAAATAGTTGTAAATTACCTCGTGCTAATCATCTACCGTACCCTCTTTGTTTGGCTTCGTGGAATATATACCTACCAAAAGCCTTATCAATAAAAATATTCTTCATAAAACCAATCATTGGCCTTAAAAAAGCTTGGCCCATGTATATTCATTATTCAATAAAAGAGAGATGTATACGTGTAAAGTGGCTAAGTTGGTGGAATAGATGACCTCGTAATTGTATATATGTTTATGAATTAGCTGATGTAGTTTGCAGACTATTGTATCAATTCGAGATAATCTACTCAATGTTTACTCGCTCTACTTTATAGTAAATAATGGTTGCGAGTCCCCATTACAAAACAAAAACCAAAAAAATAGAGAGATGCCTTGATTAATTAGTTGTGCATGGAGTTGATCATGTACTCATTTCAAATACATAAATTTGGACTTCATGCAAATATTAATAAATGTTTGTGTATTGTGCTTTAGCAATATCTAACATTATCTTTTAGTTCTTTGTTGCTTCTCTCTATGGCTCAACCACTAATTAGACAAGGCTTGGCTTGTATAATAAAATAGCATGTATTTTTTATGTTACTTTACATCAATTATTCTTTGTAGTGTAACTTGTTAGATTTGATTAGGTCATTGCTTCTTGCTTGTATTTAATTCATTTGCCTCCCATATGTGTTACAGGTTGGTACGCAATCGAGCCATTATCGGGCTTAATGGGATCTTGATGGAAAATTGGGCATACTAGGTCGAGCCACCTTCGAAGCTCAAGCTTGATTATTATTGTTGTTGAACATGGCTTCAATTCAAGGAAATCGAAGCCAACGGTGGCTACCGTCACGGGCAAAGTCATGCCCAAGAAGGCCCGTTCCAGGACGGATTTTGAATTTTTTTCGAAGCTTGTTTGGATTCTGATTGAAATTTTCTTAGTGTTCATAAAGAGCGGCTTCTTCATAAATATTATTAAGAGACTAATTATATAAATAAGAACATTGACTCTTATAATCCTATTCTATGAATATTGTAGACTAATAATTATATTCATCTGAGATCATAGTTTGATAAATTGTAATCAATTTTTTTCATTATAGTGAACTATTTGATAACTTTTTCTTTTTTTGTAAATTAGCGATGAGGTGAGTTTCGAACCCAGAACCTTTTTGGTCAGTAGCAAGAACCTCTTCCACTAGATTATTCGATTAACTCGAATTATTTGATAACTTTAAGCCTGTAGAGTAATCCTAACAAGTCGATGTTATATACGGAGATTAAACATAATAAAAGAGTTGGGCTCTAAACAGTTATACTACAGTTAGTTCTCAAGGGTGAATCAAAGATTAATTAAAAGTGCTACTACTAGTATTTAATTTATAGTCAATATGTATATATGCATTAATCATGGCTGGTACATCAATATCCAAAAGTCAACGCTCGCCCAATACTTTGAAAAAAACTTTAAAATGAAATTATTAGACTAATGAAATTAAAAATACATTAATTCAAGAAGTATTCCGCAATTTTCATGCTTCTGCTTGAAAGACCAATTCATGGAAAACCTACATTATTACATAAACAATCTTTAGCTTCTTCTACATTATTCTGTGCTAAGATTTAATACTCCCTCCGTCCCTAAAAGATTGTCACATTGTAACTTTTGGTGGTCAACAAAACACACTTTAAAACATAAATATTTATTATTTTACATGCAAAAAAATTATAAAAAGTTAATATTTGAAAAATATATATTGAGACGAATCTAACAAGGTACCACAAGACTATATAATTTCTTATCATTTAATGAGAATTTATAATCAAATTTTGTAATGTTTGACTAACAAAAGTCAAAATGTGACAATCTTTTAAGAACGGAGGGAGTAGTTGTTATGTTTGGCATTTTGACTACTTAAATGTCAACATTCTCTCCTCCCAGCTTAATAACCCGGTGACATTGATACTCACCATATCATAAGCGTAGAGCGCATTTCTCGATTTACAAAATATCTAATCAATTAATCGTTGTTTGTTGGGGCAATTCTTGTTGTGGTACCAGAAGTTGATACAAGTACCAGATGCTGAGCTGCATATTGATGTCTGTAGTGTTCCTAAATGAGTACTAAGTCAATGAAACAGTAAAATTTGACTTGAAAAGCAAGCCAAGATCAGAAAAAGAGGAGTACACCCATGACCCTCATTTGAAATCATACATAAGCACCAAAATAATTTCTCAACAGGATTGTCACATTATATGATTTACATTATCCAATTTTATACGATTACACAAATATGTATAACATAGAGCCCATTATCACTAGCATTGAGTTCACCGGTATTCACTCGAATAGACACTTTTTTTTGCAAAAAAAAATTATATATATAAAAGAAAAATTAATGTAAATATTAACATTTAATGGGTTTATGGGCTAATCACCCATTAGCCTAACAATATTTGTTGTTTTGTAAATTAGCGATGAGGTGAGTATCGAATCCAGGATCTTTTGGTCAGTGGTCACTGGCAGGAGCCTTTTCCACTAGGCTAGTCGATTAACTAAGTCTAACAATATATTTAAGTGTTTTGAACATGCACTCTAAAAATTATGCTAATTTCGAACACACTTTAAAACTACTAGATCTGCCACTGTCCATTAAATTCGATCTCCATATTCACATTACCATTCTCTTAAATATCCTTTTAAATGAGTGGCATTTTTGCAAGAAAATAATTCATAATATTCTAAGTTTAACCAAAACATTTGCATTGAGATTTGAGAGGACATGATCGTAGTCCATATATAGAAATTAGAAGGAAACAGAAAGGTTTCCTATTCTTTGGGACCATTTTAATTGGTGCAGTCAGTCAGGTGGTATATGAGGCCCAAAGGTACTGGCAAGGGGAGAAATCCAGGCCTTGCAACTTGTCAATAGGCTTGTAAAAGAATCTTTCTATTCGATAAATTACATATTCAAACAGTTCGATTCGAGCTTCGATTTTATGTAGTTCGATCGAACCATTTTTGCTTAATCGAATTAAACTTCAAATTTTTTCGGTTTGTTGAAATTCAAACCGAACTGAACCTTGAAATCACATTCCAACAGAATCCAACCAAGACGAAGTTCAATATCGTTCGATTCCTTTACAAACCTAGTTAAGAAATCAACAAATGATGAAACATTATGTTCATACTCACTAGTCCCTTCCTTAATTTTATGATACACTAATTTATAATACTACATGTACCCTAAAATGTCACTCCCTCTGTATTTTTTTTAATTGTCGTTCTAGCCTCTCTCTTTTTTTAATTGTCGTTCTAGTATTATTCGTTGAAATTTTACATTGTCAATATATTTTTTGCTAACCTTTAGTATAGAAGTAATCAATCATCCAATAGATACAATCAATTGTCATTTTACACTTTTAATGTACTTTTTAACTACTTTTATTTTTTCTAATCTATGGGCAAATGGCTCAAACGACAACTAAAAAATGGAGAGACTATTCAATGTATTTTGAACAATCAAAATGGTCAAGTTTAACTCCTTAATTCCTTAATTGCATATATAATTTTCATTTAAACCAAAAATATGTTGTTAATATATAATTGTGATAAACTACATTAAAAAATTATAATTTGATGTATTTATCGCATGATTTTATACAATATAAAAAACATATTTTTGATCTAAAAATTGGACACAATAGATATAATAAAAATTTCAAAGTTGAAAGCTATGATCGGGGTTTGTCATCTACAAAACTCGAGGTCAGAAGTTCAAATCTTGATGTTAAAAAACTAAAACTAGAAAGCTTCTTTATGAAGTAAAAATTATTGTGATCAATACGATAAAGGGTTAATGGCATAATCGATCATACATGTTTTACCCCATTCTTTTTATCCCCGGTAAGATCGAACCTTGAGAGATACTTATGTTCAATGTGAACATAAGAGGGCATTGACATGCTTAGATCCCTGGAATGAATGTTACCCCCAATGAGGCAGGACTTAAGCATGTACCTCTTCCCGTTTCATAATGAAGAAATTATACAAGTAGTCTACGAGGCATACCTCGAAAAACGTTCAAGTATACAAAATAGACTACAAACATAATACATTTAAAAATAGAAATGAAAATGACTAACAACGCCTTATATAGGGGATTCCGATCTGTTCATGACGAATGGCTGCTCTCTGCTTCGTGGTCTCCATTTTGGGCCACCAGATTGTTTCCTCTCCATGTTCTACAACGTATTTGGCCATCCAATCTGTTGCTTGGTTGCCTTCCCTCCAAATATGATGAATTGAGCTTACACGTTTTACCTCATTCGATCACTCATGTTTCATATTGACTTTATGATCCCTCGTGTTTAATATCATGTCACAATAGGTTTTTAGTTAAGTTGGTATGATTAGTGACATGTGTCTGCACAAATAAAACGGGTAAAATAGTCCAGCAATACAAATCAAATACTCCCTCCATCCTATTTTATTTGTCCACTTTTCCTAAAATGGAAATATCAAAATTGGTTCCATTTTAGTTCAAAATTGTGGAGGGAAAATGGGGTAATGTGAGATGAATTTGAATTTTTTTAAAAATTTGTGCAAAAGTAAAGTGGACAAACAAAATGAAATGGAGGGACTAATATAACCCTTAACTATAGTCCTCAATATGAGTAGTTTTATGTTGTAGGATTATTTTATCCCTCATAATTATGCATATGTCATGCACATATCATTAGTAATACCAATTTCACGGAAAAATTTAAACAATTGAGACATGATATTGGAATATGAGTAATCAAAAAAGTAAAAATAAAACATGATCGAATGCTGAATGTTCTTACATAATACTAGTAAAGATCTATGATCAAACAAAGCATGTAAGATTTTGAAGTCAACTTGAGATGCCACACTTCATTTTCGTGTTAATCCAAGTGTAGTTAAAAAGTTAGTGTCCTAATTACAGTATTTAAAAAAACCATTTCATGTAAACTGTAAAGTGTTGCGAAATCAAGAACTTGAAACAAAACCAAAATGGGGTTGTTGATAATCGTTTCAGTAACAGCTGCTTTGCTTCTTTTGGTTCTAAGTTTAACTATTTTCTCTTATTCATCTTCACCAACTGATCACTACTACAATGTTGGAGATGTTGTACCCTTTTTTGTTAACAAGATTGGACCTTTTAACAATCCCAGGTACCCCTTTTCCTTTTTTCTTCTGTAACCCTCAATTTATGCTAATATTTGGTTTTTATTGTTAACAATATTGTACCTCTAAAATCCCAAGTACCCTTTGTTTTCTTTTTCTTATCTGACCCTCAATTTATGCCAATATTTGGTTTCTATTGTTTGTTAATCGATTGTTCTTGAGCTGATTTTAAATACTGCAGACTCAGTTTTGATTCAATTTTTAGTTATATTGCGCTGTTGAGGGGCTACAAGGATTTAATTTAGTGAAGTATTAGGCGTTTAGTGTTTCGGATGCAATGTGCCCCTGTTACTGGATTTGATCCTCCATGAAAAGTAAGAAGTTCTGCTTATTTGGCCAATTCTAGCTAAAAAGGGGATTGTTCCTTCGGGAACAAAAGTTGAGCCAAAAGATCCTGATTCAAGATCATGAAAGAGTGGAATGTGCTCCCTCTATCCCGAGAAGATAATCCACTTTTGATGGTTGAACTTTTAAATTTTGAACTCAAGTACTTTTATGTAATCAGTTTGTTGCTGTATGAGGCAGCTTTGTTGCAATTTGTAAACTGCTTTCATTAGATCACCTGTTAGGCTATTATATTATATGTTATACTTCATTTTATGTATGCGCTCGGAGCGTGCATTTTAGCCACTCATTAGGTAGTTTAAATACAAGAAGTTATGTTTAAATAAAGTGCACATACATCCCATTTTTATTATTAAGTTTGTAACAATGATCTGAGCTGAGGTACTTTCACCAAAGTTGTAATATTTAGCATTACGTACTAGGAAGCACATTAAACATAAGACTTGATGACTCTCATTTCAGTTCAGAAGCACAGGAGGCAATAATCTCAGGATGTGGTCGTATTTGAAAGCTTAGTCACGTAGATTGTGTTTCCGTAGGGGTAAGGTTGCATACGATCTGCAACCCCCCCTACCCCGCTTAGGTTAGAGCCTCTTCAGATGCTTTGGAACATATTGATGTCTGCCTCTCTCTGTAGGTATCATATATAGAGGTTAAACTAGCAAAAGGTTCATTTGGATGACAGGATGTCCCTTTTTTTCTTATGGCTGCTATTGAGACCCTGTAAACTGGAGGGTCACTCATGTTTATTCATCCCCTTATTAAGAACATAAGTGCATTCAAAAGAACCATTTTTTGACATAGAGGTTCAGGCTATCAATAACTGAACATAGAAAGTCCTTCATTCTAAATGTCAATGCCAATTAATAATTCAACATAGAAATGCCTTCATTCTAAATGTCAATTCCGATTCTGCGATTCATGATTATGACTTATATGATCTTTAATGCTTTGATGCTACAACTTTTGCAGTGAAACATACAACTACTATGAACTGCCGTTCTGCAGTCCAGGTCAGCGTTTATGCATGAATGATTGCTCTGAGAGAAGGGTGATAATGGAGCATAATATAAATGTTTTCTTTCCCTGTGATGCGTTTATGCTCTTCATCTGTATATAATAGATAAAGATACATCTAGATATCATGAATATGATACACATTTATCACTTCTTCACTGGTATACTTTATTGAGCTTGCTTTGACATCTTTGTGATTCTTCTTTCACCACATTCTTCTGGCAGATCACATTGTAAGAAAGAAACTATCGCTCGGAGAAGTTCTCAGAGGCGAATCTTTGACCAATTCATTGTATCAATCGAGATTCCGGGTTGATAACATTCGGGATGTTCTATGCCAACGCAAACTAAGTAGAAATGATGTAGCAAAATTTAGGGATGCCATTAATCATGACTATTATTTTCAAATGGACTATGATGATCTTCCTTTCTGGGGATTCATTGGGAAAATTGAAGAGGGAAGTTGGATGCCAGAAGGACGGCGTCGCCAGTTTTTTCTCTTTAAGCATACTCAGTTTAATGTTCTTTATAGTGGCGGCCATGTCATAGAGATACATGCTCTGAGTGATCCAAATGATGTTGTGGATATAACTGAAGATGTTGAAAAGCATGTTAAATTTACATTTTCATTATACTGGAATGAAACTTCCAGTCTCTTCAATAACAGAGTGGATAGATATACTAAGACTTCAAAATCTCCAGTTAATAGCCAAATGTATTGGTTCTCAATAATCAATTCGATTGTCATCATTCTTCTTCTCATGGGGTATATGGCCATGGTATTCGTACGGCATCTTGGGAATGAGTTAAAAAGGTAATTTCCTGTTCCGTTTACCATGCTCAATATGGATTATGTAAAACTCAAACTTGTTATAGAAGCCAACTATTTGTTGGTATTCTCAGGCACTCATCTGCAATTGAAATTCAGCACTAACTATAGTTTGCCATCTTTTTCTGATCTTAGGTACTCATCTGGAGATGAGGAGGAAGATAAGGAGGTTGGATGGAAATACATTCATGGTGATGTATTCAGATGTCCTCCGCATTTTCACTTACTTTCAGCTGTATTGGGCTCCGGAGTGCAAATTTTGACTGTGTAAGTCTGATCTAAACAACATTCAACGTGCCCCAACCTGAGCAGGGTAAGGGGGGTCGGATTGTAAGCAACCTTTCCCTTTCTGATAACAAAGACTGTTTTCGAGTTGACCCATAATGAAATGAAACAACTATCTTCTACTTCACGATAGATAGGAAGTATAGATAGTGTAATGAGCCAATTGAATGCATTATATCCAAGGGCCAGAGAATATTAAGTTTGTCTCCACATGACATGGAAACTGAATGTGATCTCAAGTCTGAACCTGTCACTAAAGTTGTTTCCCTTCTATATGTTAAATCTTTGTACTTGTAGCATATTCACTTCTATCACTTGCATTTTATTTGGGGTCCAACTGAATTGAGGACATGTTATTCCACGTTATCAGTTTGATGTATGCTTGAGCTATGCCAAGTTCTAATGATTGCCTTCTTGTTAAGTGACATTGCTAGCTAGAATAACAGCAAGGTTGATATTGAATTTTATCCCTCAGAGAAAGCTCCGTTTCGATATTCACATGTTTCTGGGCTCTGGCTATTATATTACTGAACTTTTTGCATAAGATGGATGGTTTGGGATGGTGATTCAAGTTATTGTCAGAACATATGGTCTTCATTCTTTTAACCCCTCACAATATTCTATATAGCTGAATTTCACTGTTAGGCGAGGTTTAAAGTTAAGTTTTTCATTAGGTTACAGAAATGCCTTACAGACATATAGCTTTCAACAATGTACCCCTTGAATATTGTTATTGGTTTTTCCTTTTCTCCTTTCCTACTGAGCGGGCTTCATTTAAACAAATTATCGTCTTTAAGAAAAAACGGGGGTGAAGTTCAAAATAATGGCTCCACCCAAAATATGTAGACTTCATTGTTTTGAGGTGAAGCTCTTTTGGAGATTAATTTGATTCAAGTCTATTTATGTTTTTCCTAGAAAGGAGTACGACTACTCCCTAAGCATACTGATATTCGATTTCTGATTATTGTGTTTTTTTTTCAAATTGTTGAAATCGGATAAAAGAGCGTTATAGTAACTCTCATGGCGAATCCTCTTAGTCTTCAGTGGCAACAATTATAAATACAAGAAATATTCTACCATTATGCTACACTTGGGTGGCAGAAATCTAACTGCTATTAGAGAGTCAGTTATATGACTTATTGTTATTCTTCCAAATGATTATATGTCTCATAGTGAATAACCATGATATTCTGTTCCAGAACAAAGGTTTATGGATTTGAAGAGATTTAGGAAGTTGTTCATGTTGTGATGTCGAATTCAGCTTTATATGCCTCCTCATCAATATCTAGTTTTCAGTGCTCTAAACTTTACGTTTTTTATTACTTTGTTGCAACAGGATTGTCTTGTTATTCATACTAGCGTTTCTTGGGAAACTTTATCCTTACAATCACGGATCTCTCTCTGCCTCCTTGGTCATAGTTTACGTTCTAACTTCAGCAATTGCTGGCTATACTACTGGTTCTTTCTACAAACAGTTTGCTGTGACTGGATGGGTAATATGTTATATTATATACCAGTACTCTAGGTTTAGCATTCTTCAGATATTTTTCAGTCAGTGGTAATGTACAACTTATAATTATGAACTGATGATTTCTAGGAAAGGAGCGTGATGTTGGTTGGGATGCTTTTCCCTGGCCCTTTCATTCTGACTTGGTTTGTCCTTAACACAGTTGCCATAGGCTATGGAGTAACTGCAGCACTTCCATTTGGTACAATAGTCGTGATTGCGCTGCTGTATCTAGTTGTTGCCATCCCATTGCATTTCATGGGTGCCATGATTGGCTTTCGATCAGGATCAGTTATTGAGGTATCTTCTCCCACAAAAAAGTACCCGAGAGAGATCCTAACCAGACTTGGTACCGAAGAAGCCCTTGTCAAGTGTTTCTTGCTGGCCTTCTACCTTTCAGTGCAATCATCCTAGAGTTACAACACTTATACACTAGCTTATGGGGTTATAAATTTACGACTTCTACTGCCATCTTGTTGATCATGTTCCTTGTCCTGATCATACTTATCGTGATGTTGAGTATTGGGCTATCATACATTCAACTCCTCGCAGAAGATCATGAATGGTGGTGGAGGTATGCTTTTCAATGTTTCCTCTATATAGTCTCTACAGAAGTTCCCAAAATGATGTGACTCGAGTTGAGGCTTAAAATTTCTGGGTACTTGTTCGTTTTTATGTTTCGTCAATCCCCTCCCCTGCTATAATTGTCCCTATAAGATATCCATATAATGTTAAACTTAGATACTTGGCCATATCATTTTGTAGCACCACACCTCCCCCCCCACGTAAGTCCTAAGATCCGTCCCTGTATATTTACTAATACGTTCTTGTTCTTATGCAGATCTGTTCTATATGGAGGCTCGACGGCGATATTCATGTTTTGCTATAACGTTTACTTCTACATGAAATCAAGTATGACTGGATTCTTGCAGATGGCATTCTTCTTCGGCTACAGTAGCTGTTTGTGCTATGCCTTCTTCCTAATGCTTGGTACCATTAGTTTCCATGCTTCGTTTTTCTTTATTAATCGCATCTGCCATGCCATCAAGAGTGAATGAATTCATATTTGCTCCATTCTTGTGCATGCAAACCTTTGTCTCTAAACTTCATTTCATACTATACCAACTTGTACAAATAACACTACTCAAGTCCTCTCCAATTTTTCTAAGATTATATTGAATCTAGTTAATTAGTTAACATTACATTGGAACTAAAACGCTAGACTGAAGTCAGGATCTTCTAAGATGTATTGTCCTCCTTCCACGTCTCATAGTTGGATCTTTGTACATCATATTTTGTGGACATCTGTGATAGAAAACGTGTAGTCACACAATACACGATGTAGAAAATATATGAAGTATGGGACGCATAAGGCCGGGTATAGAGAGGGGTAGAGAATCCGGAACGTTAATCGATTGTTGTACCTTCGAAGTCACAAAAATCAAATCTAGCGGTTATAATTAGATAAGAAATTTCCTTAGTAGTAGTGTTCCATACTACCACATATCTAATTGTCTCCTAAAGTATAAAGATAGACACGTACTTACTTCAAGAACCATTCAAGATTCAAGAACTTCAATATGACGTGTATCATAACCTTCCCACCCATTTTTTCATTGTACCAAATTATAAAGGTACTATAAACACAACCCATCTTTTGATTGTTGCAATATCTCCATTTCCCAAAATCTTTGTCAAGTAAATGGATCATACAAGTAATAATAGAAAGTTAGCTAAACCCCATGAAGCCAACAAGAAGTTGGCAAAAAGGAATAGAAATGAGGCTTTTTCTCATAAAGCCAATAGCATTACTTCCAAGAATGATGATGATCTTGGGAAGCTAACGTCGACTTCGGACAAGGCGGTGTCGGGTGAAGTAACTCCACCACTATGTGGAGGAGAAAGAGTGAAGAAGTATAGGGCGGAGTTGGGTGGTCGAAGAGTTTTTATACCGGAAAGATGGAACCAAGAAGGGTTGTTAATGGATTGGATTGATTATTCTTCATTTGATTCATTGCTTGCTCCAAAAGGAATTGATTCAGCTAGGAAAGCTTTGATTGCTCAAGCACAAGCCACAAATAGATCATCAACAAGAGAAAAGGTTTAAGAGAATGATGATCTTCCATATTAGTATCTATATATCTTCAAAAGGACATTTTGCATTTGGTTGTTAAACCAAACTATATCTAGTGTGTAATCATTTAGATGTTAGATCATTTTCGAACATAAGAACATGTACCATTTTAGGTGAATTTTATTTCCACTACTCTTATTTGTTACAGCTCACCTTCGGTTTCGGTATGGAACACCATTTTATGTCACATAGATATGTAGCATCTATAATTTGAGAAGTTAGTTGTCGAAAATCATTAGGAACTTGTATGGTAGGAGGACATTTGTCATCAAATACTTTTGGTGTCATTTTTATTATGCTAATATGGCTACATTGATTGACCAAAATAAAATGATTTGAAGTACTATGATACCATAAAGAGATTAGCTTATTGGTCATGTGACAAATTAATTCTTTTTTACATGTAATAATAGTGCAGAATCAGATTATTTTGGAATGTTGAGTGGATAAGGTTTGTTTTAGTTGGAGTAGAGAAGGCCATTTATTTTCAATTAAGTCTTTTGTTTGGAGAAGAGCAAGGATGATCATCACGAATTCACGATGATCATATGTGTTTCATCATGAACTTCTTCCATTCATTAATGTTTTAAATATTTTCATTCGCTCAACCATATTTTAAAAGTACTAGTATTATGTTACGTGCGTTGCACGTGATAAATTTTTGAATAAATTGTTAACGATATATACTACATATATCAAGATTTATATGGATGTGTAACTTTTCACATTAATCGAGTTCAATGTCAGTTCATGTGCAATTTGTAACTTCCTCGAAGAAAACATCAAAAAAGGAAAATTATACCATTACACATGATTGATTTATAGTAATCAACAAACACAAGTGTACAACCATTATAATTTATAAATATTTTACCAAATAATAATGAATTTAAAAAGAACATTTACTCATGCATAAAGTAATATAATATTGATATACTTAAGAGTACTATAGTATTGATATACTTAATTAAAGATATCCATATATGGATAATTGGTATACTATATACCAATAAAAATATCTCACAGACTACATGCACTCATGTATACGTTAAAGCTTATTATTAAAATTCTTCATATGTAGATAATTCATAGATAACAATTTAATAAAAGAGAATGAAAATTATCTCACATGATAAACACTTCAAATGTTATATAGTTTTTCATCACTAATAGATAACTGAGAAATACTATGAAATATTATTACCACTACTGGGTCATCGTTGCAGTAAATATATAAAGTTAAACAAAAATATCTAAATTTAAAAATATAATAAAGAAATCATTTACATAAGAACCTCTCTTTTAAAAGTGAGTTTGTTACTAACAAAAATAATTAATACTTTTTCAACTATATCTATCTATTTGTAGTATATATAGATGATGATTTTAAATAATATTATCCATAAAAGATTAAAAAAATTTACATTTTCTGGATTAACCATTCTATCTATTTGTAGTATATATAGATGATAGTTCACCATTCTACTTAGAGTGTGTTTGGTATGGTGGAATGGAATGAATTAAACAGTAATGGAATTGAATGACTTGGTTTGGTACTTAGGAATTGATATTCATTGCATTCCTTAGTTAATCCCATTACCCCATTTGAGGTAATACCCATTACTCCCAAATTGGGCGTAATCATCCATTACTTCAGATGAGGGAATCGAATGAGGAAAAATAGGACAGAGTTACAATATTTATAATTATAACAAATTATTCTAAAAATACTACATTTACACAAGCTGCTTTGATTACATTGAGAAATTCGCATTATTATTATTATTATTGTTATTATTATTATTATTATTATTATTATTATTATTATTATTATAACTATCATTATCTCTATTATTATTATTATTATTATAACTATCATTATCTCTATTATTATTATTATTGATAAATATGAATATTTTTACCTGTTTTTTAGACTCTCGTGGGACATTAAAAACTATTTGAGCATTTAGGTTATGTCATTAATAAATTAAATGGAGAGCCTTATACTCTTGATGATGTGATTCTTATTGGCTCTTGAAGTTCTCTATCTTGTTATTATCACAAGGATTGCTGAAAATATAGTATTTGAATGTGCTATAAAATTCAAATTGTATTAGTTTAATTTGATTATATATGCTTAGTTTTATTTTGATATAATTATTATTAGAGAAAGTTGTGTTGGTTTTTTATACATGTTTTGCACATCAAATTATACAAAAACGTATAAACGATCGAATACAAAGTTCTAAATTCACATTTAACTACGAGTTTCGAGTATACCTCTTGAAGCGTGATCGAGTGCGTAGCGGAAGAGCAACGTCCGTTCCTCTCTCTAGTTAGTCCACACCAATGCGTGATTGATTCCTCCCTTGAAGCAACTAGAGCTTGAAGCGTATATGTCAAGAATGAACCAAGAGAAAAACGATTTCTTCTCTTGGTTTGTGTGTATATTTTCGGCCAAAAACTAGAGGAAGGAGGGAGTATTTTTTGCTTTTTTCCTTGTCTTACAAAGTGTGCAAAAAAGGATGAAAAACATTGTCATCAAATGTGGTCTTAATATGGTGTTAATCACATTTACATCCATATGTAACCTCCCCATTTTTCAAGCTCCCATTCAAGACTAGCATTAGTGCATTTGAATTCAAAAAGTCAAATGCATTCTTATGCATCATTTTTGGACGGTTAATGGGGTGGAAATTCCACTTTGGAATTTCCTCCCCTTTATTCTTTGACGTTTACACTTTTAACCCGGAAGTTTCAATCGTATTGAAAATCAAGCGCATTGTTTGTGTGTGACCTTCTAGGATCGAAATAACATTAGCCATATGTTAATAAAATATCGACAAGTATTTTACTATCATATAAATCATGAGCGGGTCCTAGTAAAACCATCAAGACCCCTAATGTATTTCGAATTCATTCCCAGCTCGTATATTATTGTCAAACAAATAATATACGTATGAACTTAACCTTAAATAAGTAATCACTTCGAACAATCAAATTGTTCAATGGGCACTAATTATGACGTGTCAAACATCTCATAATTCCAACACTCCCACTTGCCCTTGGACGATTACTTGTGAAGTGATTCTTTCGCATCGCGATTCTCACAGTCAAGCTATGGTAAGATATGTGTCACCATACTCTTGCACCTGTACTGTCTCGGATACATAGAATTAATGTGATACCCAGTACTGCTACTGGAGATGGCCATCTTAATCACCATTAATCTACCGAGATTTTATGAATCAATCGACATAACCGATTTGTGCGAATCCCCTCTGATGTACAACCAATGTACCAACATGTTCCAAGTATGCCCAACATATGCCTTTATAGCCTCCCTTCTACAGGAGACGATTTACATAGTCAAGACACGCAAGTCTCATGCTAACGCATTCCTGCCATACAGGTCTAAGAATCACCATTTAACATAAGTTCGATGAGAAACACTTTGGACACAGATATGTCATCTTCTAAGTTCTCATGGCGGTCGAATCCAGTATCATAGCTTGGACTAGTTCCAAGATATATACCCATGTACATGACTAGAGTACACTTACTCCCTTTCTTGTCTAAGAAACGTGACCAAGACAATCATGTGCATGCTGATCATTACAATGTTCGATTCCAATCAGTGAACATTTGATCAGAGATAAGTTATCCCCTTGCTTCTAGGCTTAGTAGAGGGTTTCTCATTTGGGATCCTCAACCCCAAAGACCTCTCTAGAAGCCATGGATAACAATGGAATCAAAATAAAGATATATGTATGAAAGACAGTAAAACTGAAAATAAACATACATATATTTGAATCAATTATTCAACATAATCTTATCAGGACTAAACTATGACAAAATACAGACAATACAGCTCCCACTAAACCTAACGCCATTCAAGCATATATCTAAGTCCTGCACCAGATACGTGCTTGTCATGTTTGCTCTGAGGCAAAGGTTTGGTCAATGGGTCGGCCAGGTTATCGTCTGTATGTATCTTGCATACACTCACATCGCCTCGTTCCGTGATGTCACGAATGATGTGATACTTTCTGAGCACATGCTTGGAGCGGTGATGTGATCTTGGTTCCTTGGCTTGAGCAATTGCACCAGTGTTATCACAGTATAACACTACTGGCTCGTCAATGCTAGGTACAACACCAAGCTCACTCACAAACTTCTTGATCCAGCATGCTTCCTTTGCAGCTTCAGATGCTGCAACATATTCTGCCTCTGTCGTAGAATCAGCCACAGTGCCTTGCTTGCTACTGCACCAAGACACTGCGCCACCATTGATGCAAAACACATAACCAGACTGAGATCTAGAATCATCTTTGTCGGTTTGAAAGCTCGCATCGGTGTAGCCTACAACCTGTAACTCTTTATCTCCCCCATAGACAAGACACATGTCTTTAGTATTTCTCAAATACTTAAGAACGGCCTTTACGGCCTTCCAGTGCTCTTGTCCTGGACACGATTGATAACGACTTGTTACACTCAAAGCGTAAGAAACGTCAGGTCGTGTACAAAGCATGGCATACATGATAGATCCTATGGCTGAGGCATAAGGGATCTTGTTCATCTTCTCTATTTCGATGCTGTCTGTGGGACTGTCAGCACGACTAATAGAAATGCCATGTCTCATAGGGAGATTACCTTTCTTGGAATTTTCCATATGGAATCTAAGTAATACCTTATCAATATAAGTGTTTTGACTCAGTCCAATGAGTCTCTTAGATCGTTCCCTATGGATCTTAATTCCAAGAATGTACTGAGCCTCTCCTAGGTCTTTCATAGAGAAACATTTGCACAACCATGCCTTGACTGATTCAAGCATGGGTATGTCGTTTCCTATGAGAAGAATGTCGTCTACATATAGCACGACAAATGCAATGTTGCTCCCACTAACCTTCTTGTATACACAAGAATCTTCTTCACATCGAATGAAGCCAAACTCTTTGATTGATTCATTGAAGCGAAGATTCCAACTCCTAGATGCTTGCTTCAGACCATAAATAGATCTTTGAAGTTTGCATACTTTCTTAGGCTCTTTCGAGCTTGTGAATCCAGGAGGTTGTGTCATGTACACATCCTCTTCTAGTTTCCCGTTAAGGAAAGCTGTCTTCACATCCATTTGCCAAATTTCATAATCGTAGTATGCGGCAATGGCTAAGATAATCCGAATGGATTTAAACTTAACGACTGGAGAAAAAGTTTCATCATAGTCGATACCATGAATCTGTTTGAAACCTTTAGCCACAAGTCGAGCCTTATAAACATGGACATTTCCATCTTTATCAAGCTTTCGTTTAAATACCCATTTGCATTCGATGGGTCTATCACCCCTCGGCAAATCAATCAATGTCCATACTTTATTATGGTACATTGATTCCATCTCGGATTGCATGGCTAGGAGCCATTCATCAGCATCAGGTTGTTTCATGGCTTCCTCATAAGTTGAGGGTTCCCCGCTTTCAATCAGGAAAAATTCCCCATACCATCTATCGGGTTCCTGACGGGACCTTTCGGATCTCCGAGGGATGTTTTGAGTATCAGCAGGCTCGTCTACGGTTTCCCGTGGATCGAGTTGAACCTCTTCTTCATAAGAAGGGTCCACCTCCTGAGGTGATTCAGCTAAGGTACTAGTACCTGCTACATCACCCTCTTGAACAATTTCAAGAGTCTCATTACTCTTATATCTCTTTGTAATGTATTCTTTCTCAAGGAAAGTTCCATTACGAGCCACGAAAATCTTATTTTCGGGTTTGAGATAAAAGTAATATCCCTTGGTTTCCTTAGGATAACCAATGAAGTAACACTTGTCGGATTTAGGTCCAAGCTTATCTTTGTTAACTTTCTTAACATAGGCCTCGGATCCCTACCCTAGTTTGGGAAGAGTCCCAAACCACATCTCATGTGGGGTCTTAGGTGCTGATTTGGTTGGACATTTGTTTAGTGTGGAAGCGGCAGTTTCCAATGCATAACCCCAAAAACTAGTTGGGAGTTCTGATGTGCTCATCATTGATCGAACCATATCTAATAAGGTTCGATTTCTCCTTTCGGAGACACCATTGTGTTGTGGTGTACCAGCAGGTGTGAGTTGTGATACAATACCACATTCTCTTAGGTGTTGCAAGAAGTCATGGCTCAAGTATTCTCCTCCCCTGTCGGAGCGAAGAATCTTGATTGTCCTGCCGAGTTGGTTTTCCACTTCTTTCTGAAATTCTTTGAACTTTTCAAAGGCTTCACTCTTATGTTTCAACAGATATACGTAACCATATCTGCTGAAGTCATCGGTGAAGGTAATGAAGTATGGAAAACCTCCTCTAGCGGGCGTGTTCATTGGGCCACATATATCAGTATGTATGATTCCCAATAAATCACTTGCCCTTTCACTCGTACCAGTGAAAGGTGACTTGGTCATCTTTCCTAAAAGACATGACTCGCATTTGTCATAAGATTCAAAACCAGATGACGTAAGAATTCCATTGTCATGGAGCTCTTTAATGCGTTTGTCACTTATATGACCGAGTCTGCAATGCCATAAGTATGTCGGGTTCAAGTCATTGGGCTTGTTCCTTTTCATACTGATGTTATAAGTTTCTACACTTGTTTCCAAGATATAGAGACCACTCTGCAGGGATGCAGTACAATAAACATTTCCATTTTTAGAGATAAAACAACCACTTTTATCAATAGTAACGGAAAAACCATCCAAATTTAATAAGGAAATTGATATAATGTTCCTACATAAAGTAGGAACATAGAATACATTATTCAAAACAATACAATATCCAGATGGTAAATTTAAAGACAGTGTTCCTACAGCAAGAGCTACAACTTTTGCACCATTGCCTACTCGTAGGTCCACTTCATCCCTTGTGAGCTTCCTTCTATTCTGCAGGTGCTGCATATTTCGACAAATATGAGTACCACATCCAGTGTCTAACACCCAAGAATTAGAATCAGAAGGTAAATCAGTTATAACATGAATACCTGTTGGCGGAGTAGTAGTGGTCAAACCACTCTTCTTGTCTGCCAGGTACTTCTTGCAGTTTCTCTTCCAATGGCCAATTATTCCGCAATAATGACACTTGTCTTCCCTTTTGGCATCCTTCTTGGATGCCTTTTGAGTAGGAGCTGTTGCACGGGGGGCAACCTTAGTCTTGCCTTTGGCACCTTTCTTCCTCTTGAACTGTTTCTTGTTCTGAATGGTCAGAACAGAGGAAGAAGTGCCTTTTGCCTTCTTAATGTTTTGTTCAGCATTGTTGATCATACCATGCAGCTCAGACAACGTCTTGTCATATTGGTGCATGTTAAAGTTCAACACAAAACCACTGAAGGAATCAGGCAGCGACCTAAGAATGATATCCACAGACATCTCCTTAGAGACGGGTGCCCCCAATGAGGCCAGTCTTTCGACCAGCCCTATCATCTTGATGACATGGGGACTTGCTGGCTGTCCATTGCCTAGCTTACAGTCAACAAGAGCACAAACAGTATCGTATCTCTCATTGCGTGCCTCCCGCTGGAACAAATTTTCCAGCTGGCGGTACATATCGTAAGCGTTGACCTCTTCGAATTGAATCTGAAGATTCGATTCCATGTTGGCCAACATTAAGCACTGGACATCTGTAGCATCATTCATGTGCTGTTCATAGACATAATACTCATTCTCATCGGTGGGAACGACCTCAGGAAGTTTGGTGGTGAGCACATAATCTGTTCTCTCAGACTTGAGAATAATTCTCAAGTTGCGAGCCCAGTCATGGAAATTAGCACCATTAAGTTTGCATTTCTCCAAAGCGGAGCGGAGAGACTTAGAGTTTTTATCGTTCGTAGACATGATAACTACAGCGGTAAAAGGCGAATAAATAACTCAGATAAGCATGTCATAGTGATAATTCAAAATATCAAAATATTTGAACTCATACAATGTGTTCATAATCCTACTAAAATACACAATGTATCCGAGAACTCAGATAATTAATAATCGAACGGCAGCACGCAACATTTCGACTACCAATCATGTGAGTAGGTGAATGATCACCATTTATGCCGGGCATAATTCTCGGTGTCACCAAAAATCTTACAAGATTGCATTGGTGACAACTTTTGCCAACAGGCCCAAATCTGATTATGGGAATCACTGTTCAAGTAACCTGAGCCTACTGACGAAAGTCAGAATGAACAATCGAAGCCCGATTCTGAATCGGAAATCATTCGATTATTCCATCGGGATCAAGTCATAGGACATGTCATGTCTGCCAATCTGGCAGGTCCATGCATACGTATGTCTTATTCCGACTTTAGGGTCAGGTATGGCAAATTACTTGACTTAAGGTAGGATTAGTTATAAATATATAATCATGATCATACATGCATATATACATTCACTCAAGCAAGAATATATATCATATGAGCATGAAAATTAAGAATTATAACGCAAATAAATGGGATTAGTGATATGATCTAAGAACCGAAAAGAAAACTAGACTTAATTCTAAACTAAGTCTTCAGTCCTCCTTCAGTTCCTTCGGTGGCTTCGTCTTCTATTGATTACAATCACACGTGGTGATAAATAATTGACACGCAGGTCAATGTAATAAATAATAAAATAAAAGTGACACAAGTCGTCATAAAATAGCACGCATGCTATATTTCTTTTTGACACAAGTCGTCATATAAAAGACAGTACGCAGACTGTATTTCAAAAACCAGATCATATCACTTATCCCAACATTCATTCACAATGAAAATAAAACATCCAATATATCAAAATATATATAATACATGAATTAAGTCAATTAAAACATGTAAGGATGTCAAATAAGGTACACACAATTATAACACATATATGTAATAAATTGTACATCAAATGTAACAACCAAATCAATAACTCATAGGTTTTACATAATTAATTAAGGCCTTTAATTTTAATTAATAAGCATTTAATATTATTTATAACCAATATAAATAAAATTAACAACTAATCATATTAGTGCTATTAATTAAAATATTGTAACATTAAAATCTAATCAAATTATCATACAAGTTATAATAATTTAATTAATTTTCTTCTGACAATCAAAAGTCAAAATACTAGAATAGCCAAAATATTCACAATAATTAATAAAACAAAATCCAAAACAATTTTAGGACCATTTTAATTATGTGAACAGTCGTGAACAGTGTTTCGTGAACAGTGAAATCGGAATCACTGTTCATCCGAAAAACACTGTTCATCCGAATAGTGTTCCGAACTTTTCGGATGAACACATGGCTATTCAAAAATCATTTTCGAGCACTTAATAAATCCAAATAAATCCAGAAAAATTACAGTAGACTCGAAAATCATTCTAGTATTTGATTTATATTTTTTCAGAATTTTAGAAAAATATATACAGCCGTTAAAACACTGTTCAACCGAATGGTATATTAAATCCGTTCGGGTGAACATATGACTGTTCAAATGTCAATTTCGAGCACTTAAGAAATCCAAAAAATTCCAGAAAAATTTCAGTAAACTCGAAATTGACTCTAATATTTTATTTATATTTTTCCAGAATTTTATAAAAATATATACAGCCTTTAAAACTGTTCAAACGAAGGGTATATCAAATCCGTTCGAATGAACATATGGCTGTTTCAAACATTTATTTCGAGCACTTAACAAATCGAAACAATTCCAGAAAAATTACAGTGAACTCAAAATTCAATGTACTGTTTGAATAATATTTTTCCAGAATTCTATAAAAATATATACAGCACTTAAAACTGTTCAAACGAAAGGTATATCAAATCCGTTCGGATGAACATATGGCTGTTTCAAACATTTATTTCGAGCACTTAAAAAATCGAAACAATTCCAGAAAAATTACAGTGGTCTCGAAATTTTGTCTACTGTTCGAAACATATTTTTACAGAATTTTAGAAAAATATTTACAGGCCTTAACAATTACATAATTGCACAATACACATAATGCACAACAACCTCAATCGATGATATCAAAACATACACATATGATATTATAATTCATGAAATCAAATTTCAAGACATTTAAAGTGAATTAGAACATATGTACCGGGCTCTGATACCACTGTTGGTTTTTTATACATGTTTTGCACATCAAATTATACAAAAACGTATAAACGATCGAATACAAAGTTCTAAATTCACATTTAACTACGAGTTTCGAGTATACCTCTTGAAGCGTGATCGAGTGCGTAGCGGAAGAGCAACGTCCGTTCCTCTCTCTAGTTAGTCTACACCAATGCGTGATTGATTCCTCCCTTGAAGCAACTAGAGCTTGAAGCGTATATGTCAAGAATGAACCAAGAGAAAAACGATTTCTTCTCTTGGTTTGTGTGTATATTTTCGGCCAAAAACTAGAGGAAGGAGGGAGTATTTTTTGCTTTTTTCCTTGTCTTACAAAGTGTGCAAAAAAGGATGAAAAACATTGTCATCAAATGTGGTCTTAATATGGTGTTAATCACATTTACATCCATATGTAACCTCCCCCTTTTTCAAGCTCCCATTCAAGACTAGCATTAGTGCATTTGAATTCAAAAAGTCAAATGCATTCTTATGCATCATTTTTGGACGGTTAATGGGGTGGAAATTCCACTTTGGAATTTCCTCCCCTTTATTCTTTGACGTTTACACTTTTAACCCGGAAGTTTCAATCGTATTGAAAATCAAGCGCATTGTTTGTGTGTGACCTTCTAGGATCGAAATAACATTAGCCATATGTTAATAAAATATCGACAAGTATTTTACTATCATATAAATCATGAGCGGGTCCTAGTAAAACCATCAAGACCCCTAATGTATTTCGAATTCATTCCCAGCTCGTATATTATTGTCAAACAAATAATATACGTATGAACTTAACCTTAAATAAGTAATCACTTCGAACAATCAAATTGTTCAATGGGCACTAATTATGACGTGTCAAACATCTCATAATTCCAACAAGTTGAATTGGCTCATCAAAGTGATGATCCTAAAATTACACTAAATAACACATTTAATTACATTTATTGTGTAGGAAATGATAACACTAATAACGGTAGTGAGGAACCTTCTCTGAGTTATTTGCATTCAAATGAAATAATGTAGTTGTGGCCAATAATTAATTGATACAATTGGTTGAGATGAATTTTTTATTTGTCAAATAATCATTAATATTACTTCATAATGTACCCATCCCTTCAGCTTCTCATTAAAAGATACATATAATTGAAAAATTAAATTAATAGTATATCTTGAATTACCTTACTTTTAACATTCCTTTATATCCTTCAATCTATTATCATTTTTTCTTGTCTTTCATCTAAAGTAAATTCATTTTTTTTGTTCGAGCAGTTCACTTTTTCATTTTCACTAACATCGATGGTTAAGAAAAAAAAAATCATATTTGCACAAATTCTCTGTTGTTTATCAACTAACATCATTTTTATGTTTCATCTACAGGTTTGGACATACAATGTACAATTGAACAATCATCAGGAATATGCTTAGTTTTATTTTGATATAATTATTATTAGAGAAAGTTGAATTGGCTCATCAAAGTGATGATCCTAAAATTACACTAAATAACACATTTAATTACATTTATTGTGTAGGAAATGATAACACTAATAACGGTAGTGAGGAACCTTCTCTGAGTTATTTGCATTCAAATGAAATAATGTAGTTGTGGCCAATAATTAATTGATACAATTGGTTGAGATGAATTTTTTATTTGTCAAATAATCATTAATATTACTTCATAATGTACCCATCCCTTCAGCTTCTCATTAAAAGATACATATAATTGAAAAATTAAATTAATAGTAATATATGAATGGGAAGGGGTAAAATAGTCTTGACAAAATGTGGAAGAAACACCTAAGGGTGTTGGCTCTTTTATAAGTATTATAGATTAATTCGCTTATCGTATTGTCAGTTTTTCCGTTAATTTGCTAATATGATATGTACGTCGTTTTGTCCAGGTATCAATGTTTATATTCTTTTTTATTTTCAATTAATTATAAAATTATATATTCACCCTAACAATAATCACGTGATTAGTGCATTGCTAAGTTAATGTCGATATTAAAGATGAAATAGACTGGTGTATTGAAAGATCTATTTTTTTGTTCATGAGTGAGTGGATGAGGACATTTAAAACACTAGTGAATGAAAGAGACTCAGAAAAAATATACTACCTCCTTTATTTATTGTTTTAGCAATTTACACATGGATTAAGGAAAAGTCAAAAGTAGTAAAAAAGTTACATTGAAAATGTAAAATGACAATCAATTGAAACTATATAATTGGTTGATTCCAATAAAAAAAAATTACCTACGTTATGTTGCTATATTAGTAAAGAGATTGGATCTCTCTACGTTGTGTTGGTTCCATATTTTGACCAAGAGATAATATATCTAAAATCAGGAGAATGTGAAACTCCCAAGAAGATTTTATTATCTATTCTGAGATAATCTCTTGGACAAGAGTTGCTAGACAGAGTGCTAATATAGTGAAAGAAATGAAGGGTTGTTTTCTCAATGCCCCTGATTCCTAGGCTGAGAGATGATAGAAGGTTTAGGTATTTTTATTGACTACTTATCATTCTACTTAAAAATTAAGAAAAAAGACTTACCACGCAGTTACCTTTTTTCATATTTCTATTTTCTGCTAATATAATGAAAAGTGCTTGGATGTCAGTTTAAATTTATCAGATTGGAAGGGTCTCTCGTGACGTTGGGATGGTGGACGAGAAGAAGGGTTCTGGGGTGGATGGAGTTTTAAGTGATGGAGGGAGAAGAGAAGAGAAAGAAGGACGTAAGGTTTGGGTTAAGAAGGGAGAATGGGAGGGAAGAAGCTAATACTTCTCCTTTTTCTTTGTCTTTTAATTTCTTTTTTCTTTTCTTTTTTGTAATTGAATTTCGTGTATTTTATTAGTCAGTTAATTTTTAATGTTTTATTTATTCTTTTTTTTTTAACAAATTTAAATTTAAAGAAAATGATGATTGAATGTCTATAAATGTGAGTGGACGAAATTGTCCTCGTTAAAATTTACGAAATACATTCAAAATATTTTAAAACGGCATAGTGACCAAGTTTTCATAAAAAAAAGCATAATTTAGTAATTTAATCTAGTTCATTTAAAATGAAGATGATAGAACTGAAAATATTAGATGCCATTAATCCTAGTAATTAATAGCCCCTATACAAATTTGGTATCAAACATCATAATTCTATTACCAAATATAGAATATCTTAATTGAGAATTGAGATTATCCTTATGCAATTTATTACTTCAAATTAATTTTATATGAAATACGGGGTATGTAGTTGATGATAACCTCTATCCCATTAATTGATAAACTTTTGAACTCATATATTTCTATACGTTACATAATTTTTGATAAAAAGTATTAGCAATAATAATTTTTACCTACTTTAGTGTTAATATAATTATTCGATGTAATTAAACAATTAGGAGTAATATAATTCAAGAAAAAGAAGAAGAGTTCCGGACATAGCTCAACTGATAAAAAATTAGAATACGAAGTACCAGCCTCGCCTTTAGTTTCCTGATCAATTAAGGCACGTTCCGTGATTTATCTCGTCCATGTACTTCACTATAAGTGTGTATAGCTACACCTAGTGTGACAGGTTTACAATTTTTATGAAAAAAAAAAGAATGTGAAAATTAAGACTACAAAAGTATGTATGAATTAAGACTATATATAATATTTACTCCATATAATATACTTCCTCCACCCTTTTATCTAGCATTTATTTATTTTTGCACAAAGTTTAATGAAATTTAAATTTATCTCATAATCTTAATTTTTTTTCTCCTTATTTTTTTACTTAATTGGCTAAAAGAAAAACTGAAAAAGAAATTTCTATTTTAAGTAAATGATTGTTAAATTTAAGAACGGAGAAAATAAATCTTTTAAAAATATAAATATTAAACTGACATCCAAGCACTTTTGACCTCCCAAGGCCACCAAACAAATCCTACCTACCAACAAGTTTGGTCATTACTTGTTACACTTTTAGACAACTTCTACTACTTTTTTATTATTTGATTATTTTCTACATTTAAAAAAACTTGTTATTTTTTGTTTTTTGTGATAATATTTTTTAATTTTTGATTTTTAATGATAAAAGTTATGAATAATCAAATATTTGTTTTGAAAAATATAAATAAAAATTATTTTAAATTATATAATATATATCTGGACAAGGGGCAAAACTATAAACACCAGAATAGTGATTTATTGTAAAGTCAATTAAAATTTTGCTACCCACTAAATTTTATAGAATGCTAATTTCATTTCATGTTACATAAAATCGTGTTTTTGATGTGTGAGAGTAAAATTATATATAATATAATGATTGAATATTCGAGAAATACACAAATAATACTCACTATGTCCCTAAAAGATTGTCATATTTTGACTTTTGTTAGTCAAACATTACAAAATTTGATCATGAAATAATATAGTCTTGTGGACCTTGTTAGATTCGCCTTAATATATATTTTTGAAATATCAATTTTTAATAATTTTTTCGCAGGTAAAATAATAGATATTTACGTTTTAAATCGTGTTTTGTTGACCAACAAAAGTCAAAATGTTACAATTTTTTAGGGACGGAGGGAGTATAGTAGTAAGAACTTTGGACTCCTCAAAAAGTCCATTTTACCCTTCGTTTTTCCAATAAAATTCCACCAACCTTTCACTACAAACACCTCCGCCAGCACTTCTCCTCTTCCAACTCCGCCGCCGAATCCTCCGATCACCAAAGGTGAAATTTCTAGAAACCCCGTCGTATATTTCCTAATCTGCATCTGTTTTTCTATATGTCACAGTTAAATTCAGTCTTGTTCAATTATATATATAAAATATATACTTTAATTGATGATTTTTTATTTGAAGTATTATTTCATGCATTTGGGTATGTTTATTTTTAGTTTGATTTCTTTGTTTTTGTTGCTAGAAAGGGTATGTTTCTTGTTTTGCTTTCGTGGGTCAGTCATGATTCAAATTTAATGTTAAAAAGATTGGATTTTTTTTTGTTAATCGATAATGCCAAACTTAATGTTGAAATTTTATTTTCTTATTCAAATATATTTTTTATTGAAATTTGTCGTTAATCGATAATTCCAAAGCTTGCATGCTGAAATTTTGTTGAGCATTGAGTTTGGGTTTGAGTTGATGTCACTTGCTGATGTGTTTGCTTCAGCTATTGGATTGAAATTGAATTAGTTGAAATCTCAAAAAAATCTTTGAACTCGTGTTGACTTTTACCCCTATTAAAACTCCATGAATGAAAAAGATGGAATTTGAGATTTGTAGATTATCAAACACATTGAATCAAGTTGAATTTGCTCTGCATGTCTAGATGTCGACGGCTTAATTGTCAGTTTGGCTTATATGGTGTGTTTGGATTGCGGTGAACCTATTGAATCTTGCTAAAGTGTTAAGTTCATGCTGTTTGGCTTCTACACTTTTTATATGTATTTAGCTAGATTAATTGAATTTAAGTTCATCAACTTTTTACTAATCCTTAAAATTGGGGTTAAAGAGAGGTGAATAATATTTTTCGTTACATATCATCGTAGTTCACCTTAACAAATATAGTGGTATCAAACAACATTTTAAAACATTCACCTCGCTTCACCTCAACTACCCTCACCTAGGCTAAATTTGTAAATTTCATCTAGTTCATCCCCATCCAAATAGACCATTTTGTTAGTGTGTATCTCTTCATAATTTAACAGTCATACCTCTCACTAATATCCCCTGCATTAGACACTGCCATGGTTTTTTTTGTAATTTTCTCAGTTCAGATCTGGAGGTGCATTTAGAATGTTGTATACAGTTTTATGGTGATTATACAGTCGATCTAGTTTTAAGACATATTGAGTCAGCTTGAACATAAGCTTCTTGCAAACTACAAAAATGCTTACAAATACCCGCCTTTGGATATAATTATTGTAGATAACTTTCATTAGATCGGTTAAACTGTGAAAGTTAATGACAAATGAGCATGCATTAGACTCTACTAGTGGCCCAACCCCTCTGTCTTTCATGCCCTGGGCTGCTGGACATTAGGTGGAAGTCGAGTTTCTTATGATTTGTGCGACATACTTGAAAACTGAAAGGGGGAGGGGGTGGATGGTTTCCATAGTTGAGTTTAGTAAGAGGAAGGGAGAGCGCCAAAAGAGGGACATCGTCGACTACATTCTGTTAAAGAATGTCATGAAAAGTGTGTAAGAACAGAATTTTTTAGGAAATGGTAACGCCTGAGAACAAAAATGGTTGGTAAAAGGAAGGCTGTACCGTGGTATGAAAAAATCACTACCTTGAAAGCTTTATCGGCACAACGTCGGTGGTGATAGTTGTTGCCGAAGTTCCCAAGGCTAACAAAACAGTCACAAAACACATCTACTCGTGGTGTTTTATAACTGCTATGTTAAGCTTAGGGAGCTTCTGGCAACAACCATTATCACCGAGGTTGTGCGGATAAAGCTTTCAAGGCAGTGGTGTTTTTGTACCACATCACAGCCTTTTAAAAACTGAAAATTTTCCATTTTCAGTCATTATCACTTTCCAGAATATTTATTCTTATGCAGTGGAGGAGAGGCTCTTCTTCGTATCTCTTCTTCATTGTACCAAACACAGATGCAAATCGTGGAATCCTTATAAACGTGACCCTATTTTTTGCCCTCTTTTTCTTCTCCTTACATTTTCCATGCACAATCTTTTCGAAGATTCCTCTTCATCACTTCAATTGTTTATCTCATTCGTTTTTATTGTTTCTGACATAACTGAATTATTGTAACTTTGCCACAAGTGGACTGAACATTGTTCAGCAGAAAGTAGTATTGCTTGTCTAGTTTTTCCGTCTCCTGTAGAGAATAACATAAAAAATGTCACTTTTTGTGATAACCAGTGGGAATTCAAGTGTTGCGTCTGCAACTCATTTCGATTGCCTTACTTGTGAATGTTCTAAAGGTTCTGCATGTGGGTTACAACACTTGATGAGGTTCATGTTGTATTTCACTCTTTTGCTGTCTTAGCTTCTTTGATCATCTGAAGTTCCTGGTTTTTTTTGTTTATTCAGATGTAATGTTAGATTTATATTCCCTTTTGCATGATTTTGAACTGCGATCTTTCTGCAAAGATTGACATTTATTTTGATTTCAGGTACTTGTTATCAGAATCATGTCGACTGTCAGGCTTCACTCACCTTGCATTTTCAGTAGCCCACCCCAAACTCAAAGAACTACAGCCTTCCTAAAGGCTCCCCTTGTTGTGGCACCTCCAAGGAACATCTCCAAGAAATTCGGCTTGAAGGCTAATTCTAGTTTTAAAGTATCAGCAATGGCAACATACAAAGTCAAGCTGATTGGACCCGAAGGTGAAGTGGAGTTTGAAGCCCCTGATGATTGTTACATTCTAGACTCAGCTGAAAATGCCGGAGTCGAATTGCCCTATTCTTGTAGGGCCGGTGCCTGCTCCACATGTGCTGGGAAGGTGGCTTCGGGGGCAGTTGACCAGTCTGATGGATCCTTCCTCGACGATGATCAAATGAAAGAGGGTTATCTGCTGACATGTGTATCTTACCCCACTGCGGATTGTGTGATTCATACCCACAAGGAGGGTGATCTTTACTAATCATGTTTCTTCGGTCAAAGCCTGGTAAACATGGTTTTTTAAAGACAAGTTGCTTTAGTTCTTGTTTTCTGGGTAATAGGTACAATACCTTACGTCTGGATGGACTTTGAAGTTCCTAAGATGTCTTTTGCATCTGTGCCTTTGCTACTATGTTTTTGTGTTGTTTTTGGTAAGTTCTTGTTCCTTGTAGTCTCACCTCTGAATTTGATCGGTGACCCCCTGGGAAGTCCTCGTGTTGCACCCCATTTTACCTATGAATTTGATTTTTCTTTTTTCTGTTGAGAAGTCGGTTATTTGTTATTCATTTAACCATAGAAGCTTTTAATGTGGAAGATTTTGAAGCTATGTGTTTTACATATTTCACTAGTCTTGCTAAAAAATATGTTGCTTATGTTCGCATGGGCATAGCTTAGCTCATCTAGGTGTATTTTTAAGTTTTATTCTTACCTAGATTTATCTCGGTTCAGACCGATCATAAATGGTTTTACATAGCACATGCTCGCAAGGGCATAACTTAGATCACCGTAATTTAATCTTTTCACAAACGCTATCGATCGAGGCGTGGGGGCTGTCAATGAGTGGTGCGCTACTGCAATTGGATACGATAACATATATTGCATATATATAATCCAACCCTATCTGTTGGCATCTTTCTTTTTCTTTCTTTTGTTGACACACCCTACAAGATGAAAGGCAACCTTTTCTTTTCAGCAAATAGTCATCACCCATTAGCCAATATAATTTATAATTTATAATTTTTTATGTTCTATTGCTTGTGCTTTACCTAAAGTGAAGTACCAAAAATGGCATAGCCCAACATATCTTTCACTAACTTGAAGCTTTGTCCCAATAATTAAATAATTGTGATGCTAGCAAGCAAGTAGCAAACAAATAGAGATTTTCAAAGAGGTGAAAAAATAGAGAATCTAGTGTAACACCTCTTATGATATGTGGTGGTTACTCTTGGATTGATGATTGGTCATTATAGCCTTAACCACCACCATTAGTAAGGGGATAATCATGGTGTTTATTAGCTTGCCGTAGAGAACACGGGTAAGATAAATGACGAGATATTCATCAACTGATCAAAGGACTAAAGCTTGTCTGTTAATCATTTCGAAATACAAGGTTTGTTTCTAATGGAAATAAAATGTGAATTGCATGAAGAGGTAAGATTGTCAATAATTTAGTACCTTACATTTTAGTTCTTTATCAGTTTAGCTATGTCGAAGACTATTGATTATCATTTATGTATGTTTATAATGCACATGATCACAATGTACATGAGGATAGCATTTTCATTTGCCACGGAATGTCAGATTACATAAGTCACACTCAAGGATGGGGGTGGGGTGGGGGGGGGGGGTGGTGGTCGGGGTTGGGGTCGGTTATTTACGCGGTCGCCGCCCTTAGGTGGTCCAGTTTCCCTCTCATTTAAACGAGATGTAATACTTCCTATATGTCGGCTAATTACATCAATTATAAAAACTGCCTGAATAAATGGTTTTTCTATTTTTTATTATGTTTGACTTCATATTCAGTATGTCGATACAACCTTTAGAATTTTGTGATTGTCATTATTACATCTTTTATTCTATTTTGATCTCATTTGTTTTAAAGAAATTTCAATATGTTAAATCGATAAATAGAAAGTAAGGTTGAACTTAAAATTCAATAAACATCTTTAATTATAGAATTAATCGGAGAACAAGAAAAAAAGTTGCTAGAAAAATGATTAGATTCAACATAATGAATCATTTGCTTATTGATTAAAAAAAAGTAAAAGTTGTCAAAAAGAAGATTGAAAATATAAAATGATAGTTGATCGTTATTGTATTATTGAATGGTTGATAATTTCAATACTCCCTATGTCCCTAAAAGATTGTCACATTTTGACTTTTGTTGGTCAAACATAACAAAATTTGATCATGAATTCTCATTAAACGATAAGAAATATAGTCTTGTAGGACCTTGTTAGATTCGTCTCAATATATATTTTTGAAATATCAACTATTTATAATTTTTTTGTATGTAGAGTAATAGATGTTTACGTTTTAAATCATGTTTTGTTTATTACTAAAGGTCAAATGTGACAATCTTTTAGGGACGGATGAAGTACAATACTTAAGCAAAAGGTACATTAAAAAAATAAAATTACATTAAATATGCTAGACGACACTTAAAAAAACAAAAACTTAGACTAAAATGACAACTAAAAAATGGCATCTCTAATTTAGTATTTCGTTAATCCCTTTATTGCAGGAACGTTATTCGAATACATTTTATTTGCCTTTCATCCAATTATAATAAATGTCTCTTGTTAGTATCTTTGAATAAAATATCGATTCAAAGTTCATCTCATAGTTAATTTATACTTCTTTCTTTCGTTCCTAAAATATTGTCACATTTTGACTTTTGTTAGTCAAATATAACAAAATTTGACAGTTAATTTATATTAAACGGTAAGAAATAATACAGTCTTGTAGGACCTTGTTAGATTCGTCTCAATATATATTTTTGAAATATCAACTTTTTATAATTTTTTCTCATGTAAAATGATAGATATTTACGTTTTAAATCGTGTTTTGTTAACAATCAAAAATCAAAATGTAACAATCATTTAGAGAAAGGTAGTACTCTCTCCGTCCCTAAGAGATTGTCACATTTTGACTTTTGGTAGTCAACGAAACACGATTTATAACATAAATATCTATTATTCTACATGCGAAAAAATTATAAAAAGTTAATATGTCAAAAATATATATTGAGATGAAACTAACAAGGTCCCACAAGACTATATGGAGTATTTCTTATCGTTTAATAGGAATTTATGATCAAATTTTGTAATATTTGACTAACAAAAGTCAAAGTGTGACAATTTTTTAAGCACGGAGGGACTAGGGAGTATATAAAAAGAAAAAGTTGAAAAAATCTAGTACGAGTAAAAGTGTAAAACGATGCGTCAAATCAAGGTCAAAAGCTTTGTACTGTACTTGAGAATAACTTCATTTACAATTCTCTCATAATAATAATGCGCTGAAACTGAGGTGTGTTTTCATTATTTCAACGTAGTAACAGCGTTATGAACTGTATCTGGCCTGTATTAAAATATCTATTAACATCAACATGACTTGTACCTACGAAAAAACTTTTGTTTAAATAAGAAAATATCGAAGATTATATAATAAATAAACTTATCTTGTAATAACGAAGTGTCTGTTTTCGAGTTGATCCAAGAAGAAAGTTCAAACACGGTCTAATTATTTATAATTATATAAATCTTTTGATTTTATGTACTGTAGCACATGAAATTTTGTGTACTATATATATTTGGCAGAAAGCAAAACATCATCTTCAAAAGTTTTGGTGTGGCTGAGATTTAACTAAAGCTGTTGCTGCTATAGGCAATGGCCCATTTGTTCTTCCAATCTCTTCTTCTTTGCCTTGTGCTTTCAGGTTCCTTCTTTAACTACCCTTTTCAGTTAATTAATTATTTATGTCTAAGTTAATCGATTAGTCTAGTGAAAGTCTCTTGCCAGTGACCAGAAGATCCTGTTTTAAAACTCACCTTATCGCTAATTTTATCAAAAAAAAACTTTCTTGATCTTGTCTTTTGAGTTGTTCTTCAATTTCATATATTTTCTTGATTGATTGGTACTATAGTTTTAATCTTTTCTTGGGGGGATGATTTCTGGAATTAATTGTTTTAACTGGTAGAGATATGCAAAAACTAAAAACATTAACTTTAACTGAAGAGATTTGTATTTCATATGTTATTTGTTAGGATAATTTTGTCTGAGTGGTTGTTGTTTTGTGTGATTTATTAATCAGTTGATTGGATTTCCTCTTTTTGATTCTTCATGTAATATTGGAGTAGTTCTGAATATTGTCTTGTTTCTTGTATCTACTGCTGCAATATATTTGTTAGTTACTGTTGATTGTTGGTTAGGAGAACTTTTCATTTTGTACACGAAGCCATGATCCTTTTTTCATTATGCTATCGTTATTCTCTGACTCGTTTTTTTCGATGTTTATTAGAAATATGGTTCAAGGTTTCAGGAGTAGGAGTTGGAATCAACTATGGGAAAATTGCCAACAATCTCCCAACACCAACGCGTGTGGCTGTTCTGCTTAACTCGCTAAATGTTAGTAGAGTAAAGCTATATGATGCTGATCCGGATGTGTTAAATGCATTTGCTGATTCAGATGTTGAGTTTGTCATCGCAATAGGGAATGAGAATCTTCAGAGAATGACTGATCGTAGTCAAGCTCAAACTTGGATTCAGCAGCATGTTCAGCCTTACATTTCTCGGACTAAGATTACCTGCATAACAGTGGGGAATGAGATATTAACAGGCACTGATATGCAAGCTATTTCGAATCTCCTACCAGCAATGCAGACTGTATATTCAGCTCTTCAAACCCTTGGACTAAGCGACAATGTCTATGTATCTACCGCGCATTCCACCGGGGTCTTGGCTGACTCGTTTCCTCCTTCATCAGGGGCCTTCAAGCAGGAGTTGGCTCAGTACATCCAGCCACTACTAAGTTTCCATGCGAAAACCAAATCACCTTTCCTGATAAACTGCTATCCATTTTTTGCATACAAAGATAATCCAGAGGAAGTTTCATTGGAGTATGTACTTTTCAAGCCTAATCCCGGGGTCGTTGATCCAGTCACTAATTTAAAATATGATAACATGTTATATGCACAGATTGATGCTGTTTATACAGCAATCAAAGCAATGGGGCACACAGATATACAAGTTCAAGTTTCTGAGACAGGCTGGCCATCTAAAGGAGACAACAATGAGGTTGGAGCAACACCTGACAATGCTGGATTATACAACGGTAATTTGATTAAGCGTATTCAGCAGAATGAAGGCACCCCAGCAAAACCATCAACGCCTATTGACGTTTATGTCTTCGCCCTCTTTAATGAGAATATGAAGCCAGGTCCTGCATCTGAGAGAAATTATGGATTGTACTATCCTGATGTTACTCCTGTCTATGATCTCGGATTGCAACATTTGCAAGGTTATCAGCCACGTTATCTTCCGCAGATGGAATATTCTGGTTCCACGAAATATGTGAGTTCGTGCACTCCTTTTCGCAGATGGATTTGTCAATGCCTCCTTTTTTGCATTTGTTTGTATTCCATCTAACATGATCCTTCTCTGACGCTTTGTCAGGTTACGACTATGGTCTCTCTACTCACTTCGTATCTAGCTTCCTCTGTACTTATTCTGAAGATGCATTGAGAGTTTCGAAATATGGGAAAGAGAAGCCTACTGGAATTGTCCTGCCATAGATATAGGCAGGTGAGTATCTTGATTCGCTAATCTTATTAAACCGAATTACATGTTTGTTTCTATGAGAAAACTTCCACCCATCGCTTGCCAATGGGGGTAGACGGGTAGTCAGCCCCTCTACCCCAAACTAAAAGTCATCATTCTTTATCCCATTAAGATTTTGGAGCTGTCAGCCTTACCGATGTCCTTCCCCCTCCGGCCAAAATCTATGTCCTGCAATACCTGCGTATATATTGACTCGCCTAAAATGTCAGTGACCAGTATACCATCATTTCTGGAAGAGGAAATTTGTTGAATGTGAAATGCATGGTTCTAGCTTGTAGGAGTGTATCAATACTGCATGTTAACATAAACTTCACTATCACCAAGTCACTGCACGATAAAGTTTCTATTGCCTATCACGATTTAATGTCATCGAGCTGTACAGCTAATAATGCGGAAATAGATCGTCTGTTACACTCCTAATTGTTCCTATCTATCCTTGCAGGAAGTAGAAGTTCTGCATCTTAGGAGTTCCTGAAGCTGCAATGTAGATCATCACATTTTTTCGGCGCAGAGAGTTTGGCTTCAAGCATACAAATATACACATACAGATACTTTCATATAGTTCTGAAGCATTTTTCAGAAGCAAGCATATTTATTTCGAAAATTAGAACCGTGAGATTTAGGTTAAGCACATAAATTGAACTCCATTGATTGTATTCCAGTTTATATATTGAATTTTCATTTTATCTAAAAGTAATCTTTAGCTTTTGCTAGTTAATTATATACATTAGAAATTTAGAATATGTAAAAAAAATAAGACTTCTTTTCAAGTTGCCTCCTAAATTATTTCTATCTTTTTTATTTACTTCTTAATATTTTTATCTTTTCATCTTGCCCCTATATGCTCTCTTTGGTCACGCGGTGGAAAATGAAGGGTATTTTCTACAATTTATTTCGTTACGTATCATTAACTAGACTTAAAAATAAATTAATCACAACGCCATATCAATAATTAACCACACGTCCAAATAAAGTGACAATAAATTAAATCCCTATTTTCTTGGGAACCATAGTCCAACATGTATTTATCTATGTTGCAACTGTTATAGCACATTTACTAACTAATCAGCAACATTGTAACTATGTCGAACTAAAGTGCAACTATGTGTCACTATCTAGGACCAATTGGCAATTAACTAGTTTTTCTTTCTCTACCAACTTAACTAAACTATGTCCGTTATTCAATTTTATGTAAAACCCCATATTTGATATTGAGTTGACATGAGGTAGGGAGATAAATTAGGAGATTAAATAGACAAATCTAATAAATATAATATTAATAATAATAAAAGAGGTTTCTTGTATTTTTTTTTTCTCATTCCTTTGTTCGTTATGTTACAGTAACGTATCTGTTACAATAAGAACCTCGGCCAACTCCGGCGGCATTTTTGCCGGCCGGAATATTTTCTTCAATTGGTTCGAATTGTTTTGATCATTAAGGTTTTTTCCTTTCTTTATTGATTAATAGTATATGTTAGTTATTATTAAAATTTATTGTAATTATAAATATGAATATATTTAATAGTTATTATTATTATTATGTTATTGTTGAATATGTTTTAAACTTATCGTGCATGCAACCAATATTAATTCTTGAACAATAATATGTTTGATCATATGATTATTAACATGCATGTCCGAATTTGTTTTAAGGTATTTTGTAACAATAAGAAGTTCGTAAAACTTTGCAATTTTACAGTTGACTTGATGAATTTTGAACTCAAAAATCTTGGAATGCTGTATAAAAAAATGAATGATGAGTGAGCTTAATTTGTTAAGGAATTAGAGAAGTTGATGACATTTTTAATTATTCCATCTCTATATATACTAATGCAATACCTTTCTTGTTTGAGCAGATCACAGAAGCTGTGTAGTCCTGAAGGACATACGAATGCGAGCCTACGATGGATCTCCTGAGGACTCCCTTTAAAGGGATCATCAAGGATGTTGAAGGAAGAAAATCGCTCTACAAACAAGATTGGGTGGCCGCATGGTATTCTGGCGTCAGGTAATGGCAGTACTAGTAAGTTATTACGTGTGTTGCAAATTTTCGTCCAAGAAAACGATAATGCTGATAGCAGTATCGTTTATGGTTTTAGGATACTGGCTCCAACAGCATACATTTTCTTCGCTTCAGCTATTCCTGTGATCGCTTTTGGGGAGCAATTGAATAGGGAAACAGGTAGGTGAAATGAATAGATTGGTATATGCTTAGTTTTATGATTACTGAAGTCTTGCAATGATATATATTTGTCCTGAAATACTAGATGGAAGCTTGGGTATAGTCGAAACTCTGCTATCAACTTCCATATGTGGAATTATTCAGTCGATATTTGGTGGACAACCTCTATTGATTCTAGGAGTTGCTGAACCGACAATTTTGATGTACTCCTACATTTTCCATTTCGCCAAGGGAAGGCCTGAAATTGGGAAAGAGTTGTTTCTTGCTTGGGCTGGATGGTACTTGTCGATTTATCATTTACCATCTAGCTAGCATTTATATATCCATGGTAAAACAATTGTATGTTTTAGCAAGTAGATAGTTTACGTATATAATCCTGTTTTTAAAATCTTCAACAGGGTCTGTGTATGGACATCCTTGATGTTGTTCCTACTTGCAATCTGCAATGCTGCCACAATCATAGCTAGATTTACAAGGGTTGCATGTGAACTATTCGGAATGTTGATCACGGTTCTGTTTATGCAACAGGCTGTTGAGGTGTGTATTATAAATGGTATATGTATACTCAGATTATTGTTATTTACTAGCTATATCTTAACACTATTTAATTAACAGGGAGTGATGAGCGAATTCGCACCCTCTGAAGGTGGAAACAACGAATTCCAGTGGCTGTATGTGAATGGATTGTTGGCAGTCATTACATCCATGGGTGTCCTTTACACTGGCCTCAAGAGTAGAGATGCTAGATCTTGGCAATATGGGACAGGTATGACAGAGGTACACCGTACCCCTCACATTTAAAGCATTCGAGCTAGAATTATTGACATAACTTAATCATGTCATCTTGTGTTCTGAGTAGGCTGGTTTAGAAGTTCTGTCGCGGACTATGGTGTTCTACTTGTGGTTGTCTTATGGACGCTAATATCTTTTGCGGTTCCTGGGGAAGTGCCATCTAGTGTACCAAGGCGGGTCACATGTCCTCTTCCATGGGAACCTGCATCTTTATATCATTGGACAGTGGTTGAGGTACTTGTTTATCTACAATGGAGTGTGAATGTTACTTATAAAGTTATCACTGCGTTATGATCTTATTTTCTTTACCGTTTCTCAGGATATGTTGAAGGTTCCTGTGGGATACATTTATGCCGCGTCCATACCAGCTGTGATGATTGCTGGTTTATACTTCTTCGACCACAGTGTAGCAGCGAAAATGGCACAACCAAAGGAGTTCAATCTGAAAAATCCACCAGCTTATCATTATGATCTCTTATTGCTTGCCTTCATGGTACTTCATAAATAAACTAACAGATACAATTTTGCTTAGTCATCCGATTGGTACTTCTATTAAAAATGTTCAAGTTGTGTAATCGTGGTTTCAGACCTTGATTTGTGGGTTACTTGGACTTCCTCCATCAAATGGAGTTCTTCCGCAAGCACCCATGCATACAAAGAGTCTTGCGTTCCTTCAGAGACAGGTCGGTTACTACAAATAATATCAAGTTTGTAGATAAACATTCATCATATCACTAATGGATGTCTTTGTATTCGTTGCATAAGCAGACATTACGAAAGAAAATGGTGAAGACAGCAAAGGAATGTATCAAACAAGATGCCTCTAATTCTGAAATTTATGGGAAAATGGAGGAGGTCTTCATTGAGATGGGAACTTCTCCAGCTGTAATTAATTTTGCAATCCCTCTCTAAATATATTACTCCGTATATAATCATATAAATGACTGTTCATTTTCTTTAACACAGCATGCTGGTAAAGAGCTGGAAAATCTGAAAGAGGCAGTGTTGAAGTGTGATGATGTAGACATAAACAAGAAAGTAGACATCGGAAAACATATTGACAGCCATTTGCCTGTTAGAGTAAATGAACAACGAGTAAGCAATCTGTTGCAGTCCATACTTGTAGGCTTGGTTGTTTGTGGAGTTCCTATAATAAGGATGATTCCAACCTCTGTTCTATGGGGATACTTTGCCTACATGGCTATCGACAGCCTTCAAGGTAACCAGTTCTGGGATAGATTGTTATTGCTCCTCATCTCTCCTGGACGACGTTTCAAGTAAGTGTTAGTGCATATAAATAAATTGAGGAATCTTAACTTTCTTGTGTAGTTAGGCAGTATATTTTTTATTTCTCATTTGATCGATTTCTGCTTGCAGACTACTGGAAAGTGTTCATATATCATTTGTGGAGTCAGTACCATTCAAATACATTGCAACATTTACCGTTTTGCAGTTAGTGTACTTCTTGATATGTTATGGAATGACATGGATACCAATTGCTGGAATTTTGTTCCCAGTACCATTCTTCGTTCTTATAATCATAAGAGAGCATCTGCTCCCGAAGATGTTCCCTTCAGAACATCTTCGAGAGTTAGATGCTGCAGATTATGAAGAAGTTGAAGGTGTCCCAGCCCACTCAAGGATGCTGAAGGTAAGGCTACATTGTGACTCTTGGTTTTAGTTTTTGGCGAATTTAAAACCGCACTATGAGTGTAAAATCACCTTGAAAAAACAAGCTGACAAATACCGGAAAATGTTTGCAGGAAACAATGTTAGCTAGTGTGGATGAGGATAAGACCTTAGATTTCCTCTCTGATGAGTTTCTGGATGAGTTCATAACCCACAGAGGCGAGTTGAGGCACAGAGCAGTGAGCAAATCCATGAGCTTCAATGATGATCAATTTCGCCATTATCAGGTATCTATATACTAGTTTAGCTTAATATAATTTTAGTGTTTAAGATCCCCGACGATGATTAATAAAAAATTAGCGCAACAGTTAAGTTGAGATACGTGAAAGATGGCTCAAGTCACGTCCCCCCCGACACACAATTACTAATAATGTGTTGTTTTTATTTCTCCCAGAGATTTGAAGAATTTGATACTCAGAGTCAGTGATGACTTCCAGGATTTCTACCACAAATTTTATTACAATTTGAAAGCTTCATCATGGTTTCAAATATGATACAAGAAAACAATGGGGACATTTGGGGGACTAATAAATCAAAAATACAAATATTATTTAGTATTCCACAATTTTTGCTGCTATATAATTTAACAAAAGTTCTTTTTCTTTCTCAAAATTTTGAATATGTTTGTAGTATCACTCATGTTTATAGAGAGAGGAAAAATCTAATTGGTTATTTTATATGTAAGCATTTGACATTTTGTATGAGTACCATTTTGTGTTATAAAATGGTATAAATTGTAATTTTGAACAAATTACAATAAATTGATATAATTAAAAATAAACAACTCAATTGTGCCAATTTTATGTTTACTATGATACTGAAAAAAGGTTATTTATTCTAAAAATTTTGTGTTAAATAAAAAAGAAATTCAAAAGAAACAGAAAATTTTAGCTAATTCATTATAGTGATGTTTCTAGTTGTTCTGTTTAGAACATCTTCTTAGTATGCAATATTGAATGGTATGAGTATGATAGGTGGACTTGAGCCACAGATAAATGAAATCCAAATTACAAAGATTATAATATTCAACTAAATTAATCTTATTGAAATAAAAAAATTTAATGTTCAAATTTTTAAAAGTTACTTTTTATGTAGAAGCTTGAAGTTATAAAAATAAATTATTACTTCAAAAGCAGATAAAGTATTTTGGCGATTAAATAGCTCGAGTATTGAGGTAGTAATTTTCTGCAAAAATATGCGAGGCATGTCCCTCTGAAGCCTCTTAGTTTTAAGTCACATGGTTACACATACTCGTTTTGATGTCACATTATATTACACTAAGCTCTACTAAAGAATTACATGGTGCCTCTAAAATTTGACAAACAAAATCATATATAGGCATTGATTTAAGCTATCAGAGAGATATTGTGTAGACATTGTATGTCACCATTCGCGTTCCCTGGTTCTGCACGAAAAGTCATCAACAAGCTCGGAACTCAATATATGTACGCTCGCGCCCGTTAGACATCAGGGTTGTGTATCAGAAGTATTGTGTTCTTGAATGTAGAGGGTGTTTCTTCAGTCCTAAGAAACTGATCTCATGAAAAACCATCTTAGCTTTCGTTTGTATCGTTTGCTAGAACTATTTGATCACCGTCCCTGAGTACTGTGATGTCTTCAACTTTAGCTCCGTCTTTAGTTAGGATTTTGGTAGCAGTGAAGCCATACTTCTGGCTACCAAGTTGAAGCAGTTCCTCGAGGGTATCTGGTAGAATCACGTACTTCCCTGCTTCATCGCCTTTTTGAGGACAACTGATGATGACTCTAGCACGACTTTGGCTAGAAGAGTGTGTGGAAGATGTAACAAGACCCTTGGCACCTGCATAATGGGACAAGATCATACATTGTTCAGAAACTATCCTTTTCATTAGTGTTACTTGATTCAACAACATAATACCTGTTTTGTCTGTGCTGGAAGCTGAAATGACACCAAAAAGAGAATTGGTAAAAGATCGTCGCTGATCACTGAATTTACTCTTTTGCATGTCTGCTCCCTTCCCATCATTTTTGTTGGCTTCTAGCATCAAAGGATGCAATGATGGCTCACTTAGATACTTCTTCGGGACATTCAAAGGCTTTCCTTCCGGGATGGTGACTGGAATATCGAGTTTACCTTTGGCCTCCTGCATTGACTGGAATAGGAGCTTTATCTCATCATGCCCTTGATGCTCAGCGAGCTGTCTGGCTGTCCACCCGTGCGCATCTGTTTTATCCATATCCGCTCCTTGTTTTACCAGAAACTTCACTATATCGATATTCCCCTCAGAAACAGCTGCATGAAGAGGCGTGGTTCCAGAAGTGGTCATCTCTGTAACATTTCCTCCAAATTTTACTATCTCGTGAAGCAAGTCTAAGTTTGCTTGCGGAATAGCATAACATGCAAATTGACCCGGGTTGCCTGCAGATATTGACGCGCCATTATCTAGAAGGGTTTTGATAACTTTGTCGTGCTTCCCTAATATCGCATCCCATAGAGGAATATTTCCATCGGAATCTGCATACACATTTGGTTGATTTAATTATTAAAAGCAGAAAGTACATTATAATATGTACTGTATGCGCATTATACATTCCAATCTTTAGATATATAGATAGATATTACCTTTGACGTTCGGATCTGCCCCATAATCTAGAAGCAGGAGTACACATTCTAAATCACCTATCGATGCTGCAATGTGCTGTCTCACATAAAAAATTGCAGTTAATTCCCCACAAGAAGGTGATAATTGACAAATAGTGTATTAGTATATGTTCGTAAATATCCATACCAGAGCTGCCCGGCCATTGGTATCCAACTCATTTGGATCCATGCCTTGTCTCAGCAGATTGTTCATCAACAAGTCGTCTTGTCTCATTGCTGCAAAGCCTAGTGTGAGAGGCATATCCATCGTCCTTCCCTGAGTAAGCATGTGCTCAGTATCAGCCAAAATTGTCTCCATTTCTCTTGTTTCCTTCAAATGCTGCATTAACAAATTAAATCTCACGATTACTGAAACGTTGCTCAACGTATATAATAGACATCCAATAACAAATGTTAGGCTAATGGTAACAACTGATTGTTGACAGAATTCACGCCTTTCACCTGAAGCAGATTGTTCATTATTATAGTCCCATCTCCAACATTTGACTTGACGATATTAAGAAATGCAGTCCGGTTTAACCTAAGAAGCTGGCTTAGTCGTTTTGTTCGAATAGTAAATGGTTGTGGCCTGTAGCAAAGAACTCCAACTTCACCGCATACATCTCCAGCAGTTAGTTGTCCCACGACCTACAAGTGTGTTCTTTTCTATTAGATCTATGTCGTAGAATCTTCAATTTACACTAGTACTACTATCGTCAAGACATATTGAAGGAAGTGACAACGACACACCAAACAGGTCAAGTGCAACAAATAAGTTTAACAACAACAACAACATCAAAATTGTGAGGAAATGAGCATAAATAAGAATATATTAATTTGTGACTGAGCTATGCCTGATGTATAAGTTCTCCAAAACAAACTACTAATTTAGACCAGAAATATTACCTTCTCTACTTTCCCATGCTCGATTATATCCTGCCACAAAACATTCACAAGTCGTTATCAGACCAACACGTCAAAGGGAAGTAAACCAATAAGGAGAGTTCATCAAAACATTTGTGTAAGAGAAAGAAACACTCGTTTCATATTATTTTGCAATGCTAATTACATTAACATCTAATCTGAGCTTTCTATATGTTTAATACATTGACGAAAATAATATTCTTACCACTGAACCAGTCACAAGAATATACATATCCGTGGGGGCTTCATTTTGCAAAATAACATCTTCTCGTGGAGGAAAATACTCAGCTTTCATCTCAGAAACCTGAAGCAATAGAGAACACGAATTAAGCATACTTATTCCTCAAATTTGAGCACCGCCATCTACTATTAGAGGAGATCAGAAGAAACTGTTCAACAACTTCCTAGCCCACCCCCACCCCTGACAGGAGGGGTAACATAAAATATACATACGATTTGTAAAACCATGCTGAAATAAGATGTTAAAATCATTACCAATTGAAATAGTAGGTCATTTGATATACCCTTGAACAAGTACACCTTGTCTACTAAATCGTAGAACAAAAAGCGTGAAATACTTGATATAATTGCTTTTGGAAGCAAATCAAGAACTTCTTGCTGCTGCAGCCCCTCAGAGTCGGTTCTGTATCTCAAGCACAAGTGAGATAGCATCTGCTCTTGAAGGCGAACGGAGAGCTGGTTTCTTTTTGCAAAACTTGAAGCAGCTTGAATGGTATCTCTCTGTCAAAAAATACATAAAATCAGATGGAAACAACATATATGAAGACCCAACTTTCATATTTCTCAATTCTACATATCACAATAAAGCAAAACAAGATTGACACAATATCTACTTAGCTCACATTCAAGTATGCAGTGTACAAAGTTTACCGTGTCTCACTTGAAAAACAAAGTTAGATGAAGAGATCTAACTATGCAGTATAAAAAGTTTACTGCGTCTCACTTAAAAAAACAAAGTTAGAGGAAGGAATCTATTCTCATATAGCACTCATGCCGTAAAACTTTTAATAAAAATTGACTGCTAAAATACTATTTTTTGTATTCATGCCAGAACCTATATTAGGAATCAAGTTGTAGTTGTAAATAACACAAGTAATAATCACTCACAAATTTCCTTGTTTTGCTGGTTACGTGAACAACCAAGTTCGTCATGTTTCCAATAATATAAGAATTCAACCCAAGGTTGAATAACATGAAAAAGATGTCAAAAACCATCTCCTTTAGATTCACGGGATGCAAATCGCCATAGCCAGTGGTTGAGAGTGTAGTGATTGACCAGTATACGGAAGTTATATATCGATCCCACAAGCTCTCTTCATGTAAATTTTCCATAATTAGACCCATCCATGTGTCCTTTGGATCTTTGTGGCGCGCAGCCAGAAGATAGAAGGAACAGGCAGCAAAGTGAACAGCAAATAGAGTAACCTACGAGTAACATAATAACAAATAGATCATTGGAACACTCATTTCTGTTTTAGTCAGTTTCATCAACTATAACTGCAGGAAAACATTCAATTCTTAAGAGACTTACACAAATAAGCTTCGAACTTCTAACGAAAAAGTAATTATAGTTTCTGTCTTTCTCTAGCCTGCAACAATTTCGATTAATGATAATCAGGATACAAAGATGGCCTTTGTGTGAAATGATTGTGAAATGATGCAAACCAGAAAAGAAGAAGTATTAGTTGCTTCATATATCAACATGATAATAAGTATGTGGTAGTAGAACATTGCATTGCTCATTATGCTATTCGCCTTCTCACATCGAACATATTCGAGTTCATAGCTCACAGAATATTTTTCAATTCAGAATATGACAAATTTATTGGCTGAAACTAGAGGAAGGTCTAATATCATTACCTTGTAAACATTTTACTGACTCTTCGAAGACGCCAAAGACGTAACAACCCGAAATACCCATAGGATGCCACGGATTTGGGGAGAACACTACGAACCAATTCTGCTGGGAGTGTTGCAAGAACATCGGGGACAAACCCTGTTTTCACATACCTCCAAGCAATTTTACTACGATCATCGACAAGAAGATAAGTTTCCTTTTCGAGGTATGCAACAAAGAAACTCAAAACGATATCAATGGCAAAGAAACCATTAACAACATTGTCTGCAATGGCAAGGCCCCCTTGAGGCCTCGCAATGAACCCAAATTCGAAAGGACTAACCCAAGCAGTGTAGAATACCAGTAACACCAACAATCGGTCCCAAGCTCTGCAAAGTTCATTTCAAACATATGCTACATTAATTGGTGATTCTAAAAAAAAAAAAGTAACTACCAACTCAGAATATAACATTGAAACTGAGATTAATCAATCCAAACAGTAAAAATAGCTTTATTTTCATTTCAAATTTTCTTGATTTCTAGTTCAGGACAACAAATCAAACCAACCCCCCCACATATGGTCCATAAAACATGACAATAAAATATACCAACAGGAAAAAATAGGCCAAACATAATGGGACAAACAAACAGGACAACTAAATTGGGACAGAGAGACGATGAACCTGTATCGTCTATCAAAGGGGGAGATAGTATAACGCTTGAGATTGACTTTACGAGGATGTGCACCAAGAGAAGGAAGAATATCACTAGTAAGGCTATGAGAACTTTTATTATCATCACATGAAATCCTCTCCATCTCATCTTCCCAATCTTTTATCGACACTACTCTCTTATAAATCTTATTCTTCCATGCTACCGATTTCTTCTTCTCCGTCCCCTCTCCTTTAAAGTCCATATTTTACCCTTTTTCTTGATAAAAAATGGAGCTTTTTAATCAAAATTCAATTTCTAAATCAACATGAAAATGCCCTGTTCTGCATATTCTCTGTTCCCCCTCCACAATACTCCAAATGTCACCTTTTTCTCGATCGAAACTGGTATCTTCCTTATCAAAATTCAAACTATATGTTAAAATCCAAATACCCTTCTCTGAATCTTCTCTGTTCCCTATCTGAAATTCCCAATAATTTGCCGTTTCTTGATCAAAAATGGTTTGTTTATAATAAAAATCCAATCTTTAAGTTTTTTATAAATACCCTTTTCCGCATATAGTCTCTGTTACCTCTCTGGATATAGATTACCTTTTCTTGATCAAAAACAATAATTTTAATATCAAAAACAAATATTGATGAGATATTAGTATGAAAAATGTGACAAATTGTATGGGATTTGTTGGGTATACAGAGAAGGATTAAATCTTTGAAAGGAGAATTGAGGGGTAAAATCCCCAATCGCAGATGAGTGAGTCCTTGGAATAAACGAGAATCAAGACGAAAGAGGTGTTATATTTTTCTGCATGCATGCATGTGTCCGATTCGTTGGTTTCAGATTTTTTGAGTTGACTTTTTTTCTTTTCTTTGACAAGAGGGGGACCTAATAAAAAAGTTTTAAGAAAAATCAAAAGATTTTCAATAGGAGCTATTTAATTATAAAAATGAAAATAATTTTATTTTATAATTTATGTTTTTATTATTGGTACATTTTAGGTAATATGTATCATTTTCCAACTGACAAAAAATCATCAATAAATATAAGCTTATTTTTACATTAGGTAGGGACGGAGCTATTGGGGTTCACGCCCGTTCAGTCGAACGAACACTTTTTACAAAAAAAAAATGTATATGTTTTTAAAAATAGATTAAAATAAAAATTTGTATTTGCGTTTAAGTTGTCAATATATATATTCAAGTGTTTCAAACACCCGTTTCAAAATATATGACATTTTGAGCACCTACTTTATAATATTCAGATCCGTCACTGATTTATGTAATAGTTGAAAGAAACTTGAAATGTGTATGACATTAAGGGTATGTTTGTTAAATCCATTAAGCACTTAAAATTAATTAGTTTATTAATTATTTATTAAATCTGTTTCTCAACAAATTTTTATTAAGTATTGAATAAATTTTTTCCTCTTAACTAAATAAAAAAATGATAAATTTCAATTTTACAGATTTTTTTTCATAATTTTTTTCACATCTCACATATTCTTCCAAATTTATGCTTTCTTATTTTAATCAAGTTTAAATTATTATTTAATAATAAATTTACGAGTCTATTCTATTGTTATTATTATTGTTTTTATTATATTCTTATTATTACTATTAATATCCTTATTGTTATTCTTATTATCATTAATATTCATATTATTAATATTATTATTATTATTCTTATTCTTATTATTTATTGTTATTATATAATCAATATTATTCTACTACTAATATTATTATTCTTAAAAGTGCTACTACTACTATTATTATTATTATCCATGTTATTATCGTTATAAACATTACTACTACTACTATTATTATTATTATTATTATCATTTTGTTATCACCATTATTATTATTGTACTTATTTTTAATGATTCTTGTTTGTTATTTTTATACTATTTATAATTTATTTAATTAAAAATATTTTGTAACTTATTTATCTTATGTAATATTATTCGTTATACATGTTATTTATATATAAATGAACTAAATTATGGGCAAGTTGTCAATACAACTCGATTTCAGTCTTTCCTTTTGTATTGTTATCAAACAACTAAATATTTTCAGTATTTAGATTCAGTTATAATTTAGTTTCAGATATTCAGTTTGTTGAATTAATCTCTTATTAGTTTAGACTTCAAATTTCAGTTTTTAAATTTAACAAACATTGCCCTAAAATTTCCAAAGCTTTAGATCGAGTTTGTTGTTTGAGCTGATGGGTCTTCGTGGCATCTAACCCAACTTCTATGTAAGAGGTTCATTCTAATCTATTAGTTAGTAATTTTTGCATTTGTTATTTATAATATTATTGTACTCATACTTTCATTCGCTATTCGCTAATTTACAAAAATAATGACAAGCTTATCATTTCATACTTTAATAAATAATTAGGTAAAAAATTAAATTAGAGTAATTGCACTCAAGAGTCACTCCTCTACATCATTAGAAAACTAGCAACCTTTTATCAACCCTAAACAATCGATCATTTAAATTTGCAACAAGGAAATTTAGCCACAAAAATTTCCCTCTAAAAACACAAAATTTAAAAGATCTCTTTGCAGAAACAAAGCAAACACGGATGTAAAGAAAATTTTAGGCTTTCTTAGGCTTGATTTCTCGTTCAAATGAGAAATCATATTTTCTCATTCTCTCCTATCCGGCCCCCTTCCCTGAAAATGCGTTTTTCGTCAAAAGAATAAATTAGATACATTTTATTATAGACATAAATATGAGCTATTTTTATAATTACATATTGATAATAAAATAAAATAAAAAATAAAATCTCAATCTTTCATCTCCTCAACCCCTCCCCTTTACCATCTACCCCCTCCCTACACCCAACCTTATCCCTATCTTCTTCTCCTAAAACCATCTCATTCTTTACTCCCCTCTTTACAACCATACCTCTATCACAAGTCACAACCTTCAAATTACAAGTGCATGGTTGAAATCCATGGTGAGGCCCATTTAGGGGAGGAGGTTGAGGCGATGTTCTTCTAATGAGTGCATGAAAGTCTTTTTTGAAATATCGGATCAGCAGTATCTCCCTTATTTGGAGAATAATTTTGTTAATTTTTATTAGTGAGAGCTTCAGTTCTCCATTTTTCTTTTTTTGTAATAGAACATCAACTATTTATATTTTAGATCATACTCTAACTCTACCATTATAACGACTTTCCTATCTATATATAAGAAAAAAAGAAATAAAGATAATTTAATGAAAATCAAAAGCATCTGGGAAAATGCTTTCGACAAAACGGCAGCCATAACACCAAGCATTCATTTGTTTGAAAAAATGGCTGCCATCGTAATCGTATGAAGAATATTTGTCATAAAATTATTTAATTTATTGTTTATGTCATTATTCTAACAACAAATTTTCATAAGGTGAAAGTTGAATGAATTAAATTACATAATTCTTACAAAAGGTGATCATGATTAACTACAATAATGGAATGAATATATTACAATAATTTTGGAGACAATGAAATAAAAGAGGTTAAAAGGTCAACAATTACAAATTCATTTATTCTTTTCCTAACTAAAGTTTTGAAAATAATTCCAACAACTATAACAATAAGGAAGATATATTTAATAGCAATGACCAATGCCATCTAGCGCTATCGATATCTATTTACAACATACAAATTATATAGTATAACTTGTTCCGAAACAATGATAGTGACCAAGCCTTGCTTATACTTTGGTGTAAACTAGAATGCGTATTGGCTGCCCAATTATGAAATATGTCGAGTACACCAAAGAGCGTTCGACGGACAAGGTCATGAAAAAATCATCAGGAAAGAGGTGAAGGACAACAAAAAATCTAAAGATGGCACATGCCTTCTGATATTTAACCAACTATAGAATGAAATGGAAAAAAGGCGTGAGGCACACTGAGGGATGGAATTCAGTAGTACCTCTCGTGATAAAGCACGATGGAGGTCATCCGCGAGGGAGTTATTTCTTTGAACTGACCGCGAAGGAGTTATTTCTCTGAACTGCTGCTTCCTTTTTTCTTGAGAAAGCTTCCAAACTTAAAGAGCGATGCCTTTTTCTTTTTCGGGCTCTGCTTCGCTAGAGATGCCTCAGCTTTAAGATTTTTTACTGCAGAATGTGAACCTTTTGTTTTGTCCAAGTTTTCACTACCTTCAGCTTTAGAGGCTGAATTATCCTCGGCTTCATTCTCCGTCTCCCTCTCAGGAGAGAAGTCTGTCTCTTCATTTTCTTGCTCTCTCTCAGGAGAGAAGTCGCTCTCTTCAACCTCACTAGCGTTCTCAGCATCTGTTTTTTGCGCCTCTGTCTCTGTTTTCTCATCCTCACTTAGGTCCTCTGGTTGGGGCACCCGCTCAGAGTTAGGAATTTCTTCTTCACCTCCATTCTCACTTTCTGAGAGATCATAATTTTCCTCGCCTTGTTTTGTGGATGAAGCTTCTTCCAGTGACTTAGTCAGCTCCTCTACCTTTTTTAGAGAAGCGGCATCTTTAGAGCGAAGTTCCTCATTCTCTTGAAATATATTGTGCAACTCATTCTCTTTGTCCGCTAAACTTTCTTTGAGTTGCTTGCTTTCAGCAATTGCTCCACTAAGAGCCTCCTTCAAGTAGATAAACTCGGATTCCATTTCTTTTATCGAATTTTTCAAATAGGTATCTTCCTTCAAGAGGGATGAAGCTTTTTCTTCTGCTTCTTGAAGCAAATTGACCAGTCTGCTAATCTCTTTTTCCATTGAAGCGCTCTTCTCTTCATATACCTTGACACTATCCATCAACTCGTCTTTCAACTTCTGGTTCTCTTGCTTAGATTGCTCGAGTAAATTAGCAAGATTATCATTATCTTGCTTTGTTCCATCAAGCATCTGTTCGTACTTCTCATTTTCTGATTTCAAGACCAGCTTCGTTTCTTCGAGCTGTGTTTCTAATCTTTCACGTTCAGCGTGCAAAGAGAGCAGCTGGTCTTTTGCCTCTCTTGCTTCAGAGGAAACTTGGTGCAACGCAGATTCGAGGCTTTCCATAGCCTTCTTACCTTCGTTCTCTTCATCGCTGGATTTTTCCAACTCTACTATAGTATCCTTTTTCTCATTGTTTAGTGCTTGATTTTTTTCGTCCTTCACATTCTCGAGCTCTGATTTAAGAGATTTAACCTCCTCCTGCAATTTTGATGCTTCTTCCTTGGCCGCTGAGAGAACTTCCTCGAAGTCCCCTTTCTGTTTCTCATTTGTAATTTCCAGTAGAGTTACCTTCTCTTTAAGGGATGAAATCTCTGTTTCAAATTCTTCATCCCTGGATTTTTCCAACCCCTCCATAATATCATTTCCCTCATTGTTTAATGGTTCATCTTTTTCCTCGTCCAAAGTGAGCTCCGATTTAAGAGATTTGAGCTCTTCCTGCAATTTTGATGCTTCTTCCTTGGCCACTCCGAGAAGGAATTCTGCTTCCTCAAAGTCTGCTTTCCGTCTCTTATTCGAAATTTCCAGTAAACTTATCTTCTCTTTAAGGGATGCAATCTCCGACTTTGCATCATGCAACATACTAGTGCTCTCTTCTAATTGTTTAATGAGTGATTCTGTAAATTCTGGAGAAGATTTTTCTAACCGTTTGGATTCTGAGGTCTGAATCTCCAGTTCCTCAACCCTCTTTTTACACTCCTCCACCAAAATATCCGAGTAAGATGCAGCCACCTTAGCAGCCTCTATCGTGAAACAAGCAGCACTGTGAACAGCAAATAGAGTAACCTACAAGTCCAGTAGAAAAATACACAATTAAAACACTTGTTAATTTGGTCTTCTTCAATTCGATAAACTACAAGTCTACAACTGCAGGAGAGAATGCAAGTCTTAAGAGACTTACACAAAGAAGCTTTGAAGATACAATCCAAAAGTAATTATAGTTCCTGTCTTTCTCCAGCCTGCAGCAATTTCCATGGTTGTTAATCAAGGTTTAAAGATGACCATTGTATGAAGTGATAGTGAAAGAAATATTTGATTTATACGTTTACATCATAGTAAGTCTCTGGCAGTAAAATATTGCATTTCTTATGATAATGGTGCCATCATATAGAACGTAATCATAGTATACTTTTCGATTCAAAAAAAGAGAAAATTGTTGGCTCAACTAGAGGAAGGTAAAAAATAATTACCCTGAAAACAATTTACATGCTCTTCGAAGACGCCAAAGACGCAGCAATGCGAAATACCCATAGGTTACCACGGAATTGGGGAGAACACTCTGGGTAACTTCGGTCGGGATTATTGAGAGAACATCAAGGACGAACCAAGACTTTAGATACCTCTGAGCAATTTTATTATGGTCATCAACAATAAGAGAAGTCGCACTATCAAGGTATGCGACAAAGAATCTCAAAACGATGTCAATGGCAAAGAAACAATTAACAATGTTGTCTGTAATGGAAAAGGCCCCATGAGACCTTTTGATTGACCCGAATTCAAAAGGACGAAGCCAAGCAGTGTAGAATACCAGTACCATCAACAATCCCTCCCAAGCTCTGCAATAATAGTTTCAAACATATGCTGCATCAGTTGTGAAGTCAAAAACAAAAAGTAGGCACGCCCATACAGCTTTTGATTTCTTTAAGATAAACAAAGATTAAACATTATGTACATCAATACTTTACTGACAAGTAAATTATATTGCTTATCGTAATCTTCACTTCCTAGCTCGAAGTTCAGTCCACAAAACACAACCTTACAAGTCGTGCCAAGACCCTTTTCATTATTTACTCGAAGTAATAAATTAGTATCTCCTCTATCTAGTATTTCAAAAATTCATGCTACACTATATAATATATGTATGTATAAGTTCGAAGACTAAAATTAAATAAAATTTATTATAAATCATTCTACTACATGACCATATGACTTAACACTGAAATTGAGATTAATCAATCCCAAAATTGAAACAGCTTTATTTCCATGTACATTTGTACTCGAAGTTTACTTTATTTTCAACTCCGTACAATATATCATGATATGATTGCATGCAATAATATTCCAGATCATGGTCCATAAAACATCATAATTAATATGATCTAATGAGTCTGAATAGGCTCCCATTTAAGCGGAATAAGGGGGTTGGATAGTGCGCAACCTTCTGTTATGGTAATTGAAACATTAGAATAAACAAACCAACATGAAAGCATGGGGCAATTATAATAGGACAAACAAGACAACTAAATTGAGACATTGATGAACCTGTAGCGTTTATCGAAGGGTGAAACAGTAAAATGGCGAAGGCTGACTTTCCAAGGATCTGCACCAAGAGAAGGAATATTATCACCACTAATGCTTTGAGAGCTTTTATTATCATCTCCTGAAATCATCTCAATCTCATCTTCCCATTCAATAGTATCACCACCAAGGCCAAGAGAGCTTTTATTATCATCTTCTGAAATCTTCTCAACCTCATCTTCCCATTGAACACATTTCTTTATCTTCTCTATTCCCTCAACCGAAAGCTCCATATTTTGCCTTTTCTTGATTAAGAAAAAGTGGTAGTTTTTTAAATCAAAATGCAATTTTGTGTTCCCTCACCACAATGCTCAATATGTTGCCTTTTCTAGACAAAAAATGGTATCTTTCTTTATAGAAATCTAATCGTTATGTCAATATATGAATACCCTTTTCTGCAATTTTCCTGTTCCCTCTGCAAAATCCAACACATTTAGCTTTTTCTTAATGAAAATTGCTGTCTTTTTTCGTCAAAATCTAATCTTTATGCAAAATTTGTACGAAAAAAATGTGTTGGGGATGCAGAGGAAGGAAGGAAGATTTGGGGTGAGACCCCAACAGATGAGTGAGTTCTCTGTTTTGTTTGACGAAGGAACAGACAAGAATCAGGGGAAAGGAATACATTAAACAAGTCACATATATATCACTTTTTTGTTGGTTTATCGTTTTTTCAGTACTTTTTTTTTGGCTTTTCTCTGACAATAAGGGATCCAACAGAATTCAAGATACTAGTGCATTTCATTACCATAACATAAATTTTCCTTTATTTTCTGACCATTGAGAGGAAAAACCAAAACTTGAGATATGTAGTTGGAACTCGTTCATGCACACCGATCCCACACTTGTCAAGCATACATGGAAGTTTATATAGCCATCGACTAATAACCCCTTTATTGATTCAAAAGGAAGAATAACATAGATTATTAACACATAACAAATCATATAGTGGACCAACCCTTCCTAATACCATAACATAGCACAAAAATATTGAGCATCAGACATATATAGGAAATTATTATTTCTTTTATTTTATAAGTAAATTATTATTTCCTGATATATGACAATTAAAAAGACTGAGTTAAGAGGAATACCTTGCTCAAACAGGACGCAAGCTGGATCTTCTCCAAAATGAAGGCCCAATACCAGCATACAACTTAAACACCGGTGCCAACAATAACAATCATGGCCTCCATAACTCCATTGAACTGTGATTTACCTAAACCAAGAGAATATTGAAATTTTAGCCCAATATGTAGGCTGAAGTCATTATGGACAAATACGCATAATCATTTTCCATTGAAATTCTCCATTTATACACCCATTCCAAGGATTTTCTCAATTACTATATGAATTTACATCATAGTAAGCAAACAGTCTATCAAGAATTTACAAAATACACAGTTGCATATTACTATCAATCACATTAAATTTAATGATATAAGATTAAATATAGATATTCTGCCCTGACGGACAATGCCATGATAAAAACATCAAGAAATGATAAAAAAAAGAGGTGAAGGACTAAAATAGATTGTAGAGCCTATTCATATTTAACCAACTATTGAATAAAAATTGAAAAAGGAAGGAGAAAAGTCATGTGAGGCATACTCATGGATGAAGTACCGCAGTACCTCCTAGAGATAAGGCACAATATGAATAATCCCTGAAGGTGTTATTTGTGTGTACTGGAACCTTGTTCTTGAGAAGGCTTCCAAACTTATAAAGCAATGCCTTTTTATTTTCCTGGCTCTGCTGCTTCACTGGAAATGTCGGACCATTACAAACCCTTTTGTCATGTACCGGATATGGTGGTTACCGAGAAGACCACAGAGGAAGAAGAAATAGAGCAAGGATAGGGGAGAATGCAGGGAGAAAGGCTGCAGAGAAGACTTTAGATAAGGAAGAAAGAATTACGAGATAGGATAATTGATGATTTCATTGATAAAGAAAGTGTATCATTACATTGCCTTATAAAGGCTCATTGGTACTGAAATGTAATTATTGAAATGCAACAATACTGAAATGTAAATTCTCTCAATGGAAACAACTTTGAAAAGATAATTCCAAACTAATTGTCCTTGCTTGATTGTTGAGGATGCTTCCTCTCTATTTCCTTGTTGTACCATTGTCCTTGGCTGCCCTATCATGACATTCCCCTCCCCTACGAGCATACTTGTCCCCAAGTATGTAACCGGGATCCCATGGACGACTGAAAACATCCCTATTCATTGCTACATCGTCGGCTTCCAACTTGAAGCAAACAATTAGGCTATGAACTAAGAGCAGCTTGATGATCCGCGTATCAGAGCCAGGTTCAAGATTATACACCTTAAATACATCCTTAGGTTCTTTTGTCTTTGCATCAATCATCACAGTGATAACAGGTTTTCCATCTTTGGCTGGAGTTACCTTGCTTGCAAAAACACCAGTATGATAATCTGTTTTCCGAGGATTAATGAGGACTCCCTGAGCCAATTTTCCAGTTTCAGGATTAAAACCAAGCATGAACTGATCTACACCTTTGATAAAGGTTACCTCACTCCCTCGAGCAGTATTAACATAACTGAATTCAAGTCCACTGTAGCCACTTTCTACAATAGCTATCCATTCAGGTACAAACTCCAGTTTCAGTGCATGATCGCTGGTTATAACAGTCTTACTATCCGCTTGAATGCCTCTTGGAACTGCAGGAACTGACCCCGTAGCAATTATTGCATCTTTAGATGTTGGAAGAGATGATGACAACTTTTCAAGGAGCAATGGCATAGAGAATGGTTCGAACAGAGGAGTTGAAGCAAATGTCATCATAAGTTCCGCTGAAAGACCCTCCTTCCCTAAAGCTCCATGTGATCCATACTGGCCTATTGTAAAATAGCTAAACATTTTCTCAAGCAACTTAAACAATTTGTATGGAAGATCAGCTGTCATGAAAGCTTTAACAATAGCAGCAACATCCTCGGGACTCTTGCTTTCAGGCAAGACCGTGAACACAACTTGATCAATGAGTTGTCTTCTAAATTCATTTTCCAGGTTCAAAACCTTATCCCAAAGATCCGCATCCTTCCTTTCAACTACGTACCTGGATCGACAGAATAACCTCATGCTCCCTTTCAAATCCAAGATTTTTTTGTAGAGCTTTTTCCTCTCCTTGGCTTCATCGATGACTCTCATTTTCGGACCTTCAAGAAGTTCTATATGTTCTTTAAATTTAGACTGAAAGATGGAGTTCACGCTTGTCATATCGTCAACACATTTCTTATACAAAATAGTCTCCTCCGAGAGCTTAATGTGATCCATTTTCAAAATCTTCAACTTTCTTGCAAGGTCTCTCATGGATGGAAACCATTTATTTTTACCTTTCACTTGACTCCAAACAGCATCCTCTTCAACACCATAAGAAAACTTCACTGCTTGGACATTTAAACTGATCTTTTTTAAAATAGAACAGGCTTCTTCAAACACTAAGGCTTCCACGGCCTTGGCATCATCATTTAAGAACATAGTTGAGTCTCTCATATCTTTAAACTCTGAATGCAAGCACCGTAACTTGCAGGTGTCCTCCAAAAAGTTTATCCAAGTATTCAGAACACCAGCTTCTACCTTACATGAGCTAATGGATCTTGACAACTCATCAGAACAGTAATGTCCCTCAGTTTCAGGTTCATCAAACACCACATTCTCATTCAGATTAACAGGAATGCAATTTACGTTAAGCATATTAGACTCACTCGAAAACATACTGTAAAGTGGCATCAGTTTAGCAGAGTTACCTTCAACATTGACTGTAGAAACGGCATTTGCATCCAATGTTGAATCATACCTGCTCATCTCTAAGATCGAAGTGGGTGGGTTACACATACTCTCCATTCCAATAGAATCATCCAGTTTCCTCCCAGTAATTCCAGGATCAAACAATTGATTCCCACTTGCATTGAAGTCTTCCGACACAACGTTAACTTCCTCATTTGAAGCCATATTAATAATACCTTCATATGCATCCTCGTCATCATAGGCATCATATGAGATCTGTTCAGTAACAACGTGAAGCTTGTCCTCTTTATAAAGCAATTCATCGAACACTTGAGAAGCATAAAATGGGTCCACGACTAGATTATCATAAATAACCTTCACACCTACTGGATATTCATCGAACACGTTAACACCAGATTTTTGTACTTCAACCTCATTAGACCTAGTTTGTGCTTCCTCATAAACTGATGTCATACCTTCACCAGCATTATACGATGGCTTACCAATTATGTAATCCATGGTAAGAGGAACCTCATCCAACTCGGGCCTTTTATCGAACATCTCATGAGCATATAATTGTTTCTCTTCCAACTCAGAGAAAGTAGGTTTATCCATCTCAGAAGTCATTGATTTAACATCAACATTCACATCTTCACTCTCTTCGACACTATCTGTGATGCACCTCCAATTGTCACTGCCCTCTCTTTCTGGCGCTCCCAAATGCAGTTTGATTGAGCCAGATTCAACATCAACTGGAGTAGCAACATTTTCATCTTCTTCATTCATAGGCCTCTCGTACTGAGTCACATTGGTTTCTGGATTCCAAAAATACAGATACCCAGTCTTCCCGTCAACTAGGCCTCTCCAGGGTTTAGGAAGAGCTTGGCCCTCTGGTGCATAGCGAACAGTTGGGGTAGTACACAATTGCTCCGTATTTGGTTCTTGATAAATCATCTTCGTAGCTTGTACATCCTTGTGCTCAGCCGCGAACTCGATACTCAATTGACAACAGTTGTCGTATATGCACCTTCCTTGAAGGTCATTTCTAGCAGCCATTGCATTGCCTTGAGATTGAAACTCGATAATTGCTATTATAACAGCATCAACTGGATCGATTCGGAGAATTTTGATGACTCCATAATAAGCAAATATAATATGTAACACTTCCTCTGTAATTGTGTACCACGGATTATGGATTGAAACTGCGAGAATTCTGGAAACTTGTTGGGCATCAACATCGACTGACAGAGATGAAGAATATCGGGACAAACATTCTTCCTCATCGTCTACATAATCGATTGTCATTGTGTCTCCGACTTCTTGTAGAAATCTATTTCCCATTGTTAATTTGGCAGCTATTGCAGATTCCAGAAATTGATATCGGATTGTAACGCATGAGGTAGGGTATTTTCTATCAACTTGTAAGCACTCAACCACTCCAAACTTGGAAAATTCTGGTAAAATGTTTGGGAAAGGGACTGTAAATAAAAGACTCACCATCTTAATTGAAATAGATCTAGATGGTCTTTTTGTTTGCTCTGGGTCAGGTGGTTTAGGTGTAATTTGCGTTGACCTTTTCTCATGACTCCAAGGTGGAGGGTTCTGTTGTTGTATGGAGCTGGAGGTTTGGGTGGTGAAATTAGTATCATATGGGTCAGGTGGTTTAGGTTGATTGGTGGTAGTGATACCACAGAAGGGTCTGCGTGAAAGGGTGGTAGTAGATTGTTGTTCGTTCATGGACGAAGTGTGGTAGGGAGGTTGCAGGATCGATTGGCTGATACCAAATGTCATGTACCGGATATGGTGGTTACCGAGAAGACCACAGAGGAAGAAGAAATAGAGCAAGGATAGGGGAGAATGCAGGGAGAAAGGCTGCAGAGAAGACTTTAGATAAGGAAGAAAGAATTACGAGATAGGATAATTGATGATTTCATTGATAAAGAAAGTGTATCATTACATTGCCTTATAAAGGCTCATTGGTACTGAAATGTAATTATTGAAATGCAACAATACTGAAATGTAAATTCTCTCAATGGAAACAACTTTGAAAAGATAATTCCAAACTAATTGTCCTTGCTTGATTGTTGAGGATGCTTCCTCTCTATTTCCTTGTTGTACCATTGTCCTTGGCTGCCCTATCATGACACCTTTCTGCTGAAGCTAAACCATTTGTATGATCCAAGCTCTCACAACCTTCAGCCTTAGAGTCTGTATCATCCTCGAAGGCTTCATGCTCCTGCATTCTCTCAGGAGGGAAGTCTTTCTCTTCAATCCTACAGCTCTTTCACATTCCTTCTGTGAAACATTATCTACCTCCTGGAATGTAGCACAAAACTTAGGTCTTGTTTGGCGCCATCTGAAACTCAGGCATTTCTTCTTTTCCACCTCCATTCTGTTCAAAAACTCCAATACCTTTGGTAGCATATCATACTCTTTCTCACTTTCTTAGAGCTCATCATTTTCCTTAGCTTGATTGCTGGATGAAGCTTCTTCCAATAACTTGGTCATCTCTACTACCTTTTTAAGAGAAATGGCATCTCTAGCTCGAAGTTCCTCATTTTATTTGCAAAATATTCTGCAACTCATTCTCTTTGTCCATTAAACTTTCTTTCAGTTGCATGCTTTCAGCCTTTGCTTCACCAAGAACATCCTTCAAGTAGATAGCCTCAGATTCCACTTCTTTGGTTGATTTTTTCAAATAGGAATCTTCTTTCAAGGAGGATGAAGCCTTTTCTTCTGCTTGTTGAAGCAAATTGACCATTCTGCTAATTTCTTTTTCCATTGAAGTGTTCTTCTCTTCATAGACCAGGACCCTACGCTTCCACTGGGCCTCCTTTTCGTTCCGACTCATCTTATAACTTCTAGTTCTCTTGTTTAGATTGCTCGAGTGAATTACCAAGTTTATTGATATCTTTTTTTGTATCATCTAGCATGTGTTCATACTTCTCATTTGTTGTTTTCAAGACCAGCTTTATATCTTCGAGTTGGCTTTCAAAGCTTTCACGTTGAGAGTGAAAAGAGAGCAGCTGTTCTTTTGTTTCTCTCGCTTCAGACGAAACTTCGTGTAACACGGATACTAGGCTTTCCATAGCGTTCATACCTTTCTCCTCTTCATCCCTGGATTTTTCCAGCTCTGTTCTAACATCATTTTTTTCTTCCAGAAGGGTCTGTATACTGACAGCTGCAAGTTACTCACTGTTTAATGCTCGATTCTTTGCCTCCATCACGTCCTCAAGCTCAGACATAAGAGATTCAACAACTTCATGCAATTTTCATGCTTCTTGCTTCGCCACTCTGAGAAGGGATTCTGCTTCCTCAAAATCCCCTTTCTGTCTCTTTATTGAATTCCCAGTAACTTGCCTTCTCTTCAAGGGTAGAAATCTTTGATTCTGCATCATGCAAAGACATTGCTCTCTTCTAATTATTTGTGATTCATTCTACGGATCTGAAGCAGATCTTTCTGATTGTTTTGCTTCTGAGGTCTGAATCTCCAGTTCATCAACTCTCTTTTTATACTCCTTCACCAAATTATGCGAGTAAGACTCTCAGAGCTTAGCAGCCTCTAGATCAATGTTAAGTTGTTCAATGGTTGCATCATACTCTACCAATTTCTTCTATATCCCTTAGATTTCTCAACTTCTTCTCTCAAGGTTCGTATCTGTAGTTTCAGCTCTGCCACAACCTTTGCATTTTCCATGGCCTCGGCTTCATTCTTAAAATCAAGCAAAAATTTCAGCTGGACCACCTCAGCTGGAGCGTTTCAACTTTTTCTGCATGATTCTTAGCGATCTTCGTTACGTCATCAGCATGAGAGAGAGTTTGGTTCTTTGCGTCAGAAGTTCTCATCAAATCTTGTCTCAGAGTCTCCATCTCTTGCTTCCGCTCTGCCACTAGTTGGACATTTTCACCAGCCACAACCGCGGTCCTTGAATCAAGCAAAGATTTCATTTGAACCATCTCAGCTGAGAGTTTCTCCACCTTGATTGCTTGAATCTCCGCAATCTTAGCATGTGTGAGAGCTCGTTCTTTTGCATCACTCATTATGGTCAATTCTTGCTTCACCCTCCCAAGTTCCTCTTTAGCGGTGAGAAGAGCCGCAACTTCCTGAGCATGCAGATTCCGCACATCTTCAAGTTTTTTCTGCCATTCCTCTTCCTTTTCCTGAGCTGTCTCGATGCCTCCCTGTTTCATTTCAACAGCACGGAACCTTTCAATCTCAGAACTCTCTTCTGCTCGCTTTTGGGCCACTACAGCCTCCCTGAGCTTCTCATTTGCCTCTTTTCAGACAATCTCTGTGCTTCTTGCAATTTTTCAAGAGCTTGTGCTTTCTCTTTCCCGACCAAAATGAGATTATCCTTAGCATTCTTAAGATCTTCTTGGACAACACTATGTTCAGCCTGAATTTCTGATGGCTTTGAAATACGAGACGGTTTCTTCTGAACAACAGCAAAATGCCACGTCAGGTGCAACAGTTGAACTAAATATAATAATTAAATGGGCAAATGTCATCAGACATCACTAACGTTCGATTTATTTACCACATTTATCATCGACGTTCACTTTCGTGCCAAAGACATCACTCATGTTCCAATACTACTCAACCCGTCTACTTTTCTCCAATTTTGTTGAAATTGCATTTTTAAGCACAAAAGTTAGAAGGGCAATTTAGTCACAACACTTACAATTATTCGTAACTACTTCTAGATATTACAATTCCCCCATAATTGGCCATCAATTGAAGCTTTTGAGAAACGGCGCATGTTCAATTTTGAAAAGCCCCAAAATTTAACAAGTATAATCTTGACAAGATGGAACTTTGAAAACGAAATAGGTATAATTTTAAGTGTCGTGACTAAATTGCCCTTCTAACTTTTGTGCTTAAAATTGCAATTTCAGCAAAATTGGCTAAAAGTAGACGGGTTGAGTAGTATTGGAACATGAGTGATGTCTTTGGCACGAAAGTGAACGTCAGTGATAAATGTGGTAAATAAATGTCTTTAGTACTATGAATTATGCTAAAATCCCTAACCAAACCTAGCCTTATCCCACTAAGTGGGGTAGGCTAATTATGCTAAACTCCCATTTCTGGAAATTCAATGAACTACACCCCTCTCAAAGTAAACCGAACCAGCTCAAAGCAAATGGACTCCACTTTCATGTATGATCTTTATCAGTAGATAGACACACAGAAAATAATACAATATTTAATTATTTATAAGAGAATTAAGCGAAAAACTTACATCTGACAGGGTACTAAGCCTTGAGGACCACTTTTCAACAATAGGCTTCAAAGTTACAGATCTTGGAGACTTATCAACCGGAGTGATAGAATTTTGAAGCGGGGATATTGAATTGGCATCTGATTTCGCCAATCCTCTAATTGGTTACGCAACGCGAGGAGTAAACGTAATTGATTTACTATTCGGAGGCTCAGACAATGAAGATCTCTGAACATTGACAAATTTGCAAAAAAATTAGAAACTATATAACAATGCAAGACCAGTAGCCATAACTCATTCATTAGTAGCAAACTAGCAACAAAAGGAGCATCAAAACCAAGAAACCTTTACTAGTTGTCCTTAAAGAACAATTCTCCAATAAAAATCAAACCTTTGAATTCAGGTTGAAAACACAAAGACCAGGCCACATCCACTCAACAGCAAAAATTCTAGCTCACAAATTAACAGAAAAAAACACCACATTGAAAATTCAAACAACAAATAATTCATTCACAAACACAATAATCGTATAGAAATGTCTAATATCACTCGCAATATCAACTGAGTTTTTGGAATGACAAATGTTGAATTTCTTGATACACGAACAAAAATATAACTACATCAAACAACATTGAAGAAAAAAGAAAATTGCCAACATCAAATTACAGCAAAAATAAAAAGAAAGTAACTCTTACTTGGTTATGGTAGACAGGATGATGACCAAAAACAAAGCTGTTGAAAATGGAAAAACAATTCAATATTAGCTTGAATTTGGAATATAAAATAGGGGTTTAGTTTAGTGTTAAAAATTAAAATGTTGAGATGGTCTCACTATAGGAGTGATATTATCACTTTTTTTTTTAAAGGTTACCTTTAATTTTATTAATACGAATAATCAATTACAATCATCAAACATCAATACAATTCGTAAACTCGTAAATTCAAGGCAAGAGGACTCGAACCGAGACCTCCGCTAGAGGTGTCAGCATGCTTGCCACTGGGACAAGATGTCTTGACATTATCCGTTGAGTGCAATGAGAGATGGGGACAAATGCTAAATACGGTACATTTAAATACAGTACTCCATATTAATTTACTAAAATACCCGTTTAAATTGATGAGAATAAAACTTTCAATCTCATTTATCAAATTTCCTTTCTCTCTAAACTTTCAATATATTAAAAAACCTCTCTAGAACACCAACCATATTCTAGATCTGGAATGGGTAACTCAAAGCTCAAACAATCATCATCTACTCATCAACCACCACAATTTCGTGCGGGTATAAACATCAGGCGTATTTTATACTTCGATATTTAAATAGTGGATTTGATTCAAATCAAAAGTTTGTGTCTACTAAAGCTATAAATTTTGTTAATTTTGACTTTCGATTTTCAAACTAACAATCTTTCTTGTATATAGGGAGTATTTGATGCTATTTCTGCTAATAAATATTTGACCTTTTTGCTCTCTCCTCTATTTTTATTTATTTATTTATTTTGTTATTGGTTTGTGTTCACTTGTTGTTGTAATCATATTTAATTAATTAGTATTTGTTGTCTTGAATTAGTTAAAGATTTAATGAATACAAACGTTTTTGTTTGAATATGAACACATGTTATATTGATTATGTGAAAAAGTTTGAATTTTTTCTGTTTCTGCAATGTGCCCATTACTTAGTTGTAAATTGTGTATGGAATTACCTTTAATTGAGAGATTATGATAAAGCTCTTGTCGTGTTCGTGAAACAATCATCATCTACTCATTAATGGAATTGGTGATCAAGGAGAAGAAATTAATAGTTTCATATAATTTTTGTAGAGAAAAAAAAGAGACCCACACTTCTAGAGAGGGAGTGATAAATTGCAAATGAATCACAAAATTTTGATACTGAAATTTTGTAAGGGTAAATTTGGGAATAAGAGTTGAGGTACTGTATATAGGTACCGTATATAGCATTTGCGCACATAAAATGGAAGAAAGATGAGGACTTTCTTGTACTGGATTATTCCTACTAGCGGTGGGTGCACCGTCCACGTTTGCGAAGTACTATTTTGTTTAGTTAATATTTTATCAATTTCAAAATACTTGATTACTTTGCTAGAAATATTTGATTAATGGTTAAGAAAAAACACGACTATGAAGTATATTGAATTTCATAAATAATTAACTATTATGAAAAATGTAAATTTTTTTTAAACAATCAATTATTTTCAAACGGAGGGATAGGGAGTATCTGTTTATTCAAAAAATAATAGATACAACAAATTTTGTTAATGCTTTTCATTAAACCAACAATAAATGAAAGTAGTTAAAATTTAGTTAAAATATTTTCTCAGAAGATTAAAAAATGAGATATAAGATTAATTTTTTATTTATCTCATATGAATATTTTTTATTTATCTCATACAATTAAGAATGTTTTATCATTTAATTGTGTTAAAGTAACTATCAACTAAAATAAGTTACTCCTTATTAGAGTGAAAACATAATAACTACCAACTCAAAATAATTAAAAAAATGTAAAAGGAGAAAGTGTCATGTGGTTTTCTAGGCCTTAGGCATCATATATAGTATAGATAATAAAAGTTTGAAGTTTTGGTATATCTAATTTAGTGGCACATGGCCAAGCTTTGAGTTGGACATGTTGGGTTGAGTTCTCGTTAGAAACAATTTGCCTTATATCCCGTATTTAATTATAATTGCTAGTAATTCTCATACATTCATTATCGTTATTCGTAAATTATGTAGTGAATGGAATTCGAGTCCCCAATTAAGAATGGTTATAGTATTAAGACTTTTTTTCATATAGGCACATGAGCCCTCCTCATCCTTTCAAATCCGCACCTAAAGATTTTGTTTTACCAAATAGACACCTGGGCTCAGAAAATGGCACATGAACTTTTGTTCTTTCACCTTTTTCACATTTTTCAACATTTAAATTTTTTAACGAAGGGCAAAATAAACAAACAGTAATAAAACTAACTCAACCTAACTATACACTAATCTAACCTCACAATTTAACCTAACCCCGTCAATAACATCTATTCAAAATCAAACTCAACCCCTTTTCATCACTCCATTCACCTCCCTTTCTTCATCACCTTCGTCTCTTCTTCACAATCAGAATAATAGCAAGCAACACAAAATATAATGTCGAAACCTATGCTCACGGTTGATTAAATCAGAAAAATCACACCAATAACAGGAACGCTTTTAGCCACCGTTTGATGGGAAGACGATCAAAAATCAATTTTCTTGAAGGGTATATAATTCTAGCTCTGATTATGGAGACTAGAGTTAGTAATCGATTTTTATAAAGACTATATAATCGCAACACTGAGGTAGTTGTCGTTGATAAAGAAGTTGCGTTGGGGGTGTTGAATAGTTGTCGTTTATAAAGAAGCTGTGTTGGGGTGTTGAATAATTGGGTTGGGGGAATCGGTGGGGAGGGGAGAGGTGAATAGTACAAGTTGATTTCTTGGGGGATGGATTTTTTTAAGTCAACAATTTTGGTTCAAAAAAAAAAACCGACAGGGAATCGGTTCGGTTCAGTTCCATCTAGCAAATCAGTCGGTTTTGAACCGAACCGACCAATCTTTTGATCATTTTAGTTTTTAGAGTAGTGTAGCATCAATTTATAATAGGCTAACACATTCAAAATCCCATTTGTGGGCGATGTGGGACAAAAGAGTATCTTAATGTAGTTCTTTTCAATATATTCATGCAAGTGTTGGACTCTCACATCGTTTTTATAGTCTGTAATGCTTAAAAGGGATCTTTATTTAGTGTTGTATGTAGTCCTTTCCATGATGTTCAAAAAATGATGTTGATGAGTAAGTCTTGTAGACACCATCCACATCGTTTTCTCTACAAAGTTAAAGATCTCAATAGTTTTATATCTGGAGAGTATAGTACATTCAATAATCCCACATCTTTTTTTATACAAGATTTTTGTCTTAATGACTTCATAAATTAAGAGTCTAATTCATCAAAATAAATTCACCCAACCGAAGTCGAACCGGAACCGAAACCGGCCGGAACCCATCGAGCTGGAACCGACCAAAACCGAGTAGAGTTCGGTTCTGGTAGTGGGAGAACCGGTGTTATCGGTTCGGTTTCTTTTTTGTCCGAAATTGAATCGAACTGAGCCGTGCACACCCCTAGTTTTCAGCAAGAAGAAAGCGGGGAGAGTATGAGTAGCAAAAAGAGAGAGGGGTTGTATGAGTTTGCAGCAAGAAGAGAGACGCGTGGGGTGGGGAACATGAGGTTTGCAGCAAGAAGAGATATGGGTTGGGTGTGAAAAGATTGGGTGCATCAATACTTCCATGCATCAGGTGTATCAGGTACCCATTTAAAGGTTTCACGTGGGTACTGTACCCACTTGAAACTTCATCATTGGTACTTGTACCCAAATTGTACTATAACGATGGTAAAATAGCACATATTTATCAATCCAAAATAAATATGGGATATTGTACTATTGTTATAGTACAATTTGGGTACAAGTACCAATGATGAAGTTTCAAGTGGGTACAGTACCCACGTAAAATCTTTAAATGGGTACCTGATGCACCTGATGCACCGAATTATTGATGCACCAAAACCGGACCCGAGTTGGGTGGTATGAGTTTGCAAGAAGAAGAGAGAGGTGGTGAGGGGTGAGTATGAGGTTTGCATCAAGAATAAAGAGGTAGGGTATGCAACACTTGTTGCTTTGCCACACTTATCTCCAATGCCTACAAGAATTACTCCCGTTTTTTATTGGCACTAAAGGTTAATAAATTTTTGCTAAGTATGAGTTAAAGAATTCTTGAAGGTTAGTAAATGATTGTCAAGTTTCACATTATATACATAAGTGAAATTCAATTTTCTTTCGGGATGAAGGGAGTAGTTTTCTAAATTTTGTAATCTTAATATTTTATTGGTTGTGGGTAGACATGACAAACGAACCGGGCCCAACCGGGCCGCCTGAGACCCCGCCCCATCGCACATCTTTGAGGGGCCGAATACGGGCCTATGGGTCCGGCCCCTAAGCCCGGCCCGGCTCCATTCCAAAGGATGCGAATGACCGGCCCGACCCCTGAGCCCCTTAGTGGGTTTGAACCTTGGTTGCCAAAGAGAACATATATGTCTACTTACCATTGTGCCAACATGATTACTTGTTATGTTTTATGTTATAATTAATAATATTATCTACTATCTAAATAAAATCATAAGAGACATCAATATATTATTCTTTATAGGGCAAATGGCACCATCGATCACTCACGTTTGCTAAAATTCTGCGTTCGATCACTCTAGTTCAAGTTTGAATGTTTTTGATCACCAACGTTGGATATTTTGTACAAAATGACTCACTCTCATGTTTTTCTGATAAAATGTGATTTTTTGAATTTTTACGGGGGTAATTTAGTCATTTTCATACCATTTTAACACTACTTACTATAATTTAATTTAAGAACAACTATTTTCCCTCCTATTACAACAATTACTCTATCATCCTTCTCCTCATTTAACAACCCAAAAATTGTATTTAAAAAAGATATTGTCGGATTTCTTAGCACTGGCTTACTTATTACTACTACTAAAAAATAGGCGGCGAAAAGAGAGGAGGTCGAAAAAAGTAAAATTGCTTTTCATTTTGCAGTGCTTTCATAGATATGACTGTCCAATATTTTAAGTTTTATACTTCTGAGATTCCATTTTTTCCTTCTACGTTTTTGCAGGTTCTTTATCTTGTGTGCCTTTCTTTAGTTATTACAGTGTTTATTCTTTATTCTCACTGGATGACTTTTAGTGCATCTGACACTGATGTTCCGGCATCCGATCCTATTCCGGCATCCCGTGCCATTGATCCGGCATCTAGTGGTGATGTCGAGTTACCTACTCGTTCGCCCTCGCGCCTACTGTTGACTACTTTGTACCCGAGTGCTCATTTGGTTGCACCTCCATCCTCTCCGATGCCCAAGTTATCCCGCTTTTTTGTAGAGTCGGTGAGGAAACCGGCTCCGCGGGATGTCAGCTATGATCTGGAGGCGCAGGCGTATTACCGCCACTCTTAGGTGAGTTGAGCATATGATGTTATATTATGCAAGAATAATTGTACTTACAATTATAAACGATGGTTTCTTGTCACAGGATGCCGGAAGATTAAGCGGAACAATCCAATAGGATTTTTTTTGCATGCTTGGAAGTACCTGCAACATCATGGCAAGCTACAATAGGATATTTTTGCCTGCTATGTTTCAATGACTTCCAAGATTTTCAAGTTTTATATCCTCTCCTTTGGGTTGTAATATATTAATACTCTATTTTTTGTAATTAATCCTACTATGACTATTAGGAATACTTTATTCTATGTAATTAATACTCTACTAGGAATACTCTATTAAGTGCAAGTTTGTTATAATTAGTCCTCTTTGTTGTCCCAACTGCTATCTGATGCAATTTGATCAAATCCAAGTTTGTTTTTATCACTAAACAAATACTTATCAAGTGATCCATTCTCCATATATTCATACACCAAACATCATAACAGAACCCATATAAATGTAGAGAAGTTATGATGCCATTGTTAACATTTATAATATCAGTGTTTAGACACGTTATTGTGTTGAACACATATTCACTAAATTCGAAAATTTAAAAAAACAAAAATTGTAAAGGGGTTACGTCGAGTACTAAAAAATAGGCGGCGAAAAGAGAGGAGGTCAGAAAAAGTAAAATTGCTTTTCATTTTGCAGTGTTTTCATAGATATGAATGTCCAATATTTTAAGTTGTATTTAAAAAAGATATTGTCGGATTTTTTAGCACTGGCTTACTCATTACTACTACTAAAAATAGGCGGCGAAAAGAGAGGAGGTCGAAAAAAGTAAAATTGCTTTTCATTTTGGAGTGCTTTCATAGATATGACTGTCCAATATTTTAAGTTTTATACTTCTGAGATTCCATTTTTTCTTTCTACGTTTTTTGCAGGTTCTTTATCTTGTGTGCCTTTCTTTAGTTATTACAGTGTTTATTCTTTATTCTCACTAGATGACTTTTAGTGCATCTGACACTGATGTTCCGGCATCCGATCCTATTCCGGCATCCCGTGCCATTGATCCGGCATCTAGTGGTGATGTCGAGTTACCTACTCGTTCGCCCTCGCGCCTACTGCTGAGCACTTTGTACCCGAGTGCTCATTTGGTTGCACCTCCATCCTCTCCGATGCCCAAGTTATCCCGCTTTTTTGTAGAGTCGGTGAGGAAACCGGCTCCGCGGGATGTCAGCTATGATCTGGAGGCGCAGGCGTATTACCGCCACTCTTAGGTGAGTTGAGCATATGATGTTATATTATGCAAGAATAATTGTACTTACAATTATAAACGATGGTTTCTTGTCACAGGATGCCGGAAGATTAAGCGGAACAACCCAATAGGATTTTTTTTGCATGCTTGGAAGTACCTGCAACATCATGGCAAGCTACAATAGGATATTTTTGCCTGCTATGTTTCAATGACTTCCAAGATTTTCAAGTTTTATATCCTCTCCTTTGGGTTGTAATATATTAATACTCTATTTTTTGTAATTAATCCTACTATGACTACTAGGAATACTTTATTTTATGTAATTAATACTCTACTAGGAATACTCTATTAAGTGCAAGTTTGTTATAATTAGTCCTCTTTGTTGTCCCAACTGCTATCTGATGCAATTTGATCAAATCCAAGTTTGTTTTTATCACTAAACAAATACTTATCAAGTGATCCATTCTCCATATATTCATACACCAAACATCATAACAGAACCCATATAAATGTAGAGAAGTTATGATGCCATTGTTAACATTTATAATATCAATGTTTAGACACGTTATTGTGTTGAACACATATTCACTAAGTTCGAAAATTTAAAAAAACAAAAATTGTAAACGGGTTACGTCGAGTACTAAAAAATAGGCGGCGAAAAGAGAGGAGGTCAGAAAAAGTAAAATTGCTTTTCATTTTGCAGTGTTTTCATAGATATGAATGTCCAATATTTTAAGTTGTATTTAAAAAAGATATTGTCGGATTTCTTAGCACTGGCTTACTTATTACTACTACTAAAAAATAGGCGGCGAAAAGAGAGGAGGTCGAAAAAAGTAAAATTGCTTTTCATTTTGCAGTGCTTTCATAGATATGACTGTCCAATATTTTAAGTTTTATACTTCTGAGATTCCATTTTTTCCTTCTACGTTGTTGCAGGTTCTTTATCTTCTGTGCCTTTCTTTAGTTATTACAGTGTTTATTCTTTATTCTCACTGGATGACTTTTAGTGCATCTGACACTGATGTTCCGGCATCCGATCCTATTCCGGCATCCCGTGCCATTGATCCGGCATCTAGTGGTGATGTCGAGTTACCTACTCGTTCGCCCTCGCGCCTACTGCTGAGCACTTTGTACCCGAGTGCTCATTTGGTTGCACCTCCATCCTCTCCGATGCCCAAGTTATCCCGCTTTTTTGTAGAGTCGGTGAGGAAACCGGCTCCGCGGGATGTCAGCTATGATCTGGAGGCGCAGGCGTATTACCGCCACTCTTAGGTGAGTTGAGCATATGATGTTATATTATGCAAGAATAATTGTACTTACAATTATAAACGATGGTTTCTTGTCACAGGATGCCGGAAGATTAAGCGGAACAACCCAATAGGATTTTTTTTGCATGCTTGGAAGTACCTGCAACATCATGGCAAGCTACAATAGGATATTTTTGCCTGCTATGTTTCAATGACTTCCAAGATTTTCAAGTTTTATATCCTCTCCTTTGGGTTGTAATATATTAATACTCTGTTTTTTGTAATTAATCCTACTATGACTACTAGGAATACTTTATTTTATGTAATTAATAATCTACTAGGAATACTCTATTAAGTGCAAGTTTGTTCTAATTAGTCCTCTTTGCTGTCCCAACTGCTATCTGATGCAATTTGATCAAATCCAAGTTTGTTTTTATCACTAAACAAATACTTATCAAGTAATCCATTCTCTATATATTCATACACCAAACATCATAACAGAACCCATATAAATGTAGAGAAGTTATGATGCCATTGTTAACATTTATAATATTAATTTTTAGACATGTTATTGTGTTGAACACATATTCACTAAGTTCGAAAATTTAAAAAAACAAAAATTGTAAAGGGGTTACGCCGAGTACTAAAAAATAGGCGGCGAAAAGAGAGGAGGTCAAAAAAATTAAAATTGCTTTTCATTTTGCAGTGTTTTCATAGATATGACTGTCCAATATTTTAAGTTGTATTTAAAAAAGATATTGTCGGATTTCTTAGCACTGGCTTACTTATTACTACTACTAAAAAATAGGCGACGAAAAGAGAGGAGGTCGATAAAAGTAAAATTGCTTTTCATTTTGCAGTGCTTTCATAGATATGACTGTCCAATATTTTAAGTTTTATACTTCTGAGATTCCATTTTTTCCTTCTATGTTTTTGCAGGTTCTTTATCTTGTGTGCCTTTCTTTAGTTATTACATTGTTTATTCTTTATTCTCACTGGATGACTTTTAGTGCATCTGACACTGATGTTCCGGCATCCGATCCTATTCCGGCATCCTGTGCCATTGATCCGACATCTAATGGTGATGTCGAGTTACCTACTCGTTCGCCCTCGCGCCTACTGCTGACCACTTTGTACCAGAGTGCTCATTTGGTTGCACCTCCATCCTCTCCGATGCCCCAGTTATCCCGCTTTTTTGTAGAGTCGGTGAGGAAACCGGCTCCGCGGGATGTCAGCTATGATCTGGACGCGCAGGCGTATTACCGCCACTCTGAGGTGAGTTGAGCATATGATGTTATATTGTGTAAGAATAATTGTACTTACAATTATAAATGATGGTTTCTTGTCACAGGATGCCGGAAGATTAAGCGGAACAACCCAATAGGATTTTTTTTGCATGCTTGGAAGTACCTGCAACATCATGGCAAGCTACAATAGGATATTTTTGCCTGCTATGTTTCAATGACTTCCAAGATTTTCAAGTTTTATATCCTCTCCTTTGGGTTGTAATATATTAATACTCTATTTTTTGTAATTAATCCTACTATGACTACTAGGAATACTTTATTTTATGTAATTAATACTCTACTAGACCGCGTATTACCATTTCCGGCCAAATTTAGCTCATCCTAGACCGCGTCCGGCCGAGTCAAGTCAAATTCCAACCGAGTCCAGCCGAGTCAAGCCATTTCATGCCGAGTCCGACCGAGTCAAGGCAGTTTCTTGCCAAGTTCAATCAAATCCACCTCAAACTCCCTAAAACCCTCGAATTTTGAACGATTCTAGCTATTTGGAGGCTCAAAAAATAGCCTAAAACAGTTCGACAATCCCAGAAACACCAAGGAACATCATCATCAACACGATTTATGCCATTAACTTCGATCCAAGCCCCACTCAAGGCCAAAAAACGGTCAAAACAACAAAAATCGGTTTCAAGAACTACCAAGAACCTCATATTCCAGCCTTGTCTTGTTGCAAAAACGCAGCTAGAATACAATTGAATCACCAAGGCAGCTCATAATCAATGGTAAATTTCAAGCCCCTCCATGTAAACATTCAACCTTCATGCCATGAGGGGACTGCCGATTTTAGAGATGGGTGGAAAGACCCGAAATGAGTGATGAAATAGCATTGAAATTGTCTAGTTTTCATAGGTGTTCACCACACGAACCAAATAGCCAAGAATTCCTCCAACCATCATGAAGGAGACAAAAATTCATGACCACCCAAGCTCAAGAAGTACTCACCTCTTCAACCAACGAATCTTGTTCTTCAAACTCAAAAAAAACTTCAAAGAGGGCAACTCGCAAGCAAAGGACTCAAGAACTCCTCCAACCTTCTTGAAGGAGGCAATAATTCATGGCCCCAAAACTAGTATCATCCCCCACCTATCCATTAAATTAAGTTCTTGACATAAGAACCAATTTTGTTGACCTTAATGAACCATGAGAGTCTTGCATCCAAAATTTTGAAAGACCATGTTGGTAGTGACCCACGTGAACTTCTTAGAATGTAGCATAGAAGAATGAAATTCACTTTGAACCTTGATATATACCCACCAACCGAATGAGACAACAATTTGGCCAAATTCATGCACTCACGTAAAAGTCAACATGAAAGTTGTCTCCACCTTGCAAAACCGTGAGGTTTGTGCAATAAACATCAAAAACATCAAATAAAAAGGAAATGACCAAATGGAAACAACAACAAAGTCAGCGTTTTGAAAATTCAAGAAACATCAAAAATCCACCGTCCACCCCCATTAATTCATAAGAATAATGAGGATGGACGGTAGATGAAACAACAAGTAAACGTTTGTAACAACAAAAGTTGTCTTCAAAGTTGAAAGAGGAAGTAGTGTTTGAAGAGGCACCTAAGAAAATTGAGAGAACAATTTTCCTAGTGAGAGAAACTTCTCTCTAACCACTTCTCACTCCTTAAGCACTGGCTTACTTATTACTACTACTATAAAAAAAAAATAGGCGGCAAAAAGAGAGGTGAAAAAAAACCCAGATTGTTTTTCATTTTGAAGTGTTTTCATACATTTGACTGCAATACCCTATATTTTAATAATTTTTGTTGATATTTCCTCTCCAGACTACAATTAGGATGACGAAGCCGCCCGATTCTCAAGCTGACCTATTCCCGGTTCGCTCGCCGTTACTAAGGGAATCCTTGTAAGTTTCTTGTCCTCCGCTAATTGATATGCTTAAATTCAGCGGGTAATCCTGCCGGACCTGGGGTCGCATTCGTCGAACAAGCATCCCAACATAAAATGTATGGATAACACACGCCTTAGGATTTTCAGAGGCACGGAGTTTCGGCACACGACATAACGTGGGTTGTTGTCCAACCACGACTTGTTGTGAGGTCCTAGGCACAGGAGGTCAGAATCCACCACATCCAACATAGTTATGGATGCCATGACGAGATGCGTGACGCGTAGGTAGTGTTGTGAGTTGGCCGGGTAAACCGGGAACCACCCGAGATCCGGCCCTGTTTTACCTGGTCCGAGTATCCAACCGAATGATTAACGGATCGATATCGGTTCTTACTTTTGGTCCGAAATCCAAAATAGAACCGGGCTGAGGTCCATGAAAGTATCCAACAATATCCACATATATATAACCCGTACCCCTTTAACATAATAATCTACCTCAAGCCCACATTATTATAATCGATTCTTCTAACTCTCCCTCTCCATGTTCTCTGCCTCTCCTTCTCCATGTTCTCTGCAACTTCATATTGTTGTTGGTGATTTTGAATCGATTCTTCTCATCAATTATTATCAATTATCGCCCTCATCGACTTTGAATATTTAATCAATTCGCAATTGCTCATCGATTACATATCGATTTGAAGCGATTTCGAGTATGTCAAGTCGAATTTGTTGTGATTCTTGTATGAATTATATGAATATGGACGTCCATTGCTGAAGGCCATGATGATTTTGATGAATCTGAGCCTCAATTGGTGAATTCCGATTCGAGTTGACTCTATTGAATCTGTTGAGATTCTTGATTTTTTTATTTTTGTTTCTGTATTTGTTGGCTACTGCGATTCTTGGCCATGATGATTGAATTGAGTCTGAGCTTTAATAATTGTAAATCTCCACTTCTTCTTCTTCTCTGTATTTTTTTGGTTTTTCGATCTAGGGTTTTGTCTATCGGTCCGGACCGGGTACCCGTGTTGAAAATTGATGTGTCAATTTCCTCAATTAGTGCCCGTGAACTATATCATCTATATGTACGGTTCAACAACCGATAGTTATCTGAACTATCAGTAGTCTCACCCGAGATAATGCCGGTCATCGAATGGCAGACTAGGCTCTCACGATGATCTTCGGGATTCGAGTATACGGTCTTATACGTTGAATCCCGATGCTTTCGTTACTCGGGCTATGAGGTCACACACATAACAATTACCGAAGATACTTTCGAGTAGTGACCCGAAAGTGAATAAGAGATTTGATCCATATTGAGGAATTTCGGTTCGATCGAGATCGTGTCCCGACGAACCGATGGTGCGCCCGGAATTAGTTCCGGACGCACTATTTAGGGTTTATGTATATATATATGTGAGATATATATTTATATATTATCATTTATTGAAATGATTTAATTAATTAATGAATTAATTAAACAAGATATGATTTAATTAATTAAGATTAATTAACTAATCCCATCATTATGAGGAGTTGACATCTTGGTGCCTACTTTTCCTTGAGAAGGCTTTGTACCCCTGGGAAGAACTCTTGTAAGAGTATCTTCCATGGACCAAGAGGCATTAACCATATGGATGGTTAATGTGTTTGTTTAGTGTGCAATATGTTTCATCATCCATTCTATATCATAAGATGATATTGAATGTGAAGAAATGAATCTAAGTCTTGCACATCTCTTGCTAGAGAACACAACAACACAAACAAACACACTTCATCTTCAACCTCAACCCCCTAGCAAAACTCTAAGTGTAGAGTGTAGAATTAGTTCTATTATTTGCTATAGTAGTAAAGACTACATACTCCTCAATAACACACACTAGTCCAAGTGTGTCTTATTGCTATCTAAGGTATTGGTGTGGACTATTTCATAGTAGTTTCATATCACCTTGGTGATAGACATTTCTTCAAGAAGAAAGCAAAGGAGCAAGGTGTGGGGATAAGCGCTTAAAGATTTACAAAGCTTCCGCTCACGCTTCAAAGGTATAACTTTGTAGCACTACTTTTTTATATGTTATTTGTAGCATATTCACACTACCTTTAAACATATACTTTTATGAGCTAGTTTCATTGTGTAAGTTCTAACGATCAACGAATTAGGGTTGTATAACATATGAAGTATTGTATTTCATTGTGTCTTGCAACCCCATGATAATCCACAACCCGTACCGTAGTGACCGGTTCCGGATCTAGTTTTTGGACCGAAAAAATATTGGACCGATCCGAGTAGTACTGATATTGTAGCGGTTCGGTTCCCTGGAATGTCGATACCGGGACCGGTCCGGACCTATAACAGCACTACGCCCAGGCAGACGTGCCTTCGGCTTAATGTCTTCAGGCGCAACTTGCGTTCAAAGACTCGATGGTTCACGGGATTCTTGCACTTGAACTAAATTCTTTTTGCATCATCGACATAACATGATAATGGCTTCTTATTTACTAGCACATACCAAGTAATAACATTCTTGGCTTGTGCCTTGCTTGTAACAACAATCCGACTCTCAAGCTTGGATTTTGCATCTCATTCTCATTGAATCTTATTGTCTTCTCCCTTGGTGTGTCATCAAATGAACTTCCAGACACACTACCCAAATCATATTCTGCTTCATGGTAATTCAAAATGGAAACGTACCCTTCCGAATCTTCTAAACTTTCAACAATTAGTTTCCCTTTTATGCACTATCAAATCTAACATAAGTACCGGGTACCTTCCTTTTCCTTTTGATCCTTGTCCCTTGCCTTTATGTCTAATAGTCGATGGACGTTCTTCATTGATAGGAGCCTAGGGAGTGTGGATCTCATAAGCTTTTAATAAATCAGCTTCCACTACATCATGTTCAACTTGTTGCCTTAATCTCTCAGCTACGACATCCTTCTCTAACTCATCATTATCAAAATTATCTACCTTTACCCCATACAAAATGTTCTCATCTGTATCCTTGCTCTTCAAATTGCCACCATCATCCAATTCAATATCAGTTTCCGATTCATCCTCCCCACTATGAAATCATAGACTACACCATTACTAGGTTCTTCTACAAAAGTGTCTTGTCTAAACCTAACTATTTTAGGTTGAGGCTTTAAAGACTCATTCATCAAGCCCTTGCGCTTTAGCATTCTTAGGATTTCATCATTGGGTCTAAGTGTTAAATCAAGTTCAGTTAGGGCAAGGTTAGTGATTTGTAATTGTTGGTCCATCTCATCCAATCCATAGCCCATGTTTTGATCTCCCAATGCATCAGGTCCCACTATGTCAACAAATTTATTGTCAGCTGATGCATCAGGTTGCATTACTACATTCACTTCATTTCACTCCATCCAAATCATCATCAATTACAGGTTCCACAACTCCACCCAAATCATTACTGCCTCCCATTAATTTACCTTCATCACCACCTTGATGCTCATCCAACCCACTATCCTTTTCACCAGAATCATCACCATCATTATTCACAGTTGGAGGCTCTGCCTCAGAGTTAGAATAAAAATCTGTATCACTACTCTGCCTCAGAGTTAGTATAAAAATTTGTATCACTAGCCTCCAACATCACATATGTTGCCGAAGGTCTCATATTTGTCAATCTCACAACATTCCACAATGGTATCCCGTCCAAGTATATATCCATGATCTTATAATACGACGCATGCTCAAATCCGCAGTCATCAAATCCTCATGCTCCTCTACAACCAAAGGTAAAAAATGTTACAACTTTCTATGCAAGTACTAACAAAATTCGAACTAAATATTTGTGAAAATTGAAAACCCCAATTTTCATAAAATCGAAGGTGTTAAAAATTGAGACTTTAACAGACCTTACTCAAATTCTAACAAGACTAAACACGAAATTGACCTTCACAACACCATTTTCTCAGTTGCGCATTTCTATTGAAAAGCCTTAACTTGGGTACAACCAACTTAAAAGTGCAACCATCGAACGAAATGAGTACGAAATGCATGCCAAAATTTACACTTACAAGTGCCCAAAATGACACAATGAAGTGCTCAAAATGTGCAAATAAGAGGTAATGAAAACTTACTATATATATCGAATAAAAAAGAATCGTCATCACTTTCTTCTACTGGACACGGATGCCAAGTTTCTCTTGAGCGATTTGGCATACTAAAAGTCTAAATCGTGGGGTTTCTCGACGGTGAAGTTTTTTCTTACGTACATAAATGAATTGAAAAAGGGGGAAAAAAGAGATCGATGAAACGTTTGTGTGTAAAGGAAGATAAGTTAAAAGGGATGAGTTTAACTTTGAGGTTAGTGATAAAATTTAATACAAACGGACAAAAATACCCCTATATAAAATTTAAAGAATTCTGGATTTGTACAAAAAAACGCGTGGCCGACAAAAAAATACACTATACTGAACATAAGTGATCGAATATATAAAGTAATATTAGGTTATCCACTTGGGAACTTTTAACAAAAGTGATCAATGAAGCTATTTGCTCATTAGAAAATTCTAAAATGAAACGTTACTTGCAAAGTAATAGTTGCTGCACCCAATTTTGCTGGGAAACTTTTGAGTACTAATTCTTGGATGGACTGGTCTTTGGTTTCTAAATCGAAGATTATATAAGGAATATGAAGAAAAAAGAGCATTTGTTCAAATCATATTCAGCGTTGTTTTCGCATTATCTTGCAACCTTTTTCAGCTTGTTCTGTTTGAGATCATTCCTATTCTCTCCAAAAAGTATTATGGTGTTCAAGAAGCATTTAGTTCATTCTTTATTGGTTTTGATTTATTAGATCTAATATGTATGTATGATTAATTTGATTGAATAGTAATGTTGTTTTGGACCTCATCTTGCAACCTATTTCAGCTTGCTTTGGTTTGAGGTCATTCCTATATTGTCCAAAGAGTACTCGTTTACTTTCGTGATTGATTTCTTATGGTTTTCAAGTAGGATTTAGTTTATTTTTGTTGGTTTTTGATTATATATTTCCGTAAGTAATTAGATCCGATATATCATATATAGGTAGTATTGCTTATGGGTTATTAGAGACGTGGTATTCATATAGCCTACCCCACTTAGTGCGATTAGGCTTGGCTTGTTTGGTTTCGTTATATAGTTATGACCGGTTTGATTGAGTGGCAATGTGGTTTTCGGTTTTGTGTAGGGCGAGATGGATGAATTGGAAGGTGGACTTGTTCTGTTTGATTGTATTGTTGGTCTTCATGTTGCCTTATTGTCACTGTTATTTGATGTTCTGCAGCAGTGGTAACTTCCGTTTCTCTATTTTCAGATATGGGTATTTTGACTTTTATTCGCGTTATCATTGCATAAGATTAAAGAATGAGTTATACGCCTATGTTGATGCATGTTAAAAGGTATTTTGCATTTGGCATTTATTCATATGATCATCGCATTTAGATAAAGGTATGGATTATACACGTCTATTAGTTGATGTGTCAATGTAGTTAGACTTTGATCGTTGTTCTCATTTTGTTGTTTTTCTTGCGATCACTGAAGCACAGAGTGGTACTTGTAAATAGATTCTAGTGAAATTGATCTCTCTATTTCAGGTATCGGAAAGGGGCGTGCTGCATTTGGTGGTGTAATGTTTCTTTTAAGCTTCCTTTATGCTTTTTGGCGCCTTGGAATTCATTTTCCCATGCCATCTGATAAAGGTTGGTTTCTTGTGTTACTCTAATCATATTATATATGCTTGTTATGCTCTTAGATAAAGTGGTGTTTCTTAGGAAAAGTGAAATCACATGGCAATGAAGCCTAACCATATCGTAGTTTAGTCTGTTACCTTTGCTATAATGGTCAACGAAATGTTCCCGAACTCTGACTAATTACTGTGGTTATAGACACCTTCTAGTTAAGTGGTACGCTTGATTGTTCGACTGTCTTGTGGTGGCGTTTCCATAGGAGTTGGTATTATTCAATTCTTCAGTTTCTTTGTTAATTACTTTAACTCTTAACTTTTCAATTTCCTATTTCCTTTTTATCGTACAGGAAATGCAATATTGTTTGACTTGTGTCTCCAATTGGGGGTTCGCTTTCTACAATTGTAACTATTTTAACTATGTTCTGCTCCAGGCTTCTTTACCATCACTCAGCTTGTAAGTAGAATTGGAGTAATTGGTATGACTGTCATGGCAGTTCTTTCTCGATTTGAAGCAGTAAATTTGCCCTATAGTTACCTATCTCTATTTATTAGGTAAGAACCATATATATGTACTAGTTAGTTATACTAGAAGTCTGTATTTGTTGAGTAGTGTTGCTAGAATTCACGCAGGAAACTCTCGGATGTTTTTTCACTAGCCCCTGCCTGCGGATGCAGTAGATGAATCAATATGGGTCCGTAGTTAAAATCTTTCCAAGATGGAGATGGAGCGGAAGCATGGGTCCGAAGATGTTTAGTTATTTTATTTCTTATGTCTTGTGTTCTCCTTGAACATGCAAATGTAAATCATATGACATTAAGGGTAGCTGTCTGGTACATTTTGAGGCCCCTCCGTGTAGAAGAACTTTATGGAGAAATCAAATCTTACTGGAACTTATGTGTGCACAACTTAAAGAGTCTGTCCTTTTTCAAGGGCATAGTCGCCACAGTTGTTCGATATGTTCAAGAGGATCAAAAGGAACAAGGTCAATAAAATAGACTAGCTACTTGCACCAATTGGTTTTTGGAAATTGGTTATGTTATTCAATAAAATGGAATCAACATTGAATAATACATGGTTGATGTTGTGCAAAAGTTCGTTAAATATATTTTGACTTTCATGGTCAATAAAATACGATTTAAAACATAAATATTTCTTATTCAATATATGATTATATTATAAGACTAGCTCTTAGTGTTTTTTTAGAAGCGAAGGTGCTAATTTACCCTTGAATTGTAAGTGTAATATTTAAGAAAATTTCATTCACGGGCAAAATCGTATTTTCCTCCTGAAAACACTACTTATGAGAGAACATCGAGTGTTCGAGTAGATAGAAGGTCTTCAAATAATTTAGAGATCGTGGTTCGATTTTTATTTTAATGTGCGGGAGGTTTTTTTTTTTTTTAATATATACGAGTATATAATAAAAAGAACACTATTTATAAATGATACGCTCATTTAAGGCGCCCCGCTTGCCTAACCCATCGCCCAACAGAGGAGGTGAATCCGGGATGTGCCTCTAGCGGCTCAGTACTCCACCTCAATAGTGCCCAGAAGGCTGGGTAACCACCCACAAACAGATCGTCCCTTGAACAAATGCAGAGTTACTCATGCACCTGCCGTAGATCGAACCCACATACTTGTGGAGAAGCACACTCTTATAATGTGAAACCCCTTACCATTTGAGCTATGCCCCGTGGGCTAATAAAAAGAACACTATTTATGTATACGGCTGTTATTGGTCCGGGAAAACCGAGATCCACCCGGTAACCGGTCCGAAAATCACGGTCCATTTATCCACTCGGTAAGATAACTGTCCGGGAACGGGTAAAAAAAAAACCCGGTACCCGATAAGTTACCCGCTAAAATACCCGATAGAGTATCCTATAACAAATCGTATGTTAATTTTTAGATGTTATATTATTGATTTTAATTTTTTTTAATTGATTTTTGTATTGAATTTATTTTTTTGTCGGATATATTCGGAACCGGTTCGGACCAATATCCACCTGATAAGTTATCGGATAGGTAGCAATCCAAAAAATATAACCGATATAGTTGTCGGTTCGGACGGGTAGAACAGGTAACAGCACTACTTGCATTGCATTGCAAAAGGGGGGGAAAAGGGTCCATCATCAGAAAAAGATTTGATTCATTTCAGTTAAAAAAATGACAACAATCATAGCTCCTATTTCTCTTTCAGGTGAATCTTTATACTAGTACTTATTTTCCTTTTGTTATCTCGATTGTTGCTCATTTTATTGTGTTATTTCATTTTGTCTCATAATTCATAGTATTCTTGAATCCTCTGGTTAGTCTGTTCAATCCCTTTATCCCAAAAAGATTGTCCAGTTTTGATTTAAATGGTAGACCTATTGCAAACTCAATTATTTTTGTATATGTAATGTTAGTGTGTAGTATTTGGTGAAAAATATATTCAACTCTTGTATCTATTAACTTCGATTCAAATCGAAGTTGTGTGTATCAATTAAGCTTTCAATGTTTGTTGATTTTTACTTATGAAAATTAAATTAGACAATATTTTTGGCATGAAGGTAGTATTTTTATTTAAGGGTTGTTCATGTTGTGAGAGGAAGAATTCCCTTCTCATTATTCTTGTAATGATAATTAGACAGTAAAAATCCGATCTTGAAATAATTTGATGTTGTTTTGTGTGATTGGGTTTTGGGGTATACGTTAAGGGTATGAAAGATCCGATAATGTTGTGAGAATAAGCTGATTAATTGATTGTATTCGCCTTCACATAACTTATCATTCCTTTTGTAGGATGTGCTCATGCCGATAGGATTGAGTTCAGTTCTTTAAGATCTGCTCCTCTTGTTAACCCGCCCCGCTTGTCTGTCAGGAAGTTGAACTCTCCAAGCCCCAAACGCGTTGCTACTGTTCGAGCAGAGTATGGGTGTGTACTCTAACTATGTCCTGATTCGATGCCATCCAAAGTACTTCCAATTATCCTGATTTGCTCTATCCTATCCTCATTTTAGCTTATATTAAGGAGAATATTGTTGTAATTGGAATACATAAAATAGCCAACTGCACTACGTATTTACTGTTAGATGATTAGCCTGCTTCTAGTTCTATACCATGAGCGTCATAGAGGAAACTGATAATGAGTACTAAGAAAATAGTTTATCTAGATGAAATGAAGAATTGTATGCTAACTTGGTGTTATTTTTTGTAGATGTGCATTTTCTCTCATTTAGCATTAAAGTTTTCAAATACTTTTGTCATCTGTAGACTTGTCCTTACCAACACAATCGACTACATCCTTAACAATTGATTTTATGTGATCTTGTCCTTATTCGTTTGTCTCTGGATGTTGTACTTTCAGGCTTTTTAACTTGATGGATTTTATTAGTTGTGTGTCGAAAACTAGCAATAATTTCGTACTTAAGGTTGTACAGGAATATGAATATCTTTTGAATTCTACTACGCTCAGATGAACTTTTTAAGTGCTTCGAATTAACTTGAACAAATCATTTTTAGTATACTGGTCTGCTAAAATTCTCGACTGGCTTGTGGTTACCTTCTTAATATACAGAGACCACAGAGATGGAACTGGTGGTGATTTCGTTGCTGGTTTCCTAGTAGGAGGTGCGATATTTGGAGCACTCGGATATGTTTTTGCTCCACAGGTGATGAATCTCTTTACATTAAGATCCATTTCGATTCTCAGATTTACGCCTTTATATCCTACAAATTGATGGTTTAATTGATGAAACATATATACTGTGTATATAGGTGGAACTTGAACTCCTGGTTACTGATGAACATACATGTTTCATTGACCACCCCCCCGCCCCCTGTGTGGCCTGCTTCTTTTCAAAACATTTTGTCTTCTACTGTACCTTTTTGGCAATTACTTGTTTTTCTTGAAAATACGTCCTTAAATAGGTTTAAAATCTTCCCAATATATATTTTTGGTCTTTTTAGCATATTTCCTGCTGTTGAAGTGTGGTTGTCATTCTCTTCTTCCCTCCTTTTTAAATGGAGGACCTTAGAGATGTGCAATTCTGCTTCTAAGTTTTTTATTTGTCCTGGTGAGATATTCAGATCAGGAGGTCACTGTTAAATGAAGATGAATATGGTTTCCGGAAGGCTAAACGACCAATTTATTATGATGAAGGTTTGGAGGTAAGTCATGTGCTACTTCGGTTTTATTTAAATGACTTACATTGGCCTTTTTTTAAATAAGGAAAGTGGTTGACTTAGAGTATATATATTTATCATACCTTTATTCGAAGTTCACTAGAGTTGCTCATATCAAAGAATATAGAAGGTGTGAATTTGTATTATTATACTAGACGAATCGGTGAAGATGAAAGTTGTTAAAAATAACTAAATAAGAGATAAGTAAGGCAGAAAATATTTTAGATAGTAGGTGTAGGTCATTCAAATAAAAAAAAGTGGAGGACGTTTTTTTCCTGGTTCTTTCGTAAAGGGATTAAAATCGATGTAACTCACTCTTCTCTACTAACCCGATGCAGGTTACCTGGCAGAACTTGAATAAGAAAATCAGTCAACTAAATTCTGCGATTGACAATGTATCATCTCGCTTGAGAGGTCGCAACAATATGCCTCCAGTTCCTGTTGAGACTGATCCGGAAGAAGCTACAATGTAAGGCATGTCATTGTATCATATCTCTATATTTCACGGGATCTTGATTGGCTAATTGAAGCCAATAGTAGCAATGAATTTGTTGGGATACATCCGATTTGCCAACTAGATCAATACATGATATACGTTACATCTTGTTTTTTGCTCGTCACTTGGATCTCTTTTAAGTTTTTTCATTGTAATATCTTCTACTTTCTATGCTTCTATGTTGTCCATTATGGTAATGTGTCCTAGGCTATAAAAGACAATAAGAATCAATGTTTTTATCATTTTCGTTAGGATACAAGTCATATGCTACTTCGGTTTTATTTGAATGACCTAGTTATGATATGCGAAAATCCACCATCAAACACTTTCAAATGGTTTTATTCTTTGTTTAAGATCGTTTAATCCATCGTCGAATGATCACACAGGAGTATGCGCTAGCGCCCTTGACAGGCACTGCAGAACCTTCCAACGCTCGCAAAGAAATGAATCTAGAAGCTCATCAGATTTTAGGTGAAACATTTGCATCAATTGTGCCTTGGGTCTTAACTATAATGAGTGTTAGGGTGTTTTGATGCTCACCCCCATCTCTAAATGAGCTTATGCACTTTGTAGCCACTAAACATCTGAAAACGCAACCTCACAATTTCATCTTTAAAATAATTATACTCTCAGCGTTAATTTACAAAACGAAAAAATATATTCATGAATTGTGGAACGGCCACAAATAATAAATAAATTAATAATGGTCAATGATCTATGAATCTACGTATCTATTACACATTAATGCATGATAGCATAAAAAATGTAAATAAGTGGTACTACATTGAAAACTATGAGATTCATACAAATTTATTTAATGATATTTTTTTTGTAATAAATAGGTTGGGTTTTGCAGGATTCTTCATTGGTTGATACGTGGAGTTTTAACAATCAAGGACTTATCCACATACCAACACTTGCATAGAGGAATAATAATTACTTCACATACCAAAACTTTTATAGATGAATCAAGACTTATCCACATAAAAATAATAAATATTAGACCAACATTATTATCTTCAAAATACATTATTTAAAATTTAAAAATAAAAATGATAATTTATATTTATATATTTATCTCAAAAAAAAGTTCAATGACCATTTTAAGTTATAATATTATCGTTAGATGAAACACAGAGAAGAAATTTTATACACAAAAATTAATAATATAATTTTATTTTGAACAATCAAAGTGTAATAACAAAAAAGTAATTAAAAATTAAAAAAAAAACAATCTTCTCTCTTTTGTCCATTTCCTTGTGCATATGTCTCTTCAACTCTCTCAATAATCTTTGGTATTTGGATTGTTTGCTACTCTCTTTGCTTTATACCCTTCCTTGATTTTTCAGCATCTGAGTTGAATATGAAATGAATTTTTCTGTAATAACATATTTGAATTTTGTGATAATAATACCATTAATTGCAAAAAAGCAGCAACCTTTAATTCATTTGTGTCTTGCATCATCTTTATTCTATTATGGAAGGCCAAGACAATAATGAAGTCACTTTTAAGGTAAAAGATACAACCCCAAATTTATACCATTCTCATTTTCATTTCATTTTAGTTCTTTGACCAATTTATTGTTGTATAAAAATGCTATCTTTAGTCTTTTTTGTTAGATTAACCAATTGATTGATCCAAGAAATGTAAATGGTATTACCTTTTTCATCTGAATTGTGTTCTGTATTTTTGTTTTTTGTTTGTTGGGTATAGATAGTTTGTAGTTTAATGGCTTAAAAAAGACTCCTTTTTTTATTTGATGTTGCTTTGTCTTGAAATTTAATGAATTAGTCTAGCTTTGCTGATTTGTTATGGTATGTGATCTTGATGGTATGGTAAAGTTTTGTAGATTGATTTTATTTAATGGATCACCAAAGCTATAATTTGAATTTTTGAAGATTTTGATTGTGCAAGGACTATTACAAGGTTTTAGAAGTTGACTATGATGCAACAGATGAGAATATCAGATTGAATTACAGAAAGCTTGCACTGGTTAGCAATCTTTTCCTCCTTACGTTCGACCTATGATCCTCGATACTTGTAGTGTGTTGGTTATGTATTACGTTGTTGTGACCAGAAGTGGCATCCGGACAAGCACAATGGTGATGACGCTGTTACGGCAAAATTTCAAGAGATTAATAAAGCTTACATGGGTTAGTACAGTGCAAAGTAGAATAGTTCATAATTTTCCATTGAAAGATTTTGCTCTTGTAGAACACATTATTCTATCTCTAATCTTGCCAAGCTAAGTGATTAATGACTACGGGCTGGAAGTTGTTTGACGTTATGGTTGAAGTCCATTCGCCTGCCTTGATGTATGTGTAGTAACGTAGGCTTTTATTATCAATCTGAGATTCTGTTTCTATCCTGGAGCTTCCTACCTGACTAAATGGAATTGACCATATATCTGGACATTGAATGTTACGTACTGACTAGAAAAAGGTGCAAAAACGAATTAACTTCCACCGTGGTAGGCTTGAGGCAGTTTTTGTAGTTTCAGACTCCTACCTCCAGGAATGTGATATGGCAGAAAATACACAAGATTCTTAGAAATATTTTTATTTTTTTCCTTCTGTTCTACAATGATAAGAAATTACTTCATGTCTTTCGCAGTTCTGAGTGACCCGGAGAAAAGACTTGAGTATGACATCAATGGGATTTACGAGATCGACAAGTATTCCTTACGAGTAAGATTAATGCCATTGTGTGTTTTTAACATTAGACAATGATAGTTATTGTTTCTAGTTTCTGTTTTTGTGCTGTAGGCTAACTAAAGCGACAACAATTTCTATTAACAATACAGGAATACCTTTCGAGATTTAAAGGAATGATACTTTCATGTAACGGACTTGGTATTGACCCCACACCAATATGGTGAGTTACACTTAACAATGTTATTTATTTAAAACTATTATTTGCTGAAGCAAGTAAGATGTAGGTCAGCAGTCGGAAACTTCTGAAAACGAAAAGCAGTTGATGAATGCCCCTTCACTTACTCTCACATGTTTGCATGAACAAAGAGAATATAAACACTCCCAATGAGAGATTTATTTGTTTTATTAAGTAAGAACATACTGCAGTTAATTTTTAATAACTAAGGCTACTAGTAGTATACATGGAAGCTTAGGATGGGAGGGAAAGGGCGTGTTCTTTTGTGAGTGGGTACAACAGGGAAGAACCTCAACTCTAAATTGTTTGGTGGAAAGTGAAGTGTGGCAGGGAAAGTTTGGTATGGAATCTTCCATTTATTAATAAACGATTCCAAAATGCTCCTCTTTTCGATCCATGTCTCCTGCCAAACTAAGCCCAAGACTTCAAGAACAAGGGAAAAGGTCTGGAAAGCATTTGCTTCGAAGGATATGCTATGTTCGTGCTAGAGCTTAGCAAAGCCTTGCATAACTTGTTTCTTCACGATACATATAGTAAATTATATTAAACCTCGTCTAACTTATTTAACCTTTTGAGGTTAATGTAGCATGAAGTGTATGATCACGCACATTCACCTCAAAAGCATATGTAAATATAGCAGGGTTAGATGGTAAATATCTTGATGGTTGCATTTGTGCAACATTTTCTGGTCACAAATTCATTGTACTTTTTTCTATCCTATCAACAATGTGCTATGGCCAATTTCTTGCTGTGATGATTTTCTTTTCAAAGTTTCCCTATCGATTAATCGTGTTTGCAATTTGTTCTTGCAGCTCCCAGAGATTATTAAAACATCACAAGCACGAAGACACATAGCTTTGGTGCGTTGTCGTCTGCTTTTGAGCATTCAATTTTCCTAGTAATATTTCTTGTAACCTTGCCATCTTTATGTTAATATACTGTAATATTTACTCTGATGGATGGATACTGGAGAGTAGGAGTGATTTCGTTCCAAATTATTACATTCCTCCAATTTTCCATGTTTAATTCGAAAGGAATCATGACCGTGGTAAACGAAAACAGACCAAAGAGGGCCTGACTCCATTTACGTTCATGTCAAACCAAACCTCATACCATAAAAACGTGAGTTAAATCGGATCGTCTTTTGTTAGTTAGTTTTGTCCTAAACTCTCCAAGCCTTCATCACAAATATTCATTTGATTTAATGTGCATATTTAAATTATTTATTGGTAATTGCATTGGTGTTTATAATGTGCATATATAGGCTTCATGATTAAAGATAATAGCACATACAGCTTTTAAAAAGTTGGGAGATTTTGTTCCGCAGGTTTGAATCGATACAATTAGTCTTTCACATTAGATTTATATTGTCAGTCAAATAGTGACAACAAATTATTTGACTAACAAATTATTGAAGCTTTTCAGTAAAATAATTGCAACAAATAATTAAAATATACTCCGTAGTATATAATTAAGGCAATTGGGGTGCCATCGACCAAGTCTGTTGTCAGATGACGACCTGGTAAAAGCAACACTTGTTATTAATTTATAACTTGATCATTGGAGCTGACGTATAGACAGTTATCAATGAGAAATAACGGTCGCTGGTCGGCCGATTCCTCGTTACAAGAGAATTATCTATGAGAATCGAGTAATCTATTATCCGCTCGATTATAAAATACATGTAGAAACAAATGCCTTGAAGTATGTCCCCTCGCAAGTCGCAACATACACAATACACCATTTTGGAGAAATCAGTACACAATTCGAACATTGCCAGCCAATTGTTACTGTAAACTAAACAAATACCAAACTAAATTCCATCCAAGACAACAATGTAGGAAACATGACAACATTAATCTTCATTCCATACCAAAACCCCTATTCGAAACAATAACTTTAGTCTAAACAATACGATAAAAGGTAAGTACGCAACATGACAAGACTAAACTTTCTTCATATCGGAAGCATTGATCATATATTTCGAAACAATAATTTTAATCTAAACAATCACGGTAGGAATTGGTATGAAATATGACGACGAAAGTAATAATCATTTCATACGAAACATCCGAAACAATAATTTTAGCCTAAACAATCATGAGGGGAGTATCAAGAAGAATACTCCTGAGAATCAAGAAACATCCTAATATGTTCCAGAAATGTAACATCCTTGGGCCTATCTTTACGCCTCACATACCCTGTAGCTTCCACCTCCGTATAACACCCAAACCCCTTCTCCCCATTCCTCCGCCACATCTCCTCCGCGTAGCTCCGGTGCGCGTAATAAGCCTCCACCTCCACCACCTCCCTCTCTCCATCTCCATTGATCTTGATCACATTTAGCGGGAGTCTCTCGTAGTGGCCCTTGGAGAGGCCTTCGAGTTCGTCGATGCGGGAGAGCGCGGAAGGGGAGACGGAGTAGAGCTCGCCGGAGACGGGGTGGGTGTGGGGGAGGTGGGGGAGGTTGAGGAGGAAGGGGACGCGGAAGGGGCCGCAAACGAGGGGGAGGGGGGAGGCGGTGGTGCAGTGGCCGAGGAAGGTGGCGTTGTGGGTGGCGATGAGGTCTTCGAGGATGATGTGGTTGGAGAAGCCTTGTTTTAGGGTGCCGTACGAGAATATTAGGTGGCGGTTGTTCGGAGATGACGATGATGTTGGTATGTGTACGTCACCTTCGGCACCCATTTCTTACCAACTTTTAGTGTTTTTGTGCTTTGGGGATTATCGACCAATGATGATAGATCGAAAAAGTTATATAGTCCTCTGTCCCAAAATGTAGTCCAATTTAATATTTCGTACACGTTGTAATTATGTTCTAATCATTTGTACACTATTTTCTTTTTAAAATATAATAATTTTGTATCTTTTTGTGTCTAATTTTGATTAATAATCACTAATAAAGTTAATTTTATGAAAATACTCTTCAATATAAATTTATCGGTATTAATTTTATATATTTTTTAAATTAAATGATACATAAGTAATTGACTGTTAAAGTTGTACAAGCAAAAAATAAAAATGTGCTATATTAAATGGAGGGAGTATGAATTAAGAAAAATATAGAGTAATTAAAAATATATTAAAGATCTAGAATGATAATTAATTGAAGAAATTTATTCAAAAGGTACATTAAATATACATCATTATAATTTTCTATGTTAAAATGACAAATGTGTAAAATAATTAGTTCGATTAGAATGTCAACTTGGAAAAAAAAAATCAGTTGTTGCAATTAAAAACTTGAAGTAACTTATCATTTGTTTAATTAGTATGGAATACAACAATTTATTGTAAAATGATTTAATTTAGATGTTCTATTACTTTTTATTCTAGAAGGACCCAAGTAATATTTTTGTTACTTAAATATTGTCTCATAAATCCAATTATAATTCATTGTTAGACATCGAAAGTTTGTTAAAACAAAAATTGATATTCAAAAAATTTAATAAGTCAAAATTAATTAAATTAATTGAAGTCTTAGTACAATGACAATTGACAATTAAGTACACCACCACCAAGTTTAGTTTTCACAAAAAAAAAAAATTAAGGGAAGGAGTTAGGTTTTCAACATATTAAGGGAGGGAAACTAATTGAGGGGGAAAGGGGCAGTGGGGTTGTCAAGGCGGGGGTATAGTGTAGTGAGGTGGCAGCACGGCAGGTGTGTAGGGGTGGACCGGTCGAGGTGTTGGTGGTGGTAGTGAGTTGAGGAAGGGGAAGAAGATGAAATAAGAGGAGGAGGTAGTTGTTTTGTACTTACATAAAGGATAGGTGGTAGAAACTAAAAAAAAATGTCAAAGTGCATTAGTTTACAAAATTTCTCTGCATATAAACCTCAAACTATTAAACCTAAGGATCCATAGCAACAAAAAAGTGAAGAACTGCAACGTATTTTTCATACATTTATAGTACACTAGTAAGATATTACGTGCGTTGCCCGTGGTAAGAATTTATATTGAAAAATAATATAAACTAACTTTGTCCTAGTTTATATGAAAGGTTTGCTTCTTTTATTAGTCGTGCTTAAAAAATCAGTTTATGAGATATGCTACATATCTTTCATGGATAAAATATTGGATGGAAAAAACCACACATGTACATAGATTTGACAACAATTTATACCATTTATCCAAACCAATATAATAAATACACATTTATGGTTTTTAATTAGAAAAATGTAAGGGAGACTATATAAATCGGGGATGAAGCTAAGTGACTAACACTATTTAAGATTACATCATCCAAGTTTTCTCTAAATCGGGTGATTTGAGGGTGAAAAGATTGGGTGCATCAATACTTCCATGCATCAGGTGCATCAGGTACCCATTTAAAGGTTTCACGTGGGTACTGTACCCACTTGAAACTTCATCATTGGTACTTGTACCCAAATTGTACTATAACAATGGTACAATACCACATATTTATCAATCCAAAATAAATATGTGGTATTGTACCATTGTTATAGTACAATTCGGGTACAAGTACCAATGATGAAGTTTCAAGTGGGTACAGTACCCACGTAAAACCTTTAAATGGGTACCTGATGCACCGAATTATTGATGCACCGAAACCGGACTCGATTTGAGGAGCTCTCAATCAAGTGAGAAGCTACTAAAAATAGCTAATCTTTATTTTCGTGAATTATAATCAGATAAACATTATTAGATAACCAATGAAAAAATTTCGTAGTCATCACATATTACATACTAAATGTTGAACTTTCTGTTTACTGATATTAAAGACATTTGTTCATCATTAATTTATTCTTTTTTGTATTATTTATATTTATTTAGTTAACTTATTTTAGTAACTACATAAATGTAATTAGTTGAACGCCCCGCCCGAAAACTGGCTCGGAACATTATTTGATTTGATGGACTGGTCTTACAAACTACCACTGATCTTTCTGGGTCACCCATCCCAGAATTACCCAGGTTAAGCACGCTTAACTTTGGATTTTTTATAAGGTAGGCTACCGGAAAGAATCTTGATGGTACGAGCAGTACCAATCAAATCATATCAAACATATTACATCGCCCACTTTGAACCGAGTATTACAATTAAATAGTTATTACCTCTCATATAAAATTAAGTATCAAATATTAAGTTTATTATTGACTTATCTTTCTAAGATTCTGCACTCACTCTATGTAAATATCTAAGAATACTTATTTTAATATTTCAAATGAAATGTTATGTAAGATTTACTTAATTTTCTATATTGCATACTTATAACATGATGATGTTATTCTTCCATTTTTAGATAGACTTTATAAACCAATTCAAATTACATAATTAATTATAATTTTGTTACACATATATTTTATTTTACTGAATAATATATTAGATTGCACACTTATTGTAATACATAGGTAGAGCAGATAATAATTGTTTAAATTGATGGAACTATCAATACGGTCGTACTCATGTACAACGTTAAGAATTCATAGTGTTAAGATGCACATTCACATCGGATATCAGTGTCCTCCTAGGTCAATAATATTTAAGATCTTGGGCTACCCCTCTATTGCCAATTGGTTTTAGAGTGGAACCCCATAGATCTTAACATGGTATCAAGAGCCAACCAGAGTTATTGAGCCACGTGTAACCCCGCCGATGTTGTTCCGGCAATTAATACCGGCATGAAAAAATTCCGCCGATGATTGGGTTACATTTGAGGGGGAGTGTTAAGATGCACACCCATATATAAGATTTTGGGCTACTCCCTATACTGCCAATTGGTTTTAGAGTGAAACCACATAGATCTTAACACATAGATATATATATATATAAATATTGTAATTGATTAACTCAAAACTTTTAACAAAATTAATAAGGGAGTAGAGTTCAGAAGATATATAATGCATATTTGTTTCTAAATTATTAGTCGAATGATTTTAGGAAATAAGTTAACATAAAATATCGTACTTAACGAGTAACATGAATGTATCACATGATCAAACACTAATATAAAACTAACCTATTTCACTTTTAAATAATAATGAAATTCATTTTCTCAATTTGGTTTAATTGACAAATGATATTTTTCAACTATTTCTTTAGAATTACATAAGTGTAATAAAAAATAAATAGATCATTTCACTCAATTCTTTAGCATAAAGTGTAATCTCTAAACAAACTTATTTGGATTAAAAGCCAAATTCGATCATACGTATTTCCACCATACCACTATTTATTATTTGCAAATAATAGCCCTATATTTTTAAGAATTGTTTCAGTTTTCTCTCAATCAGGAGCTACATAAAATAGTTAATTGCATTTTTATGAACAATAATCAAATAAACACATTAATGGATAACTAATGAAGAAATACCTTAATTATTTAAGTATTACATACTAAATATTGAACATAATGCTCAAATATTTAAGATGTTTTCGTCACTAATTTGTTTTTGTGTTATTTAAATTTACACAGTTTACTAATTTTAGTAACTACAAAATATGTAATTATATTAAGTATTACGTCTCATAGTTAAGTATCAAATATTGAGTTATATTTCTAAGTTTTTCCATTCGCTTTTGGTAGATATATAAGAACACTTATTTTAATATTTCAAACGACATGCTATATAAGCTTTACTTTTTTTTTATCACATACATATAACATGATGATGTTATTATCACAATATACAATAAAGGTTATAATCCAATTTAAATTCCGTAATATATTATTATTTTGTAAACATATGTTTTATTATATTGAATAGTATATTTGATTTCATAATAAATGTTGTACATATGTAGTTAAGATATGTCGAGATTGATGGATGTAGGCCACCAATTAAGTCATCTAGTGATAATGGCAGAGCAATTTTCATGGCGCCAGAATAAAAATCATGTTCAATTCCTTTTGTACCATTATCATCAAACTATATTTTAATCGTAATCTCAATTGTTAGTTAAAAAAATTTATTCATGTTTTCATTATTCAAATGGAAATATATATTCTATCTTTAACAATCAATATTGTAAGTATAAGTCATAGAATCAAAGGGAATAAAAGGAATTAATCATGGTTTTGCTCTGGCGATAAAAAAATTGCTCTGGCATTATCATTTACCATTCATGTACTATGTTAAGAATTCATAAATATAAATATTATAATTAATCAACGAAAAAGTTCTTTATAAAAGTAATAAGGGGGTAGAGTTCAGAAGATAATGTATATTGTTTCTAAATTGAAATCATACTTAGTAAGCTACACAAATCAATGATGAGATTAATTATGATAAGTCATAATTCTAAAGGTGTGGTATTAACTTATGATTTAAAAATCTAAAAGTTATTTTGTAATAAATCCTGTAAGTTTCATCTTTTAATTTTAAGCTTTCTAATCTTTTATTTAAATTATATTCTTTGAGGTTTATTATATTCTTGTTTGTAGTAAGACCATTAATTCTAATCTTGCTTAAATTCAAGATTATAATATATGATCAAAGAAATAAACAATATATTCCATTAAGTCAGATTTTTAACTTTTTTCCTTTAAAAGTAATGAGATACTATTAACTTGTTTATATTGTTACAGCTTCACTAATGCCAAATTAATATCTTATCCTTAACATTATTATATCTTTTATAATTTTTCAATACAAATAATAATAAAATCATAACAACCCTAAAAAAATTTATTAAAAGAAAATTAAAAGTTAATCTTAAGAAGTTACATGATGCATTATTTTTATAACTTGTTAATAAATAAAAATCCTGTAAAGATTCAGGATATATGATTTTATCTTCTTGCTCTCTATAAAGCCAAATTTACACCTAAAATAACCAATTATGTATCTATTATTTATTTGTTCTATAATTAGATTTGACAAAACAAATGCCTTGCTTAGCTTTATTTTATATTATTCGTTTTAAGAAATCCAAATAATATTATATTTTATGATATCATAAACGATTATGTATTTATATTATGTATCACTCAACTCATGGCAAAATAAGTAACAATTTCGTTTTTTTGCAACACATTCTTCTATTTGAATATGATGAGATAAAAAACATTAAATTTCAGTTTCGATAGATATATCTACTACAGAAATGTGCTTAAGTAACGCTCTTTTTTGGCCTTGGATAGTGCTTTTTTTGCGCTAGAACATGTATATACAACTGAGTCTGACCAAATGATCTTCTATATTAAAAGCCATGTAACTCTAAGAGGTTGTATTAACTCGAATTATTTGACTCTCCTTATTTCTCCATTTTTTTTGCTTACTATTCAAGTTTATAATTATTTTTTATTATCATTGTTATCTCATTGTTATCAACTATTAGTATAATTTTCAGGAACTTGTACCATTGATTGAAAAAAAACTATAGTATAATAAAATATCCCAAATGAAAAAGAATTACACAATAATTTTATGTCAAATTCTATAAGGGGTTCATACTGAATCTGTAATATCTTTTACTTTATTTTAAATTCTAATATAACCTAAAATTTCATTTTCTATAAATTAATAACTATAGTTTAAATCTCATGGAATATTAGAAGACATATAACTCTAAGTGGTGGTCTTAACTCTAATTATTTGACTCTCGTTATTTCGCACGTTTTTTTCTTACTCTTCATGTTTATAAAAAAAATTTATTATCAGTATTGTCAACTATCAGTATAACTTTTAGGAACTTATAACATTGATGGAGAGAAAAAATATAGCATAATACGCTTTAGAGAAACTATAATACCATATATCGCTCAAATGAAAAAGAAATATTTATATCATAAGGAGTCCATAAAATCATGTGTAATGTCTTCTAATATATTAAATACTAACATAACCTAAAAAATTCATTTAACATAATTTAATGATCGTAAGTTACATCCTCCTCTATTTTTACATTAAAAGAAAAAATTATTCTTGTTACAAATATGTGAATTCAAGGAATAATTATAATAATAATAATAATTGCAATTATATTATCATAATTATAATTATTCCATCATTATGGAGTTGTAGCACTTATTGGATAATGAAAATAATGTTTATATTTATTTTATTTTATTTCATTGTGTATTTAGGTCGATTTACATATATATCTCAATAACTAAGCATTGATTATTTTATGTTAATTTTTAAGTAACGTTTGAACTTTGAATTATTTTAGATATTTTGTGTTAATTTTTAGTTACTTTACAAACTTTGAATAATCTTTATTATATATCGTATATGTTCAAGTTAAATATATGTTTGTAGCAGTCATTGTTTTGTTATTTCTTGTTAATTAATAGTAATCTATGAGCAAGCTGTGCTTTGAAACGATTTATTTTAATTAGTTTAACTATTATTATTTTAGTTATTTTGTTTCTCAACGATCACTAATTTCTCTACTTTAATTACTTAGGATTTTCATAAACAATTTTCTTTTTTTCTCATTAACTTTTACTTATGTTATTAATAGTTATTCTAAGTTATTTTATTTTTTAACAACCTCTATTTTCTCTACGTAATTATTTTATTATCAATAATTATTCTAAGTTATTTTATTTTTCAACAACAACTATTTTTTCTACTTTGATTTGTTATGAATTTTTATGACTAATAATAACTTCTATAGAATTTGTTTAATAAAAATAACCTTCATAATTAATATTTGCATTGTAATTAGATTCATGTATGAGGGGTAATTTAGTTCTAACAAAAAGTGGAAGAAACACCTAAGCTTATTCACACTTTTGTAAGTATTATAGAAATTTAACTCGCATATTTTATATTGAACAACATAAATTTAAATATATTGCGGACTACTTGAATGTGCTATAAAAATAGAAATGTATCACATTTAGTTTGTTTATATTATATGTTGTTAGTTTTATTTATAAATCTAGATGCGTTTTGCTTAATTTTGATGTGATTCTTATTAAGAGAAAGAATCACATTTAATTTAGTTTCATACTACTTGAATGTTCTATATAAAAAAAAAGAAATGTATCACATTTAATTGATTAGATTATATGTGGTTAGTTTTATCTATAAATCTATAAATCCAGATGTGTTTTCCTTTGATTATATGTGGTTAGTTTATCTATAAATCCATAAATCCAGATGTGTTTTGCTTAGTTTTGATGTAATTTTTATTGGAGAAAGAAATTTTATATATTCAATATTGGACAACATAAATATAAATCTAGATGCGTTTTGCTTAATTTTGATGTGATTCTTATTAGAGAAAGAATCACATTTAATTTAGTTTCATACTACTTGAATGTTTTATATATAAAAAAAGAAATGTATCACATTTAATTGATTAGATTATATTTGGTTAGTTTTATCTATAAATCTATAAATCCAGATGTGTTTTCCTTAGATTATATGTGGTTAGTTTTATATATAAATCTATAAATCCAGATGTGTTTTGCTTAGTTTTGATGTAATTTTTATTGGAGAAAGAAATTTTATATATTCAATATTGGACAACATAAATATAAATTTATTTGCGTACCTTTGGTAATGATTCTTGTTGACTCTTGAAATTCTCTTGTTCTTGTTATAGGGATTGTTGAAAATAGAACTCGGAGATGCTATGAAAAAAATAAATTTTGTTGATTTAATTACATCTATATGTGGTTAGTTTCATATTAAACAATATAAATTTAAACATATTTACTTACATTTGATGTGATTCTTATTGGCTCTTGAAGTTCTTTTGTTATTATGAGAAGGATTGTTGAAAATAGTATTTGAAGGTGCTATAAAAATGAAATTTTGTTAGTTTAATTAGATTAAATGTGCTTAGTTTTACTTTGATGCGATTACTTTTTAAAAAAACACAATAGAAATTTAATAAGTATCCGGACTTTAATAAATCTTACTTAAAAAATACCTTCAAATCGCAACATGGCTTTGCTCCATTTTCCATCGCTTTCAATGAATTAATAAGACACATGCATTAACCATGAAGACGCTTGCTGAAATGATATTTGGAGAGCCCTTGAATAAATCTTCATAATCATTCATTTAAAATATTCCTAGTGTTTCATTTCTATTTCAATTCACATAGCTTTGCTGTGAGCTGAACTTTTCAATTTCCAAAACATTAGTTAATATTTATTTACTTCATAATATATTCATCTCTTCATCTTCCCATTAATTGTTATACATGTCATTTAAAAACTAAATTAAAAATAATATATGAATAGCGAAGGGTAAAATAGTCTTGACAAAAAGTGGAAGAAACACCTAAGATGATTGACACTTTTATAAGTATTATAGATGTAAAGATACATATAACACACAAAGAATGATACTATGACACAACAACATGAACTTAACAACCTAATTTCAGCGAGACTTCGTTAGAAATCACCTACTTTTATGAAGAGGATTAATAGTAATTCCACAAACTACTGTAGTGACTCGAACTCATGACCTTTTTCGGTTAGATTTGAGGCTCTTACCACTTACATTATAAGCGGCCAACTCCTCTATGCGGCTGTCATTCCAAGTCATCGATCCAGTCTCCATATATTTTACTAATTTTATCAGGTCCTTTCCATTTCTTCAACTCTCTTTGTCCAGGCCTTTGAAGTATGCTGCTGGACCTTTGTGTCGGAACACCAGAGCCCATGTGATAAATGTCTGTATGAGGCACAGAAAGGTTTAGGGCTGCTGCTGCTGCTGCATCCGTCGGGTTAGCATGCCCTGTTCCCTGTTTTGCATCTGGAGTAGCTCCCGCACAATCTTTGCCCTCCATATCAGCAAGGCCTCCACCGTACTTGTGTAACTCTGAGATATAAACATAGCACAAAGTGAAACTATTACTCGAAAGGAAAAAATTACTACAAAGAACAGTTGGATGAATGCTACTCCTGTTAATGAAAAATGTAAGCAACCCTAATGACAACAACTAAAGCAGAAAAAGTCCAAAACATGTAATCCATCAACTGGAAAACTGCACTGATGTCTGCATGTCAATATATTATCTCAAACAAACTTGGGAAGGCCTATATGAACGTGAAATAGCAAAAATGGGCAAAATTGACACACATACTTCAATTTTTGTCCCTTCTAACATCATTGAAGAACATAATTTGTGTAACATGTACAATTTCAACGTTCTAACATAAGAACACAAATCATCATGATTCCATGGCTCAATAGCATCTATAACATTATCCCCCTTTCCTATAAATAATTGACCAATCAATTTAAATGACACAATTGAAACCTATAATTAATCTTAATCGAATCAATTTATGAAGATTCAACACTTTGTATAGGTGACTGAATTGGTGTATCCAATAATACAAATACTTTTACCTAAACTCGATATAGTACACGAATGACTGTTTCAAAGATGAGAAAACAATACAACGAATAGTAAATCAAAGGTCAAACCTAGGGAGACCAGAGTCCTGAAACCTTGTTTCATTTCTTTTACAAGACTTGAGGAGAAACGATAATTAAAGAAGATCACGTCTATACCTGCAGCACCATGAGCGAAATGGCACTTGCTTCCAAAGGGACAATAACCTGTTGTCTCCCACTTATTGCAAATCCTCGTCTTCCAATTAGAAGGCTTCAGTGTTTGCCCATTCTCAATGTTCGTAAACCCCGAACCAGCTGTGGGAGTTACACTTATAGCAACACTCTCCCGAGTTCTTGATTGCTCGTCGTGAAGAAATGTGCAACTTTCACCATACGGACATCCCTCTTCAGTGTAAAACTTCTTGCAATGCCTGCCTTTATAGGACCTCTGCGACTCCAAGCGTGAATCTGGAGTATCAATGGTGGGTATCTGGTGTTCCTCTCTGCGTTCAACAGTCAAAGAAGGTGAATGTTCACCTTCATGTGCAGCTACAATCTCTTGCCAATTAGGAGGCGGCCTGCGAAGCTCTTCAAGTCCATGAGCAAAGTTACAGTTAGTGATGTAAGGACAAACACCAGCACGAAATTTGCCACACAATTTGGTTTTGTAGAACATTTTTCCGATAGCCTTTGATCTACTAGTAACAAGCAAATTGGCATCTCCCACAGGGGAGCTCCTCAACTTTTTGCTGGAAGGTTCGCTTCCAGACTGATTTAAAGAATGTCTATCATCAAGGCTAGAGTTCAAAGGGGTTTCCGCCCCTGTATTCCAATTTCTATACTCGTCTTCAGTAGCAAAATCCCCCTGATCAGAAAATCCCGGTGGACCCCAATTATAAAATCCACCATCACTACCATTTTCTTGATCCACATTGAAACCACCACCATCACCAAAATCCATCACAAAGGGGGAGGGGGGGGGGGGGTGCTAAAGATAGTAACCAAAGTTCTAAATATAGAAACTTTATGTCAAATTCAAGAATTCACAAGTTCCAACAATATATATCATTAGATTATATAACATCAATTGCTATATCTTCAAGAATGAATAATTTTCAACTACCACTTATCACAAAAGATGAGTGACACTAGCCAAGATAATAAAAAAAACAATCTTTTTCCCCCCTAACTTAATAATTGAGTAACAAAATCAAAATATACCAACAAAATCATGAAGTCTAAGTATAACTACATAACCCAACAAAACAAATGAAGTAAATATGAAGATTTCTTGATGAATTGATGATAGCTACTTGAAGTAAAGAAAGTATACAATGAAAGATATAATAAAGATTCCAACTTTATGAGTAACTTGTTTCAATAGATAAATGATTTAATGAAGAAGATGAGCAATAATTTTACCCATAATTGGAAACTTTGCTTACTGATTGATTTGAGGATAGAGTAGTGATGAAGATAGATTTGGCTTTTGCAAAATTTAATTGGCTGTTTGTGTAAATGAACTTTGAAGTATAGTGTTGAATTCTATATGGGGTAGATTTCGAACGAAAAATACGATTATATCTTAATTAATTTTTTTTATATGATTAAATATTAATTTAATTGGCTATTTTTTCATCAATATAATTTTAGTGCATGATCATTTTGCAATTTGAGTATATTGCTAACGAAGTATAACTATAAATATTTAGGAAAATCAAATGACTTATGAGTTAATTGAACAATTTAATGAAAGAAACTTTTTATTAATAATCAAAAGGTGATCATTTTTTTCATTTAAACAATAAAAATTATAAATAATCATACAATAAAAGATAGTACATTATAATTCTAAACTAAACAAATTAAAAGAGGCTCTAGCCCGATAAATAAAACTAAATTACTTACTCTATTACTTCACAATAATACGTGCTTCGAAATACATGCATTATTATGACTTTGACCAATACATAATATCACATGCCTAGGAAGGTGGGAAATTAGTAAAATAACACATTTTCATATTTTGTTGTAAGATCATCAAAGATTTGGACTTTGTACTTTTTTAGACAGAAAATATTGGAGATAATTGCACTAATAGTCACGAGAGTTCATACAAAATGAAGATTTAGTCCTTAGAGTTTTAGTTGGTGCACTAATAGTTCTTAGAGTTATCAAACTGTTGCGCAAATAGTCCTTCTCTTTATAACGACTATTAACGGAATGTTTATAAAGACCGTTTTATATGCAACTTAACAGAATATTTATTTTTTATAACTTCTTACAATATAATATGAAGTGTTAAAAAAGAATTATATATATTGAATGAAATATCAATGTGGGATTGAATAGAACATTATTAATAGCTAAATTGAATAACTTTTTGACATCAACTTAGCGGCATATATATCAATCTACCGAAAAATAGCTAAATTGAATAACATTATTTTATTTATTCAATTTGAAGTTAACAATTGATATATGGCTTCAATTTAGTGGCATTTAATTTAGTTATTAATAATGTTTTATTTAATCCGATATTAATATTTTGTTCAATAAATATAATCATAATTTTTTTTCCTAAAACTTTATATTATTTTGAGAAAATTTAGAAAAAAAATGTTTCATTAAGTTTCCATTGTATATAACGATATTTATAAAGAGAATGACTATTTATGCAACAATTTGGTAACTTCAAGGATTATTAGTGCACTTATTAAAACTTGAAGGACTAAGTCTTTGCTTTTAACAAACTCCTAGGACTATTTGTGCAATTAACTCGAAAATATTATTATGGTTCAGAAATTTCGAATCACCACTTTTATGGGATAGATTTTTTGAAAGATATCTCCTATCCTTTATTTCTTTTTTAATTTTTTTGCCTTTTTTTATTTTAAATTTTCTTATACTTTCTTCCTTGAATAATCAAAATCGTCCTTAAACGAACCCTCTCATCTTAATGAACAAAAGAAAGAAGAAGGCTCACGTAACATAGCTCAACTGGTAAGAACTAGAATGTAAAGTGCAAGCAATCTCGCCTCTTCATATGTGACCCGGATTCGATTCTATTGAAAGTAAACATTGTGTTTTGAAATGCTTAACAAATAAACTCTAGTCATGAATAACTCACGGGGAGAGGATGAATAGGAAAATCTAAAAAAAAAAAGGAAGAAAAAGCAAAAAGTCACAAAAAGGAGAGAGGAGGGGTATTCTTCAAAATTTCTCACTAACTATAAATATTATGTGTCTATTTGGACAGTTGCTCCACGACCTAATGAGAATATTATGCAAGCTTTGTTCATCTTGCTTCAAATATATATCCTAAGTCTTTTCACTTCTTTGCTGATCTGCTTTTGTCTCAGATATTTGCTAGATATAGCTATAGTTTTACTAGAAAAAGTACATAGTAAGCTTTCTGGAAAAAAAAATCGGATAGATGAATTTTGCCTTGTCTGGAGAACATTTTTTTACAGTATATTCTATAGAAAAATTTCAATTCCTCAGCTTTTGTAATAGGGTTTCGAATATAGATCATGCCTCTTATGTTTTCTTTGTCATATATAGGTTCAATGGAGAAAACCTTTATCTTACCTATGTAACTGTTTAATTCTATCTATAAAAAAAATGTGTTCATTTCGATCACATATTCACACCATATTTTAGTCCGACAATACAAATTTTGTGCTAAATATAACTTCTCCTAATCCTGCAGGCAAAAAACACAAAGGCAATGTCAAAATATCATTTGTGCTAAAAATATAACCATAATGCTCAAATGTGTTGTTCTTGCAAATTTACAGTAGAAAGATGGTACTAACTTTTTTATCGACTAATAACAATTGATGATCAAAGATTTTAAAGTTTGACTCTAAAGATTCTGAATAATAGATTAAAGAAAAACAGAGAAAGTACCCAAGCAAAGAGCACATGAAAACTCATACTAACATCTCCAATTCCTAATTGTTCAACCAGAATGAAGTCTAGGAGAGATCCTAGCTTGCAAAGGATTCATCATAACAGTTGTAAATTCCCTCTTCTCAGACAAATCAACACCATCAACACTCTCCCATTTGAAACGCCATACTAAATTTGCAGCAAAATATTCCAAATGAAGCAAAGCCAAACCGAAACCTGGACAAATTCTTCTTCCCGCTCCGAAGGGCATCATTTTTATCTCCCTACTACCAGTAATGTCAAAACCATCATGATCAAGATTGTTTGAAGAATCCAAGAATCTTTCCGGTTTGAACTCCATCGGATTTTCCCATACACTTGGGTCCCTTCCTAGCTCTGCCACCATTACATTCACAGTGGAGTTCTTGGGGATCACGTAGCCTTCAAATTCAACTTCCTCCGATACAGAGTGAGGGAGCAAGAAATGACCTGCCAGTGACGAAACCAGAAATTTTATGTACGAGTGACACAAAAACTGATACTAGATAAACAAAAGCAACATTTAAAACATCCAAGATTCTATTCCTTAAAAGATGTTTATTAGGTTATGACTAGGATAAATTAGGTCATACGTCTTATGTCTGTATTATGTTAGTTGTGGGCCAAAGCCCGAGACGTATATTAACCCTAACCGTACATGTAGCCTATATATATTGTACATTCATCAATAATAATCTTTGAGACAGTAATCACAATATTTACATGGTATTAGAGCTTTTCGATCCTCTAATCACACCACCTTACTGTATCCATAGTTTTTTCTCATATTTTTTTCTTTTCTCTTTTCTTTTGTCTTCTTATTTGATCTTGCACCATGGTCAATCCAGAAGATACTTCGTCCGGTATGGACAATAATAAAATTGACGACTTTTCTCCATATTATCTCAATTCTAACGATTCTCCTGGGAGCCTCATCACTAATGTGATTTTTAGTGGAGGCAATTATGATGAATGGGCGAGATCGTTTCGCCGTTCCTTGATTTCTCGTCGCAAATGGGGGTTCATTGATGGGTCTATTCCCAAACCTACATCCGCGGCTCGTATTCTTGATTGGGATTGTGTTCAAGCCATGTTGGTTCAATGGATCTTGAACACGGTTGACCCCTCTATTCGGAAGACTATACCCTTTTTCGAAGAGGCTCGACCACTGTGGGATTCGCTTACGCGAAGATTCAATGTTAGTAGTGGACGAAGGAAACAACAAATTAAGAAATCCTTGGCTGCTTGTCGCCAAACCAAGGATATGTCGGTTGCGGCTTATTTCGGGTTATTACAACCACTATGGGATGCCTTAGCAACCTATAATCCGATTCCAGGATGTAAGTGTGGCAAGTGTGAATGCAACCTTGGCGATCTTTTCCAGGCTCGCTTTGATGAGGAATGTTTTCACGATTTTTTATATGGCATCAATGAGGAGCTTTATGGACACCTTCGCTCCACATTGTTGGCTCAAGATCCACCCCCAACCTTAGACCGTGCTTATCAAACAATGTTAAATGCGGAGGATATGCGCTTGGCCAGTCAGGTTTCTGGTGATCGCAATGAAGCCATGGCGTTTGCGATTCGTACTCCATTGAATCCCACACGTCGCTTGGAGGGGGCTGCCAAATCTGCTCTTTTTTGTTCCTACTGTTCGCGGACCGGTCATGATGAGGCCCATTGCTTTGCCAAGCATGGATTCCCGGACGGGTGGACTGATCGTTTCAAAGGCTCTCGGCGTGGAGGAGGCCGTGGAGGTCGTTTTGGGCAGACTGGCCGAGGGGGAGGAGCCCCTGGTTCACAGCTGCGGGCTGACCAGGCTGCAGGGCTGCAGCGCACGGACCAGCCTGCTGGAGCAGTCCCTGGGCGCAGCGTGGGGGCTGAGGTGCGGGCTGTTCGCACTGGACATTTGCTCCCTTGTTCCGATAGCTCAACACTCGGTGATACACCTCTTCCTGGTATGACTTCTGACCAATGGCAACAGGTTCTTGGCTTATTTTCTAAGGCTGTTTCGACTCATTCTGATGATAAGTCAATGGGTAAGCCTTCTTCTTCTATTTGGATTATCGATACGGGAGCATCGACTCATGTTACCGGTGATTTTAATTGTTTATCCAATGTTAGTACTATGCCTGCGTGTCCAGTGGGTCTACCGGATGGTAAACAATCTATTGCAACTCATTTCGGGACTGTTTATTTGCGTTGCGGGTTGCAACTTAATCATGTGTTGTTTGTTCCAAATTTTACTTGTAATTTGTTGTCCGTCTCTTCACTTGTTGCGGATTTTCAGTACCTGTTACAATTCACCGAGTCTATTTGTGTTATTCAGGACCGCACTTCGAAGACCCTGATTGGAGTGGGTGAACAACGAGACGGACTCTATTTTCTACGAGATGTTGCTCCTGTTTGTGCGTCTGTGTCTGCAGTGGGGGATACGGTTGATATGTGGCACAAGAGGCTGGGGCACCCTTCGGAGAAAGTAGTTCGATCGTTACCTTTTATTCGTAACAATGCTAGAGTTTTTAATAAAGCTTGTGATGTGTGCCATCGAGCTAAACATTCTCGCTCTAGTTTTCCGGATAGTGATCATAAAACTTCTTACTGTTTTGAGATGTTGCATTGTGACCTTTGGGGTCCATATAATACTATTTCATCTTGTGGTGCTCGTTATTTTTTGACGATCGTGGATGATTTTTCTAGAGCTGTGTGGGTATTTTTGTTATCTGATAAAACTGAAGTTACGTCTGTGTTTAAAAAGTATTTCGCCTTGATTGAATGTCAGTTCACGGCTTGTGTTAAGATTGTGCGCAGTGATAACGGAACAGAATTTAACCTTATGCGTGAATTTTTTGACCAACAAGGAATTTTTTTCCAGTCTTCATGTGTGGGGACTCCCCAACAAAATGGTACTGTCGAGCGTAAGCATCGTCATATTCTGAATGTTGCTCGTGCATTACGTTTTCAGGGGCACTTACCGATTAAGTTTTGGGGGGAGTGTGTGTTGGGTGCAGCATACTTGATTAATCGAACTCCCTCGCCCTTAACTAATAACAAAACCCCTTATGAATATCTCTTTGGTGCCCCTCCTAAATTTGATAATCTTCGCATTTTTGGGTGTTTGTGTTATGCTCACAATCAGAGAAGTAAAGGGGACAAATTCTTGAGTCGAAGTCGTCGATGTATATTTGTTGGGTATCCTCTTGGTAAAAAGGGTTGGAAATTATATGACCTGGATACTTGTGAATTTTTTGTCTCCCGTGATGTAAAGTTCTATGAATCTGAATTTCCGTTTAGTTCCTCCGATTCCACTTGTAAATCTGCTCCTATTGTGAATGTTCAACCTGTATGTCATGATGAAAATGAAGGGTTGGATTTTCCCTCGGAAAGGGATGTCCCGGGAGAGTGTACGGATGTACATAGCCCTCCTGCGTGTGGTTTGCCTCCTATTGCTGCCCAGGAGAGTGTCACGGCTGCCCAGCCCCTAGAGAGTGTCACGGCTGTGCAGGCTGCAGGGCAGTCCTGCGGCAGCACAGCTAGACCAAGGCGAGGGGGGTCATGTTCCGGCGGTTATTGAGGAGGTTGGACGGGGGAAGCGACGGAAAGAGCCCTCTATCAAGCTTCGTGATTATATTACGAATACGGTGCAGATTATGAGTCCGTCTCCATCTCCTTGTTCATCTACTCCAGTTAAGACTTCAGGTACATCTTTTCCTATAGCACATTTTGTGAATTGTAACCGGTTTTCTTTGGGCCATCGTACTTTCCTTGCAGCTATTACTTCGGGCCACGAGCCCACATCTTACAGGGCTGCTCTATGTGATGCTGGTTGGCGTGAGGCCATGTTCTCTGAGATCCGGGCCCTTGAGGATAATGGTACATGGGAGTTGATGCCACTTCCATCCGGTAAGCGGGCTCTTGGTAGTCGTTGGGTGTTCAAAACGAAGTATCATTCTGATGGGAGCTTGGAAAGGCTTAAGGCGCGATTGGTTGTCTTTGGGAATCATCAGCAAGAGGGCATTGATTATACTGATACTTTCGCTCCTGTTGCTAAGATGAGAACTGTTCGGGTTTTTCTCACTGTTGCTGCTGCTAAGAATTGGGAGCTTCATCAAATGGACGTCCACAATGCATTCTTACATGGCGATTTGCACGAGGAGGTTTACATGAAGCTGCCTCCGGGGTTTGTTAGTATCACCCCAGGTGTGGTTTGTCGACTTCGCAAATCCTTATATGGCTTGAAGCAAGCACCCCGGTGTTGGTTCTCCAAACTTACTGGTTCTCTGAAGAAGTATGGCTTTCGACAGTCCTACTCTGATTATTCGTTGTTTGTTTTTCGTCAGGCCTCGATTGAACTTCATGTACTTATTTATGTTGATGATCTTATTGTCTCTGGTAATAATACTGCTGCTATTCGCGACTTTAAGGATTATTTGAGCAGATGTTTCCACATGAAGGATTTGGGTCCGCTCAAATATTTTTTGGGCATTGAGGTTGCTCGTAGTCCGGAGGGTATTTCACTCTGTCAACGCAAATATGCCCTTGACATCATTACTGAGGCTGGGTTGTTGGGGTGCAAACCTGCGCTATTTCCTATGGAACAAAACCATCAGTTGGCTAGCTCGGAGAGTGCTCTCTTGACAGATGGGGAACGTTATAGTAGATTGGTTGGCAGGTTGATATATTTATCTTTCACTAGACCTGATTTGGCTTACTCTGTCCACATTTTGTCTCAGTTCCTTCAGGCTCCGAGACTTGACCATTGGAATGCTGCTTTACGTGTTGTCCGTTATCTTAAGGGGTGCCCGGGACAAGGTATTCTTTTACGCCGCAATTGTGATTTGTCTTTATCCGGGTGGTGTGATTCTGATTGGGCCAGTTGTCCAATTACTCGTCGATCGCTATCGGGTTGGCTTGTTTTTCTCGGTGATTCTCCTGTCTCTTGGAAGACCAAGAAGCAGGTGACAGTGTCTCGTTCTTCCGCTGAAGCTGAATATCGCTCTATGGCTTCTCTTTTGTGTGAGCTCCTCTGGCTCAAAGGATTATTGTTAAGCCTTGGGGTTGGACATCCTAAGGCAATGCCTCTTTTCTGTGATAGCAAATCTGCGTTGCATTTAGCTGCGAATCCTGTTTTCCATGAACGTACTAAACACATTGAGGTCGATTGTCATTTTCTCCGGGATGCGGTGCTTGCTGGCGTTATTCGTCCCTCACATGTACCAACGACTGCACAGTTGGCTGATATCTTCACCAAGGCATTGGGTCGACACCAATTTACATTTCTTCTCTCCAAGTTGGGCATTTGTAATCTCCATGCTCCACCTTGAGGGAGGGTATTAGGTTATGACTAGGATAAATTAGGTCATACGTCTTATGTCTGTATTATGTTAGTTGTGGGCCAAAGCCCGAGACGTATATTAACCCTAACCCTACATGTAGCCTATATATATTGTACATTCATCAATAATAATCTTTGAGACAGTAATCACAATATTTACAATGTTCGAAAAATCCCCCCCCCCCCCCCCAGTTCATCCACTGACCTGGTGGGTGTCGTCGAAGAGCTTCCAGAATGACTGCTTTCAAGTATGGTAGTTTATGCAAATCTTCCTCTCTCACAAACCCATCTTCAAGTTCTGTTTCTTGAACAACCTCGGAAATTTCGTGGTAAACCTTTTCTTGAATTTCAGGAAACTTGACTAGATTAGCCATGATCCATTGCAATGTTGTTGCAGTAGTATCAGTTCCACCATTGAGAAATTCAGCAACGTTGGTCACGATTTCATCCATTTTCAGCTTCCTCTTCTCATCAGGAAGTTGCAAATCAACTAATGAATCAACATAAGCTACATTTTCATTTCCTAAACCTTGACCCTTTGCTGCAATACGAGCTTCAATAAGCGGAACGAAAATAGTTTGTTGCTCTTCTCTACATTGAAAAATCTCCTTCCACTGCTTCCTGAAGATAATCTTGCTGAGCATTGGAAATAAGTTGTATACATTAATCCCCCCACTAAATTTCACCAGGATTTTTCGCTGCAACGCTTCGATTTTCTTGATTTGATGTTCATCTAGTTTATCTCCAAAACACATAAGAGCAAGAAGGCAGAACATAGCATACTGGAAATGGTCCATGACTTTGACTTTTTGGTCAGAATCAGATTGAGATTTCAGTTGTTTTATGAGGATTTCGAGTACCCATTTTCTTGCATTTGAAAAGGATTTGATTCTTGAAGGATGAAGAATCTCTGAAGTGAGGTTGCGGCGGAGGATCCTCCATGTTGGTCCATATGGTGATGAGCTTATGTTATTGATACTGAAAACCTTGTAACAAAGTTCATAGCCAAAATGGATCAGCGAAAATAATGGAGGGGATGAATAAATTTTAGGATCCTTAAGATCCTCGATCACGATGTTAAATAATACAGTTGTGGTGTGAAATTACTATTATGTCGTCTATTTGAAACTGTAGTAAGCAAAAAAGTTCAGTTAAGGGTAAAATAGTAATTTCACATTTAAAAAATACTGTATATAGTTTTCATACTTGTCATTCTAGATAAATGGCATAATTAATCTCGAAATTTTGTTCAGCTATGAGTTATTTTTCCGATGGTTCATTGAAGAATACGTTTGAGATATAATTTCTATTAGCATCTAAGACTTTATTGATAAAATTAAATTGGATTGAAGTTTCTAGTTAAAAGTCCGAAACTGTTCCGAAAAATAAACACGAAAAAGGAGGCTTGGTTCAAAAAATTGTTCTTCTACTTTTCAATATATTTTCTTACTATTTTTCGTTTTTCCTAATTTGTGTATATTACTCTAGATTAACAAGTAAAAAAGTCGAGATGAAGTATACATTAAGATCGAGAACACTCCTACCTAAAAATGATAAGGGTATCAAATAATACGCAGCTTTACTCCTATAATAATAACAACAACAGAGTGGTGTTTCCGAATTGATCCAAAAATAAATATTACTTTACATTTTACTACCAACCTGGCCAACAGGCGGGGCTTTGGGGCGGTCAGAGAAGACAGCTCCACCCTGCACAAGAGCTTTGTGAGCCAGAGAGTGGCTGGAGATGAAGACGAAGGGCCTCGAACGCATCCAGAAGGTGATTATTGGCCCTTTCTTGTTCTTGATGTCTCTCAAGATCGGTTCTATGCTTGAGGCTGACTTTGTTTTGAAGAGTAGCCATAAATTTCCTATTACAGGCAACCTTAAAGTACTAGGTGGAAGCTTATTGTCACCATGTTTTAGATTTGGTAATAAAAAGCTTAGTGCAGATTTGAGGAGAGCAGAAATGCAGATTGTTGCAATGATAATAAACCAGGTTTCCATTTTCTTGGCAGATGATAAAAATGGTTTGTCTTGTTACATGCTTACATGTATAATAGGAACTGATTTTGATGTGCACATTTTCCATCTGGTTTTATTATTATAATATAGTAAAGTACTATACTTCTTTCCTTGGACACATGGGGTTGTGACACCATTAGGAGGATATACACGACTTTTTGTGGCCCGATAATGATTTTCTATTTATTTGCCTATCAGGGCCTCAATTATCACTATCTTTCAAGTAGCCCCTCATACTATTATCTTTTTAAACAACCCCTCGTGCTATTATTGAGCCTAGGGTTGTGAATGAACGTACACGTTCGATTCGGTTCTAAAAAGTTCGGCTCGTGGCTCGGTGCACATTGGCAAACATCAAATAAAACGGTAGCATTTAAGGTTCGGTTTGTCGGACCAACTGACTCGATTTAGTTCGGCTCGCATATTAATACTTGACTTTGCCTTATATATACATTAAAGTCTACAATTGAAGTACTAAGCCTAACCTAAATCATCAAAATCACTTTCACTTCACATCTATTCATCTCCTACTCATCCTCACCCGCTCAAATGCCCAATTGCATCGAACTTTTTTAGAACCAGACCGAACTTGTTTTCACAATTTCGCACATTCCAGATCAATTCAAACGTAAGGTTTGGTGCGGTTTGCACATTGCAAACCGAGCCAAATGTAAGGTTCGAACCCTTGCAAACCGGACTCAAACATAGTTACGTTCGGTCGTTTACAACCCTAATTGAGCCAATCGAGAAAGGCATTTTTAACCCGACCCCTCGTACAGACCCCACCATGTACCTCCTACACAGATCCATTTCTACTGAGGTAGGAGACTGATTTCAATGGAAGTGTAGGAAATGGGCATCAGACAGGGGTTACGGGGGGTGTGTTGATCGGGCATGGCGGGGGTGAGTGATTGTCGTTGGTAGGCTAGTGCGGATTGTAGAAGCGGTTGGGACTTATAGGCGGTGGGTTGGGGATATGGGTCGGGTAAGGTTGAAGATGACATGATGGATTGTTTGAAAAGAATAATAGTACGAGACGGCTACCTGAAGAGGTAACGTTAGTTGAGGGGGCCATAGGAGAAAAAAAGCCTTATTTTATGTGGAGACTTTGTTTATTTAATATGTTGAATAATTCTAAATTACAAATTGATTGTTATAGTGGAGTGAGAAAATCATTTTGATTATAATTAGAGAGGTAAATGGGTTGAGCTTGAGTCTATATATTTTCGGCTTAGCTCGACAAGCTTTCATCAAACTAGAGAAAAAATCTCGATAAATTCCAAACTAGCTCACTTTTTTTCAATCCTAATAAATTTTGTTTATCTAATTAATTATTTAAAATTCATATATTACATGCTCTAAATGTATTATTTAGGCTAACATTCCTGTGTATTTTTCTTTTATCATATTATTTAACATTTTTTTCATTCAAACAATAGATATTACAAATAGTCATGCGATAGGAAATACATTATATTTCGAAATTAAGTACATGGGAGTCTAAGCTCCAAAGAAACAGCTTCGTCTTCTCTGACTGTTGTTGTGCAATAAACACTCGCTTCCTGGATGTGACTCCAATCCACTTAATGGTTGAACTTCGCTTCCTAGATATGAGTCCAATCCCCGAAGTAGTCTTGAAAACGCCAGGAAATCCCACAGAGTGGGTGCTGGAAATCGCCGAAACGCCTAAAATCCCACAAAATGGGTGCTGAAATGCTGCACAAGCAGCCCCGAAAAACACTGCAAAGGCAGCCACGGAAGCAGAGGAAGTATGTTTAAATATACTCCTCTGCGAGAATCGAACCCGGGACCTCTTGAAAAGTATCTCGGACCCGGTATAACTAGGCTCGAAGCCTTGAATTATTGTTTAACATTTCGATATGCTTTTCACCATCTTTTCTATTTATGGTTAGTAAAGTGGTAGGCCTTTCTTAATTTTATTGATTTAGCAACACAAAACTTTTGAGTTTCATAGCATAATC
>CM016567.1:7265785-7367951 GCA_003412495.2 Echium plantagineum | reverse complement strand
TAAAAAGTTATGATTTCCTCTTTTTCCATCTATTTCTCTAAAGAAAAAATAGTGTGGAAGAGAGAACATTGAATAACTTTTTAAAATATTTCTTATTGTAGAGTGTGGAGTTAATCTCTGGTGCTTTTTGATCCCCAAAAGTGGTACTGGTGAGGAAATGGTCTCTGAAAGTGTGTATAACGGTGCATTTTGGTTCCTGATCCATTAACATTGACGATTATCGGCGTGAATAGTGAAGTTTTGGGGCAAAAATGAAACTTTTGAGAAGTTGGTTACCTTAATGAAGCTTGGGAGTCAAAATGATTAAATTACTCCCCGATATTTTGATACACTTTTTAAATTTTTTTTTTAAAGATTTTTATTCAATTTTCTTTTCAATTTTTGTTTCCATTTTTTTCTAGTAAAAATAGTTCGATTTTGATAGCTGTTATGCAAAAAAGTTTGATTTTCGCAGTTTTTGGCAAAAATGTTCGACTTTGGCAGTTGTTTGGCAAAAAGTGTGCGATTTTGGTATTTAATTCGCAAAAAGTTCGGTTATCATAGTTTTTTTTGGCAAAAATATTTGATTTTGGTAGTTGTTTGGTAAAAAGTGTTCACAAGATGGTTCGGTTTTTGTTTGGCAAAATTGTTCGATTTTGGTAGTTGTTTCGCAAAAAAGATTCCATTTTGATAGTTGATTGCAAAAAAGTTTTCGTAATTTGCCAAAAAGGTTCGAATTTTCATAATTTTTGACAAAAAAGTTCTGTTTTCATAATTTTTTGACAAAAAAGTTCGATTTGATAGTTGTTTTGGCAAAAATGTTCGATTTTGGTAGTTGTTTTAAATACTTTTCTTTGCAAAACCGAAACTCTTAACCAAAACAACGACCAAAATAGATCATTTTTTCCAAAACAACTAGTGAAATCGAACCCTTTTTACTAAGAAGTTTTTTTTAAAAAAGTTGAAAAATGAAAAAACTGTAAAAAAGAAGGAAAATTAAAATATCAAGGGTAATTTAGTCATTTAATCACCCCAAGTTTCATTAATAAGATAACCAACTTCTCAGAAGTTTCATTTTTGCCCAAAACTTCACTATTCATGGCAAAAAATCGTTATTGTTAACGGATCAGGGACTAATATGCATCACTACACACACTTTGAGAGACTATTTTCGCAAGAGTGTTATTTTCGGGGATCAAACTGCACCAAACCTCACTTATTGGTATCATTCCAACAATTAGCTCAAATAAGAATATTTTAAAAGACAATTATTGATATTTAATGATGTGAAGAAAAAATAAAATGAGATGATATGAAATATCGGGAGATCAATTATCTCATACGAAAAGTGGTCAAAGTAATGAGCAAGCACTGAATCTTGGTGGGTGACTTTTGTGATGCATGGACCAAGGGAGATTCTTGGCCGTCGTACGTAGAAAGGCATATCCACAAGTTTGACCTTTTCTTCTCAGGGAACGAAGTCTATTCCATTACATCATAACATTACAACCTGACGTCACTTTTGGACAATTCGGCTATATTCAATAGTCGGTCCTTTTAACAACGATATTTTTGCCTAATTTGGACTATTATTGCACCAACATAAATTTCCAAAACTACCACTATCAATCTTCTATACTAATAAATTTGTAACATCATCAATGATTGTTATGTCAATATAAATTCCGTCATAAATTTCTTACTTTTATCAAATTTCGAGAACTGAACAATATTTCAAAAAAACGACAACAAAATTTTAAATTGAAATATTATCATTGATACAAATATATAGACAATGTTATTACTCTATGCATAGCTTGACGAACTTGAACAACTAATATCCATACGATAGAACTCAATAAACTTATAAACCCTTTGTTCAAAGCTGAATTGATGATAATTCTTTTATTCCACACAAACAAAATACAATATGGAATCTTTACATATAAAAAACATGAAGATACTACATATATTAAAAAGATACATACAATAGACAATTTAAATACTAATAATATCCCTAATTATAATTCTCTTTCTTTAATCATAACTTGAAGTCCTCCTTTTAGTGTAGCTGTTAATCCAGGCATGAACTTGATAGGGTCTTGTTTGGATAACACAACTTCAATATCAAACTTGTTTATCAAACTCAAAGCTGCACTTTTCACCTCCATGATAGCCATTTCCTTCCCCAAACAAACCCTAAGTCCAGCTTGAAAAACTGGATACTTGAATGGATTTTCAGGCTTGAAGCAACCCTCAACCAACCATCTCTCTGGCTTGAATTCAAGACAATCTTGCCCCCAAAGACTCTCCATTCTACCCATTGCATATGGATGATATGTCACCCTTGTACCTTTCTTCACAAAGGTGCCATCAGGGAGAATATCGTCATTTTCGCAGAACTTGGAATCGAATTGAACTGGCGGAAATAGCCTCATAGACTCGTACACTGCTGCGTGTAGGTAATGCATTTCCTTTAGTTGTGCAATCGTCGCGAAATCTTGATTTCTACCCATGATTTTATCCGCTTCTTGCCTGATCGTATCTCTAGCTTTTTTGTTGTTCGCCATTAACCAGAAAAAGCTGGTTAAGGCCGAGGCAACAGTGTCTCGGCCTGCTAAAAGAAAGCTGACGACAATATCCTTCAGATACTTGTCGTCAGCAACACTCCCCATGAATCTTGACAAAAGATCATCATTACTAGGAAATGAACCCATGTTTCTTTTTTTCTGCATGATAACATCATCAGCCAACATATGTATAGTCTTGATGGCTTCTTTGAGTCTTTTCTCCGATCCAATGTTCAACATTTTCTTGAGCTTCCAAACTAGGGGTGACCTCGAAATCGCCCTTTCGGCAGACAATTTCGAGGCGATATCGAAAGCATTAGCTAATGCTGATTCAGGAAGAGACAAATCAAGACAATTTGGATCCCAACCAAAAGAAAACCTACAAATATTATCAAAAGAAAATCTTTGAAACACATCTTGCAAATCCAACACAACCCCATTGCATTTATGCATTTCAAGGAGAGGAATCAATCGTTTCGAAATCTCAAACCCCACAATCTCGAATGCATAAGATCGAATCGAGGCATTATTGAGTTCAAGACTAGCCATCTTCCTTTGAAACCTCCAAGAATCTCCATCAACGTTGAATATCCCCTTCCCCAAAAGATCACCTAACAACGTCGAAAAAGGCTTCCCCTTCGGGTAATTATCAAACCTCGTCTTCAGCATATACTCAACATTCTCAGGGTTGGCCGTGATCACATTGCCAAGAACATGAACATGGATAGTCCCTGATGATGACTTTTGAAGAAGATGAGTATACCAATCACATAAATTGTTGTACTTAAACGACCACCTCGACGTTCGAAAATCGACACAAACATCACAATTGCACCATGGCTTAATCTTGAAAGTGAAACGGAGTAGAAAAAAGCCTACAAAGCTTAATGCATAGATGAATAAATAGAAACACAAATTGGAACCTTCCAATAATTCCAAGAACATTGAAACAAGCTTAGAAAACATTTTTCTTACACTAAGAAATTCAAGAATCTTTATCTTTTTTTTGTGGAATATAATTTGAGGTTGTAGTAAGGAGTTGATGAGTTTGGATGATTGGAAGGTGAAGCAAAGAGAGTTGATATATATAGTAGCAAGAAGTGAAAATAATTGGTGGGGTTGTAATATTTGTCGTTTTTGGTATATTTTAAGGACTATTTTGTGTATATTTATTTGTATAGATGAAGTACATAATGTGTTGGGTACGTGTGGTTTTACTCAACAGTGGGATGTCCGAGTGTGGTATGTGTATTTAATTGGACATCAGGACCACGTGGTCTAAACAATGATATTCGATATGACATTCATGCATAGTTGTTTGTTTGAATTGACAAATATGCCCTTTAAGATTGTGGCCAGAAATACTTTTGTTCATTTTGTAATTACATTAATATCAACAACCTCCGCAATACTGGTATTAGCTAGATGCTGCCCTAACTTTCATAGAAAAGTGTATAAATTTTTTTTCAATTTTCGTAATAGATCGTCAAACACCTTTATTTTTTTATCATTCCTCTTTCATATTTTATAATAGATTTATTGATAGTAGTATATTAATTCTCTCGGGAACGGTTACGGTTCCGTATAAATATTTATCCGTATAAATCCGTATATGTATAATTTTTACACCCCTAATCCCTTAAAAAGATACGGCACCTTATATAAACCCCGTACGGAAATTTGTACGGATGATGTTTATACGACACCTTAACTTTCTACGTAAAAATATAGTTCTTTTAACTTTTATAAAAGAAGCCGGATCAAAAAAATATTATCACACACCTTTTCACTGATAAGTATTTTGAAAATAATTGATGTGCAATAATATAAAGAAAATATTATCATACACCATTTCATGTAATACCTCAGATACGCAATGCTAATTATTCTGGAAATAATTGATTTTAAAATTATTCTGGTGGCGTAAGCACTGATAAGTTATTATAGATGCCATTACTAGCTCACTATAAATGTTTCTAATTAATTAGTTAATTGTGTGTAATTTTTCTACTTAACCAATCTCCAAAATGGAGTAATAGAAGGAAGATGGTGATGTCGAAAATAATATATTTGCATAAAATATTAGACATGAAATTCGCCAATCCCACCTTATTAATTTATTCTAATTCTAACAATATAAACGTGATTGATAAGTAGTGGAGTAAATCATATCCATATTAAGTCGAACACTTCTTCCTCACGGCTATTGTGTTTTCAACATCATTAGTCAATTTATTAACCGAGTTTCACTTAGGAGATAACACTATAGTGTTATCTCCCAAATAACAAAGGTTAAAGATGTCTTTTACTACCAATTATTACAACTAAAATTTCATTTCCCCCCTCCCAATAATCACACGCGCTATTACACACTGAATTCAATCCAACGCGAAACCACCAATTAATCCAGGCGAAATTAATGGAGATCACCAATTAATATTTGCTCGTTGCATTTAATCGAGCCGAAATTCATGGAGATCACCAATTAATCAAGGCGAAACCAACATTCCTGTAGTTATATTGTATCACAATTCCAAAACCCCCACTAAAATTCTCTAAAATTCTCTAAAATTCTCTAAAATCCTTACAATATTGAAGCAATGGCATCTTCTTCAAGAAATCGAAAACCAGGTATGACTGAGTAACCTTTTCCTCCAGCTAACTTTAGGCAAACAAGTAATAAAAATTGGAACTTTTGACTACCGGCGTAACCATTAGCATAAAAAGCATATCTTTACAACAAAATTAACCATTGATAATTGTTTTCTAACTCTTTCAACAATGTAGTACCAAAAATTTTGAAGGAGGTAGTCGATGTTATCTGTAAAATGCTCGAAACTTGTGGATTTATGTAGTCGTGTTGTAGTCTCTAATTTGTGGAATTAAAAAAAGTGGGTAAATTTGAATTGAACAAAATGGAATGTAAATTCAATTAAAAATGATGACTTTTTGTGTATTTCCAGTTATTGTTGATCTGTTTGTATTTGAAGTTTGAGTAGTTGAATTTTTGAATGTGAAATTACATTAATATAATGCAATAGAAATAATACTATTAATTCAAAAATCTATGGCATTTTATCAATCATGTATAATCCACTGGCACAGTTGTTTAAATGCATTTCCTACATTATGGCACTCTGTCGTGCATATATAAATCAATAGAGTTAATGTTTAATGTGTTTGAGATGTATACCATTTGTGGGTGGCATGTATAATCCATTTTCAATGTTGTTAAAATGTGTTCGAGATCTATGGCATTCCATGTTACATTAAAAATGCATTATAAAAACTGTTTAATGTCACTGATATATATGGGATTTTGTCTACCTTAAATAATCCAATGTAACATGGAATGCATTTGTCTGAGATGTATAGCATTTTTGGGTGGCATGTATAATCCAATCTCCGTGTTGTTTAAATGCTTATGAGATCGATGGCATCCCATGTTGACTAAAAAATGCATTAGAAATACTGTGTAATGTAATTGAGATCAATGGGATGTTGTCTTCCATGAATAATCCAATATAACTGCTGTTTAAATGCATTTGAGTTCTATTGCATTCTGTGTGACATGTACAATGCAATAGAACTGATGTTTACTGAATTATGACTTAAAATTTTATGTGATTAATGAAAATAAGATATATGTCATTCTATTTAACATATATAATGCAATGTGAGTGCTTGTTGATAAAATTATGAACTAATATATTATTATTGGCATGTCGAATTATCAGGTTCTTGTGGTGAAGTAGGAACTTATCATGGCTATAAATAATCATGGCCGTTGGATTCTCTTTTTCTATGTATATTTAATCATGTGGCTCAGATTAAACGAGGGCTTTAAAGGAAGAGGAATCAATTTTTCATTTCGAAAATTTCATGCCCCACGCGCCTATCAACAAGCACTCACATTGCATTATATATGTTAAAAAGAGAATCCAACGGCCATGATTATTTTTGAACTACCGCAAGTTCTTGTTTGGTAATCAAACTGGACAATGGTTTTGGGATGGAGGAAATTGATATATTGAACTACCGCGAGTTCTTGTTTGGGATTTCATAAATGGTCTGATTCTGTGTAAATGGTGTAGATCTTGTGTAATAGTAGTACTATTTTTTTATATATATGGTCTGATAATAGAAGTTCTTGTTTGGGATTTCATATATGATCTGACATTGTATTCGAAGTAATAAAATGTAATAACAATTGATTAGCATTGCATTCTCTCCAAGAAACAAAATGTAATGACAATTTACGAGCATGACATTGACCTCAAGCTAAAAAAATGTAATACCTATCAATTAGAATGACATTGTTCTGCAGTAATAAAATGTAATGACAATGCATTAGCATGACATTGTGTTCGAAGTAATAAAATGTAATGACAATTAATTATCATTACATTATTCCCAAGAAACAAAATGTAATGACAATTTACGAGCATGTCATTGTCCTCAAGCTAAAAAAATGTGATACCTATCAATTAGAATGACATTGTTCAGCAGTAATAAAATGTAATGACAATGCATTAGCATGACATTCTTTCGAAGACATAAAATGTAATACTAATTGTTTAGCATTGCATTCTTTCGAAGTAATAAAATGTAATGACAATTCAGAATGCAATCACAAAGCAACCGTATTGAATTCAGAATGCAATCACAAAGTAAAGTTAATGAATTCAGAATGCAATCAGAAAATTGACGTAATGAATTTAGAATGCAATCGGAAAATTGACTTAATAAATTCAGAATGCAATCACAAAGCAATCTTAATGAATTCAATATACAGCTTTAATCGATATACAATTTGGTATTAATCCAATACCGAAAAAACGAGGTCAAAATCCCATATAATGTGGAGCATTATCGACATAAAGCAAAAAACATACCCAAAAAAATATATGCAAAATCAGAAAATGATTTTGCAGGAGTAAATCGTGGCCAATTAGTTGCATGGAGACCGAAATAATCGTGGAATTAATTGGGAGAGTGCGTCCACACAACCGTTAGATCCTAATTAAATGAAAACCACATAATCTAATGGCTAAGAATCCCACGAAAATAGGGATCCTGCCAAAAACTAGCTAAACCGCCTAATATTAAGGCAAAAATAATTAAAGGTAGTTTTTTATAAATAGGTTACATAAATATCTAATAATACCAAACCCTGACATGCGTTAGCTAGGTAATGGAATTCGATTACAATACTGACATTCCATAAATTTAATAACTATGTAAATTAAAAAAAAATTAAGGTCATTATAAATCTCAATAAAATAGGAATCAATTATTTTGTAAAATATAATATTAATTACACTATCGAAAATTTAGGACACATAATCAACTTAATGTAACTACTTCGAATTAGGAAACAACTTCGAACATTTGCAAAATATGAATCCCATGAAAAAAAGGATTATACTCGAGAATATTAAGGCAACATAAATTTAATGAAGAAAATCATAACTAGACAACATAAAAATCGTCTAGAATTAAATACAGTCAATTATGACCTAATAATGCCGTAATTGACTCAAATATGAAAGTGGAATAATTGATACTTATTGTATTGCATTATGGTTGATACTGAAAATTCAATAGCTATGTTATTGCAATGTATGATGTGATTAAGTTGTTATTGAATGTTCTAAACTATGATGATGATCTTCTAGCTGAATTCTATAAAAATCCTAACATTCCACTACTATCATACTTATGGAATCTATGTTATTATAGAAATCTTTAAAAATATCCGTATTACTAATTACATATCGTCATTTCACCCGCTTTAATTTAAGAACGACAATCAATGTGGAGAAAGAATTACATATCGTCACTAAATTGTAGGAGCAAAAAACGTAAACAAACATTCCAATCCAATACAATCATCAATCAATGTGGAGAAAAAATAGGAGTTAGTTGCATATTTAATTAAACAACCGCTAATAAATTCAAAAAATAACCGCCCATTGCATGATTTTAAAATGGGAGAGTGTAGTTCACACACTATCAGGAGAGAGTGAATCAAGAATTTCGGTTATTTTAATCAAAATATTAATGACAAAAACGCCCTCATTATATATCAACCACAAGATCAAAAAAAGCCATAACCACCCTGATCCAACGGCCAGCATTTGTGTTATCTCCCTGATAACATAATTTTGTTATCTCCTAAGAAAAAACTCTTATTAACCAAAGTAGTGAACATATTACATTTCATTTTGCAAAGAAAGTGAACTTCCAAACAATCAAATCAACTATTGCTTTTATAGAAAGCGAGTTCGAGATCTTATCATTACAAGTAATATATTGTGACTATTAGACCAATTTAAATAGTTCAAATATATCGTGACTATTAGACTAACTTTTTTTTTTGCAGGAGCCTTTCCACTAGACTATTCGATTAACTCGACTATTTAGACTAACTTAAATAGTTCATTGACATAAGAAAACGAAGGGACTAATGATGTTCATTTCATATACTCCATCCATCCTTAAATGATTGTCACATTTTGACTTTTGATGATCAACGAAACACGATTTAAAACGTCAATATTTATTATTCTACATGCAAAAAAGTTATAAAAAGTTGATATCTCAAAAATATATTGAGACGAATCTAACAAGGTCTCACAAGGCTATATTATTTTCTTATCATTTAATGAATTTATAATCAAATTTTATTATGTTTGACCAACAAATATCAAAATGTAACAATCTTTTAACAACAAAAAGATAGTATATCATAATAAGAAAGGAGGCTCCTTAAAGTGCTCTTTCTCCAAGCTACATAATACACCCTTCCTCTTCCTCCTTTATGCAGCATTTAACGCTTAAAAATTTATAACACCCAAAAATTTCAACACATTATTTTTTTTTGTAGATTAGCGATAAGGTGAATTTCGAACCTAGGACCTTCTGATCACTAGCAAAAATCTTTTCCACTAGAATACTATTCGATTATACATCTTTACTAGCTGAAAAAATTTCAACATCCAAAAATTTAAACACATCATTAATAGTTGAAAAAAATATTTTCTAACACTATTATAGATGATCCAAAAAGTCGAAAAATTCAACTAAATTATATGTAAAATTTAATTTGACTTCAACTATCCATATGCCGATTACTGTACATTTGAAGAAATAAAAAAGTAACGTGTAGTAGTATTGTACTATATGTCTCAGTTTAATTAGCTTAGGGCAGGTCAAACATTATCCAACGTGCTAGATTATGTGCCGCAAAATTTTGTTGGTTTTAATCGATCGACAACTTCGGGAAAGTACACATACAAGATGCAGATTTAGATTTGTTTTAATTTGGGGCACAGATGAGTGATGGATGACTACCTTATCACTGATTCACTGTATTTAATTCGGCAGGTCGGAGTAGATAGATAGATACAACCCTCAATTATTTCACTACGCCATCGAGTCGTATTGAAGATTAAACGTGATTCGAGCTAAATCGAACGCTTTGTTATAAATTGATTTAACTTAAGTTAGTTGTGCTTCGAACTGACCTTTTACATTTTTAGCTTGATATAATAATTTGATAGCTCAATTTTTAGATTATTAATTATTTCGTACTTCGTAATTTAGTATGAAAAAAAATGTAACATACAATTTCGTTAAATTTTCATTAAATAAAATCATTTACCAAGACTGGGTACAAATATACGATGCTTGAACATGACTTGATAGAGTGAGCCAACTTAGGGCTTGACTCGATTCTATAAAATTAAGCAACGGCCAACTCGGATCGAATAATAGTGACCAAACCAATCTAAAGTTTCTCTAGCTTGACTCGGTTCATTTTTCTTTTTGATTAAATTTGGGAAGGAAAATTTAGTTGCTGACGTGTGCATATGCCTAGCTTGTGGGCGGAAAGACTGCGGGTGAGTGAGTACGTCAGCTGGTACCATTTGTAGGTCATGGTTAATTAACTCCAAACTAGATGCACTCATACAAGTAATAATTGTGATAGCTAATCGTACATTATCTTTAATAAAATATACACGATAATATCTGTAGATCTTTTCATTTAAATTAAATGGCACCGGATATCACTAACGTTTGATTTATTTACCATATTTATCACTAACGTTCATTTTCGTGCCAAAGACATCACTTATGTTCCAATACTACTTAACCCGTCTACTTTTTCGCCAATTTTGCTGAAATCACATTTTTAAGCACACAAAAGTTAGAAGAGCAATTTAGTCACAACTCACAACTCTTAAATAACTTTAGAAGCGTACATCATGGTAAGTAACTTTTGAAATGGACCTACTAATAATAAGAGCATTCGCAACAGATTCCTCATAAAATTTCACTAAAATCAACTCCTCATATCACTTTATCAAATTTAAAATCTATTTTTAACATTTCATACAAAGTCAGATTCCCTATTTGTATTCCTCAATTTTTTTTTATAGTTTTAGCTCCAAGTTGAAGAAAACTCAAATTATTTAATACTGATAACAAACTTAAATTATTTTAATATAAAGATGAAAATAATAAAATTTAAAATAATCAATAATTAGTTTTTTATTTCAAAATTAACTCATAATATTTATTAAATTTAGAAATTACTTTTTAACTTTTACATAAAGTTAGATTCTCTATTTTACATCCTTTATTACTAAAAAATTAAAAGTATTGCATTTTATAAATAAAATTATCAAAGATTTAGTTAAGAAAGTGAGAAGAGAGAAAGTAAGATAATATTTGAGGAGTGCCCATATATAGGCCTGGTGATAATTGGTGTAAAAGTAATTGTGGGGGGTCCAATATATTTAGGGCATCTGTTGTGGTAGTTTTTTAATAGAAGTTGGACCTTTATTATTCTATATTTGACATGGGGAGTAATTTGAGAATGTTGTTGGGAATGCTGAGCATTTGCAGCAGATTGCTTAAAATTTTTCCCTAAAATCAACTCCTTATACTACTTTATTAAATTTAAGAAGTATGTTTTAACTTTTACACAAATTCAGATTCCCTATTTATTACTTATAACACTTGATATAAAGAACAACAGTGGTTTGAGGAAGGTGTAAATATAAGACATTCCCTATAATATTTGATAAAGTTGTTAGAGATAAGGAATCTGTTATTTGATACATTTTTGCTTCTTTTTGTCTTTCCCTATTCTAAATACAAAATAGGAAGAGGTTTAGGTAGTCTGTTGCGAGTGCTCTAAGAGCATTCGCAGCAGATTGCTTAAAATTTTTTCCCTAAAATCAACTCCTTATACTACTTTATTAAATTTAAGAAGTATGTTTTAACTTTTGCACAAATTCAGATTCCCTATTTATTACTTACAACACTTGATATAAAGAACAAAAGTGGTTTGGGGAGGGTGTAAATATAAGACATTCCCTATAATATTTGATAAAGTTTTTAGAGATAGGGAATCTGCTATTTGATATCTTTTTGCTTCTTTTTATCTTTCCCTATTCTAAATATGAAATAGGAAGAGGTTTAGGGACTCTATTGCAAATGCTCTAAGAGCATTCGTTAGAGCATTCGCAGCAGATTCCTCAAAAAAATTCCCTAAAATCAACTTCTCATATCACTTTATTAAATTTACAAGTTACTTTCAACATTACATACAAAACCAGATTCCTTATATTTTTTCTCATATCATAAATTTCAACAAAAAAAACAAAAGATATATTGTTACAAATAAATATTTTAGCAACTATAAATAAAAGATGAACTGAGTATATTTTATTGAAATAATCCAATAACATTAATTTTGTATATATGTTTAGAAATCCTATTACGCTATTATATACTCAACTAGTATATAGTTTACAAACAAAGTTTACAATGATACTAGTTGAAAGGGCCCGGCAATCGCCGGGCCTATATTATGGTTAGACATCGGTCGGGTCTAACTATAAAATTTGTCATTTTCATAAAAATGTTTATACATTATTTACAAATAAAAAAAGAACATCATACATGTAGTAATGTAATAAGGACCAAATTTTTTATTTATGTTCTGTTATGTTAATCTTATTTAAGTAATGTATGTGAAATCTTTTATTTGAGCTAATATTTGATCATATTCCAAGATATCTAATGAAATATGTATGCGGAGTGTTGTATTGGTTAGATTTGAGTCATAAATGAAATAGATTTGATAAGATTGTAGTGCCTTTTTGCATGAGAGTTGAAGGGTCTTTGGAGTATTAAATAAAACTGATTTGCTAAGATATTAGTGGCTTTTGCTCTGATTTTTTGTTCATTTTTGCACACTTACAATTAAGAGAAGATTTTCATTTAGATTTGTTATAGGGTAGTTGGACGGTTAAGGTGTGAGGCTTTTATTATAGCATTTATGACCTTCTTCGCTATATAATATGGTGATTAGAGTTCACATATGCATATGATGTTTCCATAAACTGCATGATATTAACAAGATGAATGTAGTAGGAAGTAAGTTAGATTGAAGTTTTTTTTCCCCTTCCTTTTTTTGGTAGACATATTAGTAGTCAAATTTTATAGGTTATATCATATTATTTATGTTTTTTTCTTTTGTTATTGTAAAGGTCGTAGATGTTTTTTCATTATTGACTATGTTCGTGGTCATAGTTCGGTAATGTCTATTGGTTTTTTAATTAAACTTCGATTTCATATTATTGTTCCGTAGCTAGCTGCATATTCTATAGGACTAATCTTTTTTTTTCTCCCGAGACATGCTTATTGCAGAGACTCCCTGATAACTTTACCGCTCGGTTGAATGAACGTGGTGATTGGGAGTTAACGCTGAGATACGGAGGTAGAAGATGTAATGTGATTGTTACAGCTCGGGAATTCCGTTACGGATGGAGGAGGTTTGTGAGATACGCTCATGTAGTAACAGGTGACATACTCCTTGGTGCATACAGTGGAGGGGATACAGTGTCTTTCCTGAGGTTTAGGAGAGGCCTTGGTGTGCGCGCAGCTTGGCTAGCTAATGCAGATGCTTTTGATGTTGATTCCGAGTTGATAGAAGATGTGGATCTACCCATTGATTTGGAAGATTTTGACCTTTCTCAGGCATATATGAGTGCTTATTTCCCTCCATATATGTCGTTGCTGTTTACGTTTTCCTCTGGAGTCTGTGTTTTTGAACCGTACAATGTTATATCTATGGTGAGGAAACCATATTTTTCATTTTTTGGTTTACTACTCGGTTCTGCTAATTTCTTATTTTGTGTTTTTTTTGTCTCTTTTTTGTAGAGGACACCTTTGAATTTAGCACAAATGTTGTATCTCCGTGGTCGAACTACAGTTAACATCCGGAGCGGCGATCGAGTGTTTAGAAATGTTGGTGTTCAGGCTGGTTATTTTCACGGGACTGGGTGGGAAACTGTTGTTGCAGATTGTGTAATCGGCATTGGGTTTAAGTTGTTCTTTTTCTTTAATCATGCGGAGGAGCTGGAGATGGTTGTTATTGGAGCTGATAATGCAGAGGTGATTTATGTCTGGTCCAGAAGGTATTATAGAAGAATTTAGGCTGGTTTATGGCATCCCTGGTTGTTTTTTAGGCTGGTTTATGTTTGCCCTGTCTGTTTTGTTTATATGGTTAGGAAATCGTAGTGTGTAGTCCCCTTTTGACGGTAGCGATGGGTCGTAGGAACCTGTCATATGTAAATGTCTAGCTACCATAAGAACGTATTGTAATCTTTTGTCATCGGATGTAACAACTTTTTGGTGTTATGAAATATTGATTACCTTATCGGAATGAATTTCTGTATTTTGTTGTTGATATTCATTATATGATGCAATCAGATTTGATCTAACAAGTGTAGATATTTCAAATAAATGAATGAAAGTAAGTGTTAAGATTTAACCATATGAAGAAAAATCATGCGAAGGAACCAATGCTGTTTGAAAAGAACTGGGGATATGCTACTGACAAGAATAAATAATTCCGAAAATATTATATTATATCAAGCGCAAACTGATTGTTATCACAGTGGTACACCTTAGCTATCTGGTTTAACTGCGATTCAAGCTTCGACTATTTTCATTCCTGGTTACAAAACATGAGCATGGTATGAGTTAACCCTTAGCTATCTGGATAGTTGTTTACAAAAGATAGGGCATACCTATTCAAGGTGAGAGTGAAGCCTTGATTATCTATAGATCGTGGGTTACAAAATATGAAGATAGGCTGGGTTAACCCTTGGCTGTTTGCATAGTTCTTTACAAAAGATTGATAATGTACAAAACATAAGCTGGATCGTCTTGGAGAATTCTTTTCCAGCTTCACAAAAGATATAAGTCTTGGGAGGTTATTTCAGGCTCAAGGAACCTGCTGGACATCAGTGCCTTTTTCCATATCTTGGATTATCTGGTTTTGAAGAAGCTGCCTTTTGCCTGTGTTGCCTGTCATTAGAGATTTCATGTGAGTAATAGGGCTACGTGTGTTGGAAGAGGCTATATTTATCCAGTCTGGCAAAGGAGATTTGTTACCTGGGGTAATTGTTATTGCACTCAGTTGTCGCTTGAGTGGTGAGAGTGGTAGCTCGACTTCTTGTTGGTGAACCGACGATGTAGGACCTGGCGGGGAACCTGAGGAAGTCGGATCATAGAGAGCTTGGAGGAGCATGCGGCTGTTGAGCTCTGAAGTTGGCCGGACTATTTTTCTCAGCAGCATCAAATAAGTCTTTGATTTCAGTTCTTCCTTGATAGGATTGATGTCATATTTTTGTCCCTACAAATTTTATATTGATTAGTGTGTAGTAGAGTTTTGTAGTAGATTTTGTTTTCGAGTATGTATGTATACTTCTGACAGAAGGGTAGCAAAATCCTCGGCTGTTATCTGCAGAACTTTTTCAGCTACTTCATCTATCGCCGCTACTTCTAGGAGACCAGTTTGGTCCATTGCAGTAAGTACAACGAGCAATCTGAAAAGCGAATGTAATAGATTCAGTTATCTACATATACCGATCGATAGTTGGCTTAAGCATCAGTTAGTTTGAATTACCTGATAGTTGCTATAACATCTGCTTTGCATAAGAAACAACGATATTTGTCATTTGCCTGGGCTTTCACTTTCCTGCGGCACTCATTGCATGCGACATAGTATAGTTGCTGGTCTTCCTCGATCAGTCGAAGGTGGCCTCTTACCCAGTATTCCCCCGGCTAATTATTATATAGGAGGCAGAAGTAGTAAGAATATATGTGTGCTTATATGGTTTTGGAATGTACGGATATGTTACCTTTATATTCCCAACTAAGTCAGCAAGTTCATAGGTTCGCATTCTTCCTGAAGAAACCAATTCTTTTGTGAATGTCGATGTTGTTTGGCTTCTCAAAATTTCCAGTTTTTCCTCAGTGATAGTGGAAAACCTGCTTTCAGTAAGTATTCTTAGTATGTAGTAGTGGTCTTAGGAAATATATTTTGTTGAAGATGTAAACATACCATTCCTTCATTTCTTCGACTGTATGTATAGGAGGATCAACTGTTATAGATGAGGAATTTCTTGTGGACAGCAATGTTGCTGTTTCATAAGCATAGGATATATAATGTTAGAAATGTTTGACCAATGTGTGTATGGGATTTTGCGTATACGATATGCCCTATACTTACTATCATATGTTCGCAATGCCAGCCTCCTTGCGATTATCACTGACTTGTTCCTAGCGGCCTCTGTCAGACATGGGCTATATGAAGCAATGGCATCGTCCCACAAGGTCAGTCGAACAGGAAGCATTCTGTGATTGATGTAAATGGGACCAATGATTAGTTGTCATGTACTGGTTATTATGAAGTGTAGAAGTTAGAATATGTATTAGTGTGTACCCTGGATCTAGGATAGTAAAGTGTTGAACGTCATTTAGGCGATCTGACCTTTTTGACCTCGTCGTTGTCGATCACTACTCCCATTACATCTGGTATTGGTCATGTATGTTAAATATGAACATTTGTATGTTGACTTCTAGTTGCATTAAATGGAGTGAAGTAGCATGTTACCTGCTGTGATCTGTCTTTTTTTAGCTGCGTCCGGAAGTGTGATTAAAGGAGCGATACCTCTGATCAAGTAGCTGAGATGTGGTGTGGCATCTGGAATTGGTTGGATTATTGTATGTCGTTTCATGATCCACTGGAATGGATTTGGTACGATCCTGTACGGCTCGTTTGTCAGCTTTACGTCAGCGTTGGAGATTTCATATACTCCGAAGAGGTGGATCATGGGAGCTAAAGTGTCCAAATCTGGATCATATATTGATCCAAGCACCTGGTTGCCCTGTATATGTTCTACTGTTAATATTTGGTATTGATTTTGTACTTTGTAAGGGTAGTTATATATACCTCAGTGTCACAGAGAATGTAACGCTTTAATTTTGACCCGGTCGAGCACACCATTGTGGGTATGTCCTCCGAAACTGTAACACGAACTGTCCAGTTGTAAGATAAACTTGTGATATCCGGGATAAGTTGCTTTTCTCGAGCCATTAGTGTTAGAAGCCTGCAATTTGAATAGGTAATGTCACAAATTTTCGTTTGTTGTTTTATAGTTGTAGCTGAAATTATGACAAATAGATAGAATGTGCATAGCTAAACAGATACAATGTTTATCGGAAGTCGTAGGAGGTCATAATTGGTTAAATAAGCGAGACAATGTTTGTTTTGAGTTGCATGTTTTTTCATATCAGCTTTCATTGCATGAAAGCATCGAAATCAGCATGCAGAAAGGGAAAATAAGTCATCCTGATGTTGATAGTAAGGAATGGAGGTATATAGCTCAAATGATCAGAAATATGTACAATATGCATACCTAAACAGATAGAATGTTTATCAGAAAAGGTAGAATGTCATAATTGGTTATAGAAGCGAGACTATGTTTGATTTGAGTTGCATGTTTGTTTACATCAGGTTTGATTGCGCGAAAGCACAGAACAGGATATGAACACAAATACTGCCCCATTCTTACTGAGGTTTGCTGAAGCCTATGATTACTACACAAACAGATAGCCATTTCCATACTAAGAAACAGAAGCAAAGTTATACTTGTGAGAATATGTATTGTTTTTTATTATAGTTACATGAAGGTAGAATGCAAAAATTTTGATTCCAGGAACATAGTCTACTTTGCATGTGTGAGCCACAGGATATGAACACAAATACTGCCCCATTCTTACTGAGGTTTGCTGAAGCCTATGATTACTACACAAACAGATAGCCATTTCGATACTAAGAAACAGAAGCAAAGTTATACTTGTGAGAACATGCATTGTTTTTTATTATAGTTACATGAAGGTAGAATGCATCAATTTTGATTCCAGGAACATAGTCTACTTTGCATGTGTGAGCCATGACAACATACTGCTATCTTTGTTTCTTTTTACTGCCATTTCTCTCTCTACTAATTTGGTGAAGATAGATTATATGGGATTCATTGCATGCAAGAATGAAAGTGAGGAAGTGAAAACAGAAAATAAGTGGGAGATAACATAAATTATATTAGGTTGAATAGCAAGAAGGAGTGAAAATAACCCTGTGAAAACTAAAGTTATTGGTTGTAGTCCTTACCTTATAATTCTTCCTCAGGTGGATGAAGATTTGTGAATGATCTTAGAGAAGATTGTTAGTTAGTCTCTATAGAAATCTAGAGCTGATGTTAACAAAGTGGTGGACTGGAGTAGGAGAGTTTATATATAGATAATTGTGTCTAAGTGAACTATGGTGAATAAAATAATGTTTTTGTGTGGTGATTATTTACTGGATCACATTTGATGACATAGTATAATCATTGTGTTACTGTTCTCTCTAGAAGGAATGGTCTGTTTTAGTGTATGGATGATGTATTGTGTGTTATCTGCGATGCAAAACTGGTTGGCAATATGTACAAGGATATGATCTTTGTTTATAATGCAAGCTTGTTTAATGGAATTTGTTAAACATGAGGTGATATAGGTCTTAGATATGAATGAGCGAAGCATAATATGAGATTAGAATATGGGAATGGTGGTCACCTGAACGATCGTTTGTGGAGTTCATGAAAATTTGATGAAGGCATGAATATGAGATGTGCGAAACTATCCATCTTTTATTACACAGATTGGCTCTCCTTCCCGATATTAGGGGACCTCAGTTACCCTAATCCATCTGCAAAATTTTTATGCCGGATATAGAACTTAGTGTATTTTAATTATGGCAATTTACCAAATATCTTGGAGATCATAGTAAAAGTTAGAAAGAGAATCTTAGCAACGTGGTCACCTTTTAGACGAGCATGCTACCCTTTTTTTTTAGATTTAAGTAGCGTGCAAAATTTTGAGTTTAATTGTTCTTTTCGTAAAGTAGCAAACCTTACAGAAGTTCAGTTATGCATTAATGCAACCGTTTGAGTTTTTCTGGGTTCCAAGAGATGGGTGCTGTAAGGTAGGCTTGCGGCGTCGATACCACATCTATCAGAGAATAGTTGAGATAAGTGGTAATCAGAAGCGGACATCTGGAACCGAACAAAAAAGGAAGCAAACTGACCCGCATTTATCATTGATCCAAGCAGAGTTCTGTGATTTTAAAACTTTATTGATGTACCAGTTGGACTCATCTCTCAACAATGGTGAATATGGAAGCAAGATACCAAAATTCGAGGACTCTCAAAATGATATAGTCCATATATATTATTCTCCAGAGTGCGGAGTGTAGGGATAAGCACAGAACCTCCCACCTGCAAAGGAAAATATAAAGTTTCAGTTACGTTGTTCTTTTGATCCAACATTAGCCTGAATATGAGACAGTGTACTCTTCTGTAAGCTTCACTCCTTCCTTGTAGATTTCACTGTTCTTGTCAATTTGGAGGTTGTGAACTCTGTCAATTCCCTGACATTGGTCAAGAGTTTTTGCAAATAAGTTAACTACACCAATCAGCTCCATACCCTTGGCTGGGTCAGCCAGCTCGAATAGTCTAGTGGTTCACTGCAAGATGTATCGCTGCCAATAAAAGGCATTATAAATCTGCTAATAACCCATATGAGTGATTACAGTTCAGAAACTATGAGCGAGAAAGCGAAAATACATACCACTTTCACGATGTTTGCCACTTCCATAAAGAATATAATTGACAACTCAAAGTTGTTACAGTACAGAAACTACCAGCAACAAAGCGAAATAAAATATATGTGTTCTCAGCGAGAATGAGGTGTAAATGAAGTTTAGGGCAAAAGATCATGAAATACAAAATGGTACCAGTACCTATCTTACATAGTATCAATATTATTGACTTTTGAGGTGTAAATGAAGTTTAGGGCAAAAGATATGTGTCCTGAGCTAAAATAAGATAAAAATCATGAAACACAAAATGGTACCAGTACCTTTCTTACATAGTATCAATATTATTGACTTTTGCAGAAGATGTTCGATAGATACGACAATTAGCTAATCGACATAATGTAACACAGAATAGGTAACAGATGATCAATTTCAGAATATGAACTATTACATGTTATATAGTAAGTCCTAAAACAAGTATGCCGATAACGTATGCAATTTCTTCGGGACATAGATGACAGGCATTACAAATTCATAGACAGCACACACTTTTCAACATGAGTGATTACACTTCAGAAACTACCAGGGAGAAAGCCAAAATACATACCACTTTCAGAATTTTTTCAGCTTTCGCCGGACACACAGTTACAATCCTTGTGTCAGGACGGAATAACAGCTCACGTACAGCGTTATTCCACAATAGTGTCAAAAGTCTGAAGGAGATTTACGATGAAGCACTTGCCATATACCATGGCCTGGTATATCTGACAAGTGCTTTATCGTAAATCTCCTTCAGACTTTTGACACTATTGTGGAATTCACCTGCGTCGAACAACATCTGCGGAATCCCCTGGTTGACTACAAGATGAAGCATTGTTAATAATAGGCATTAGAAATTCAGAGACAACGCACTTTTCAATATGACTTACTACCAGCAACAAAGCGAAAATTCATAGTCAGAATACACACTTGAGAAAAATATGTGTTGTAAGTGTCAATGAGGTGGAAAATACATAGTGGGAATACACAGTTGAGAAAAATATATGTGTTCTTAGTGAGAATGAAGTTTAGACCAGAAGATATGTGTCCTCAGCCAAAATCAGATAAAAATCTTGGAACACAAAACCCTACCAGTACCTATCTTACATAGTATCATTATTATTGACTCTTGCAAAAGATGTTCGATGGATACGACAATTAGCTAATCGAGTTAATCTAACACAGAATGGGTAAGAGATGATCAGTTTTAGAATATGAACTATTGCATGTTATATAGTAAGGCCTAAAATAAGTATGCTGATAACATATGCAATTTCTTTGCAACATAGTTAACAATCGATAAAGATAACTCATATAAGCTAATGGAGCAAACTACAATGAATGACTTGGATAGAAATAAAGATTTGTTTTGAGAGAGGGCAAGCACGACAAGGGCAGTAGCTCGTTCAACTCCTGGTCAATCACCTGGAGATTGGTAGAAAGTACATGTGAGGCAGAGAAATATATATCCAAAGTTTGGGATGAAGTTATGATATGCAGTTATTATCAACGTCTAGATGGGGTTGGATTTGTTAAAAATCTCACTATAGACAACATTAGTTGTGAGTTTTGTTGCCGAATCATTCCAAGTAGCAGGGATTATAAGTACCTTTATATTTCTGCCTGTTTTGGCTCTGGATAATGCTACATAAAGCTGTCCGTGAGTGAACACAGGTTGGCGGAGGTAAGTACCTTTATGATATCCAATGTTTGTCCTTGTGATTTGTTGATAGTCATAGCGAAACACAATCTTAGGGGTATTTGTCTCCTGACAAATGGAATGGAATATTTGTTGCCAGCTGGATTTGGCTCCAACGGAATGCGAGGTATCCACACATGCTTCCCCATGAATTGACCACCTGCAATAATAGCTCCAACTACATTAGGTAGCAACTGTTTACATATCAACCTTGTTCCGTTACATAATCGTTCTACAGGATTGATATTTCTTAGCAATATTACGGGGCTGTTTACTTTAAGAAGCAACTTATGTGTAGGTAAGCCTTTCGGTTCCAAGCTATTCAGATAATCTATATAGTCACCTTGGTCAATTGGATTTTTAGCACGGTCGTCGCTTATATAAATCATTTGTTTACCAGATATTCTTTGTATTAGTCTAGAGTTAATATCATCAACATGTTCGTTTTTTGGACATAGTATCACTCGTTTCATCATATCAAAAGGATTTTTTTCAAAGAGGGTTATGTCTGGGTATACTGTTGAGATTAGTTGTTCAATTGAATGCTCAACATCAGTGTAAGGGATTAACATAGGAGTAGGGATCTCAACCTCACCTCGCGTGTTCGTTGGCTCTTCCCCGTTGCCGATTCTCATTAAATAGTCAACAAAGTCTGGATCGCTCCTTGCTCGCATATTTTCTGTTAGTTCTAACTTCACGAAATAATGCCATATTTCTGAGCTTATGATACTTGCATTTATTTGTTGTGTACGGCCGCCACCTTTAACAACTGGCAATACTTGCCGGAAATCTCCACCGAACACAATTAACTTTCCACCAAATGGTTGAGCGCAATCACATATGTCCTTTAGCAAATCATCTAAGGCATGAATAACTGCTTGGTGTGCCAGCGGTGCCTCATCCCAAATCAATATTCTGGAAGTTCTAATTAGGTCGGCATCGCTACTTTCTTTAGCTATCTGGCATTTAACTCCACCTTCCATATCAATAGGAATTTTGAACCGCGAATGAGCAGTCCTGCCTCCTAAAAATCCAGAAGCAGCTATGCCTGAAGATGCAATGATAAGCCCAATGAACCCTTTTGATCGTATGTGTGCAAGCAAGACTTTGTATAGGAAGCTTTTCCCCGTTCCACCTGGACCATCCACAAAGAATGCACCACCCTCATTAGACATCGCCTTGCTGAAAATCATATCGAATGCGTCCTTTTGTTTACAGTTGAGGAAGTGCAATGAATGTAGGTCTTCATCTGGTATAGGGATGTTTTTTTCCGCTGCAATTTCTCTTGTGTAACGTTCAAAATCTGAGGAAGTATACTTAAACGAAAACAAACGAAAATCATTTACATCTCTTCCCAAAGATTCTAATGTGTCATTTATCCCTTCCAACACCTTGCATTGCAGTTGGTTGTGTGTGAGGTTTAGTTGATGTTGTAATCGTCGAAAATCCTCAGCCATCTGCTCGAAGTAAGTATCAAACAAGTTTCTAGCATTGGAGGGTCTGCAATAATGGAGTAACGTTGCAAATAGCCGACGCAATTCAACTGGCATTTTGAAAACTGACGCCTCCTCCATCGTTTTATCTACATCATCATCATTATGGAGTAATCCTCTCTTTAGAGCAGACTCCTGGAAAGTATCACAGGTACTACCGTTAACTGTTAACAGATCTTCGAATGAAGTAGGACAACGTACATTGCTGAGTAGCACCCGTAGATAATATCGGTCATTCTCTACTGGATTCACCACTGCTAGTCGCCCCACAACTGGCCTTTTTTCCTCCTTCCCCATGTTCTAGACTGGCCATCCCATACATAATGTTTAGGGAATTCTTTGTATAACAGATTAAGTTTTCTTGCATGTGGATCTTCACGATTGATACTGAAAAATTCACTGAACATACTTCTTTTCAGCCTTGCATCCTTTAACAGTTCTTCCAAATCTGCATCATCTTCGAATGTTATGGTCTGAAAATTTGGTGTGTGGACTTGCAGCTGCAAAACTGGTGGGTACATGTCATGCAAAGGAAATCCATACAATCGCCACGCTGCCTCAACAGGAGACACCCATCGTCCTTTCTGAAAATCTTTAATTTCATCAGCTCCTGGCGTAGGCGAATCAGGTGACACGCGAAACATCACCTTATCATGGCCTTTGTGTATATACTTATATAGGTATTTGACAGCGCGAATATCACAGCATATTTCAACGTTGATATGACAATTGAACAACATAAGCAAAGTGGGATTGTATGGTATCACCCACCTGTTATCCAATACCTTTCCTCGCACTTTTGCTTTTCTTTTGTTGTCTCTTCGCCTGTATAATGGATAACTACCCTTGCCGTGGCTTGTGTGCTCCTTGAAGTCCTTTGGGAATGGTTCTTGCAAGTATGATCCCTCATGCAAACATTATCAGGGTTGAGCTCGCCACAGGGTCCGTGCATCATATGTCTAACCACTAAGCTGTATAGATAGCTTTCTTCCCTTTCATCTGGTAGTTCGGCACTGACGATACGATCATTACCCTTCCGGTGTTAAGTATCTGTAGGCAGGCTGAAGAATCACTAACAGGTGAGCATGAGGAAGGCCTCTTTTCTGGAATTCGATTACATGGACAAGAGAAGCCATCTTCCCAAATAGATCACCCTTCATGAGCAAATCATGTAAAATGCTCAACTTAGATTTGAAGACTCTGGCTAACAGATCTGGTCTATTTTGAGCCTCTTCTCCCGGATTCAACAATTCCTTAATTTCCGGCCAATTCGGGTTGCACGTCATCGTTAAGAACAAATCTGGTTTCCCATGCTCCTGAACAAGCGCCATTGAGTCTAAATACCTATGCTTCATATCCCGGGGGCCACCAATAAAACTTGCAGGCAGGTAAATCTTCTTTCCAATCTGCCCACCTTTCGGAATTCCAGCAATTACGCTGTCAATCAGCCCCTGATAATGGTTAATCCTCATTTTCAGTTGATTCCTTTCTAAGTAGTCCAGCCGCATAGTTTCGAGCTTGATATAATTGTCAATAACAAACTGCTGGAAAAGTCTTCCAAATCGCACAAGATATGACCGGTCATTTGGTCGGACCTGTAGCTTGTATACGTAGTACTCTCTACAGCTGACTGTTGCACGACCGCGCCCTTGACTGACATTGGAAACATCTCCATCATCATGACAGACAATATCATGAAACATGGTTCGAGTAATTCCTGCGACAGTTACATATATATCAGTTGGCAGTGTGTGTTGGGTTGTATTTAACCAAAATAGATAAAATGTTACATTACCTTCTTCTTCAGTGCGAATAATGTCTTCGAATGTAATGAAATCTCCGATTCTCGTTCTGTCAAATAACCTACGCTCTCTTCTCAAAGTATGACCGACCCTTGGAATATTGCCATGCCACCCAGTTTCGCCTCTTGGGAACATCAGCACATACTGGAGTGGATCATAGCATCCGTAGTAATAATGCACCAGATGGCTGTATCCAGATTTACAATAAACTCTTATATCCCATAAGTTCGCATTATTTACCGAGTTACTGTCATCGTCCAACCAAATACCAGCAACTTCAGATGAAGTAGGCAGATTATATGTTCTCTGGTCTAAGCCAGGATCCGCTCTTATAACCAGGTGGTAATCATCTATCCTATCTAACTCGGAAGCTAATTTGAGGAACTGTGTGTATGGATTATAGGATTTCATGAGATCAACCAATTCAACCACTATGGATGGATTCAACCTAGGCAGCGACTGTTGGAATTATGAGATGTTTGACACGTCATAATTAGTGCCCATTGAACAATTTGATTGTTCGAAGTGATTACTTATTTAAGGTTAAGTTCATACGTATATTATTTGTTTGACAATAATATACGAGCTGGGAATGAATTCGAAATACATTAGGGGTCTTGATGGTTTTACTAGGACCCGCTCATGATTTATATGATAGTAAAATACTTGTCGATATTTTATTAACATATGGCTAATGTTATTTCGATCCTAGAAGGTCACACACAAACAATGCGCTTGATTTTCAATACGATTGAAACTTCCGGGTTAAAAGTGTAAACGTCAAAGAATAAAGGGGAGGAAATTCCAAAGTGGAATTTCCACCCCATTAACCGTCCAAAAATGATGCATAAGAATGCATTTGACTTTTTGAATTCAAATGCACTAATGCTAGTCTTGAATGGGAGCTTGAAAAAGGGGGAGGTTACATATGGATGTTAATGTGATTAACACCATATTAAGACCACATTTGATGACAATATTTTTCATCCTTTTTGCACACTTTGTAAGACAAGAAAAAAAAGCAAAAAAAAATACTCCCTCCTTCCTCTAGTTTTTGGCCGAAAATATACACACAAACCAAGAGAAGAAATCGTTTTTCTCTTGGTTCATTCTTGACATATACGCTTCAAACTCTAGTTGCTTCAAGGGAGGAATCAATCACGCATTGGTGTGGACTAACTAGAGAGAGGAACGGACGTTGCTCTTCCGCTACGCACTCGATCACGCTTCAAGAGGTATACTCGAAACTAGTAGTTAAATGTGAATTTAGAACTTTGTATTCGATCGTTTATACGTTTTTGTATAATTTGATATGCAAAACATGTATAAAAACCCGACAGTGGCATCATGAGCCCGGTACATATGTTCTAATTCACTTTAAATGTCTTGAAATTTGATTTCATGAATTATAATATCATATGTGTATGTTTTGATATCATCAATTGAGGTTGTTGTGCATTATGTGTATTGTGCAATTATGTAATTGTTAAGGCCTGTAAATATTTTTCTAAAATTCTGTAAAAATATGTTTCGAACAGTAGACAAAATTTCGAGACCACTGTAATTTTTCTGGAATTGTTTTGATTTTTTAAGTGCTCGAAATAAATGTTTGAAACAGCCATATGTTCATCCGAACGGATTTGATATACCTTTCGTTTGAACAGTTTTAAGTGCTGTATATATTTTTATAGAATTCTGGAAAAATATTATTCAAACAGTACATTGAATTTTGAGTTCACTGTAATTTTTCTGGAATTGTTTCGATTTGTTAAGTGCTCGAAATAAATGTTTGAAACAGCCATATGTTCATTCGAACGGATTTGATATACCCTTCGTTTGAACAGTTTTAAAGGCTGTATATATTTTTATAAAATTCTGGAAAAATATAAATAAAATATTAGAGTCAATTTCTAGTTTACTGAAATTTTTCTGGAATTTTTTGGATTTCTTAAGTGCTCGAAATTGACATTTGAACAGTCATATGTTCACCCGAACGGATTTGATATACCATTCGGTTGAACAGTGTTTTAACGGCTGTATATATTTTTCTAAAATTCTGAAAAATATCAATCAAATACTAGAATGATTTTCGAGTCTACTGTAATTTTTCTGGATTTATTTGGATTTATTAAGTGCTCGAAAATGATTTTTGAATAGCCATGTGTTCATCCGAAAAGTTCGGAACACTATTCGGATGAACAGTGTTTTTCGGATGAACAGTGATTCCGATTTCACTGTTCACGAAACACTGTTCACGACTGTTCACATAATTAAAATGGTCCTAAAATTGTTTTGGATTTTGTTTTATTAATTATTGTGAATATTTTGGCTATTCTAGTATTTTGACTTTTGATTGTCAGAAGAAAATTAATTAAATTATTATAACTTGTATGATAATTTGATTAGATTTTAATGTTACAATATTTTAATTAATAGCACTAATATGATTAGTTGTTAATTTTATTTATATTGGTTATAAATAATATTAAATGCTTATTAATTAAAATTAAAGGCCTTAATTAATTATGTAAAACCTATGAGTTATTGATTTGGTTGTTACATTTGATGTACAATTTATTACATATATGTGTTATAATTGTGTGTACCTTATTTGACATCCTTACATGTTTTAATTGACTTAATTCATGTATTATATATATTTTGATATATTGGATGTTTTATTTTCATTGTGAATGAATGTTGGGATAAGTGATATGATCTGGTTTTTGAAATACAGTCTGCGTACTGTCTTTTATATGACGACTTGTGTCAAAAAGAAATATAGCCTGCGTGCTATTTTATGACGACTTGTGTCACTTTTATTTTATTATTTATTACATTGACCTGCGTGTCAATTATTTATCACCACGTGTGATTGTAATCAATAGAAGACGAAGCCACCGAGGGAACTGAAGGAGGACTGAAGACTTAGTTTAGAATTAAGTCTAGTTTTCTTTTCGGTTTTTAGATCATATCACTAATCCCATTTATTTGCGTTATAATTCTTAATTTTCATGCTCATATGATATATATTCTTGCTTGAGTGAATGTATATATGCATGTATGATCATGATTATATATTTATAACTAATCCTACCTTAAGTCAAGTAATTTGCCATACCTGACCCTAAAGTCGGAATAAGACATACGTATGCATGGACCTGCCAGATTGGCAGACATGACATGTCCTATGACTTGATCCCGATGGAATAATCGAATGATTTCCGATTCAGAATCGGGCTTCGATTGTTCATTCTGACTTTCGTCAGTAGGCTCAGGTTACTTGAACAGTGATTCCCATAATCAGATTTGGGCCTGTTGGCAAAAGTTGTCACCAATGCAATCTTGTAAGATTTTTGGTGACACCGAGAATTATGCCCGGCATAAATGGTGATCATTCACCTACTCACATGATTGGTAGTCGAAATGTTGCGTGCTGCCGTTCGATTATTAATTATCTGAGTTCTCGGATACATTGTGTATTTTAGTAGGATTATGAACACATTGTATGAGTTCAAATATTTTGATATTTTGAATTATCACTATGACATGCTTATCTGAGTTATTTATTCGCTTTTTACCGCTGTAGTTATCATGTCTACGAACGATAAAAACTCTAAGTCTCTCCGCTCCGCTTTGGAGAAATGCAAACTTAATGGTGCTAATTTCCATGACTGGGCTCGCAACTTGAGAATTATTCTCAAGTCTGAGAGAACAGATTATGTGCTCACCACCAAACTTCCTGAGGTCGTTCCCACCGATGAGAATGAGTATTATGTCTATGAACAGCACATGAATGATGCTACAGATGTCCAGTGCTTAATGTTGGCCAACATGGAATCGAATCTTCAGATTCAATTCGAAGAGGTCAACGCTTACGATATGTACCGCCAGCTGGAAAATTTGTTCCAGCGGGAGGCACGCAATGAGAGATACGATACTGTTTGTGCTCTTGTTGACTGTAAGCTAGGCAATGGACAGCCAGCAAGTCCCCATGTCATCAAGATGATAGGGCTGGTCGAAAGACTGGCCTCATTGGGGGCACCCGTCTCTAAGGAGATGTCTGTGGATATCATTCTTAGGTCGCTGCCTGATTCCTTCAGTGGTTTTGTGTTGAACTTTAACATGCACCAATATGACAAGACGTTGTCTGAGCTGCATGGTATGATCAACAATGCTGAACAAAACATTAAGAAGGCAAAAGGCACTTCTTCCTCTGTTCTGACCATTCAGAACAAGAAACAGTTCAAGAGGAAGAAAGGTGCCAAAGGCAAGACTAAGGTTGCCCCCCGTGCAACAGCTCCTACTCAAAAGGCATCCAAGAAGGATGCCAAAAGGGAAGACAAGTGTCATTATTGCGGAATAATTGGCCATTGGAAGAGAAACTGCAAGAAGTACCTGGCAGACAAGAAGAGTGGTTTGACCACTACTACTCCGCCAACAGGTATTCATGTTATAACTGATTTACCTTCTGATTCTAATTCTTGGGTGTTAGACACTGGATGTGGTACTCATATTTGTCGAAATATGCAGCACCTGCAGAATAGAAGGAAGCTCACAAGGGATGAAGTGGACCTACGAGTAGGCAATGGTGCAAAAGTTGTAGCTCTTGCTGTAGGAACACTGTCTTTAAATTTACCATCTGGATATTGTATTGTTTTGAATAATGTATTCTATGTTCCTACTTTATGTAGGAACATTATATCAATTTCCTTATTAAATTTGGATGGTTTTTCCGTTACTATTGATAAAAGTGGTTGTTTTATCTCTAAAAATGGAAATGTTTATTGTACTGCATCCCTGCAGAGTGGTCTCTATATCTTGGAAACAAGTGTAGAAACTTATAACATCAGTATGAAAAGGAACAAGCCCAATGACTTGAACCCGACATACTTATGGCATTGCAGACTCGGTCATATAAGTGACAAACGCATTAAAGAGCTCCATGACAATGGAATTCTTACGTCATCTGGTTTTGAATCTTATGACAAATGCGAGTCATGTCTTTTAGGAAAGATGACCAAGTCACCTTTCACTGGTACGAGTGAAAGGGCAAGTGATTTATTGGGAATCATACATACTGATATATGTGGCCCAATGAACACGCCCGCTAGAGGAGGTTTTCCATACTTCATTACCTTCACCGATGACTTCAGCAGATATGGTTACGTATATCTGTTGAAACATAAGAGTGAAGCCTTTGAAAAGTTCAAAGAATTTCAGAAAGAAGTAGAAAACCAACTCGGCAGGACAATCAAGATTCTTCGCTCCGACAGGGGAGGAGAATACTTGAGCCATGACTTCTTGCAACACCTAAGAGAATGTGGTATTGTATCACAACTCACACCTGCTGGTACACCACAACACAATGGTGTCTCCGAAAGGAGAAATCGAACCTTATTAGATATGGTTCGATCAATGATGAGCACATCAGAACTCCCAACTAGTTTTTGGGGTTATGCATTGGAAACTGCCGCTTCCACACTAAACAAATGTCCAACCAAATCAGCACCTAAGACCCCACATGAGATGTGGTTTGGGACTCTTCCCAAACTAGGGTACTTGAGGATTTGGGGATCCGAGGCCTATGTTAAGAAAGTTAACAAAGATAAGCTTGGACCTAAATCCGACAAGTGTTACTTCATTGGTTATCCTAAGGAAACCAAGGGATATTACTTTTATCTCAAACCCGAAAATAAGATTTTCGTGGCTCGTAATGGAACTTTCCTTGCGAAAGAATACATTACAAAGAGATATAAGAGTAATGAGACTCTTGAAATTGTTCAAGAGGGTGATGTAGCAGGTACTAGTACCTTAGCTGAATCACCTCAGGAGGTGGACCCTTCTTATGAAGAAGAGGTTCAACTCGATCCACGGGAAACCGTAGACGAGCCTGCTGATACTCAAAACATCCCTCGGAGATCCGAAAGGTCCCGTCAGGAACCCGATAGATGGTATGGGGAATTTTTCCTGATTGAAAGCGGGGAACCCTCAACTTATGAGGAAGCCATGAAACAACCTGATGCTGATGAATGGCTCCTAGCCATGCAATCCGAGATGGAATCAATGTACCATAATAAAGTATGGACATTGATTGATTTGCCGAGGGGTGATAGACCCATCGAATGCAAATGGGTATTTAAACGAAAGCTTGATAAAGATGGAAATGTCCATGTTTATAAGGCTCGACTTGTGGCTAAAGGTTTCAAACAGATTCATGGTATCGACTATGATGAAACTTTTTCTCCAGTCGTTAAGTTTAAATCCATTCGGATTATCTTAGCCATTGCCGCATACTACGATTATGAAATTTGGCAAATGGATGTGAAGACAGCTTTCCTTAACGGGAAACTAGAAGAGGATGTGTACATGACACAACCTCCTGGATTCACAAGCTCGAAAGAGCCTAAGAAAGTATGCAAACTTCAAAGATCTATTTATGGTCTGAAGCAAGCATCTAGGAGTTGGAATCTTCGCTTCAATGAATCAATCAAAGAGTTTGGATTCATTCGATGTGAAGAAGATTCTTGTGTATACAAGAAGGTTAGTGGGAGCAACATTGCATTTGTCGTGCTATATGTAGACGACATTCTTCTCATAGGAAACGACATACCCATGCTTGAATCAGTCAAGGCATGGTTGTGCAAATGTTTCTCTATGAAAGACCTAGGAGAGGCTCAGTACATTCTTGGAATTAAGATCCATAGGGAACGATCTAAGAGACTCATTGGACTGAGTCAAAACACTTATATTGATAAGGTATTACTTAGATTCCATATGGAAAATTCCAAGAAAGGTAATCTCCCTATGAGACATGGCATTTCTATTAGTCGTGCTGACAGTCCCACAGACAGCATCGAAATAGAGAAGATGAACAAGATCCCTTATGCCTCAGCCATAGGATCTATCATGTATGCCATGCTTTGTACACGACCTGACGTTTCTTACGCTTTGAGTGTAACAAGTCGTTATCAATCGTGTCCAGGACAAGAGCACTGGAAGGCCGTAAAGGCCGTTCTTAAGTATTTGAGAAATACTAAAGACATGTGTCTTGTCTATGGGGGAGATAAAGAGTTACAGGTTGTAGGCTACACCGATGCGAGCTTTCAAACCGACAAAGATGATTCTAGATCTCAGTCTGGTTATGTGTTTTGCATCAATGGTGGCGCAGTGTCTTGGTGCAGTAGCAAGCAAGGCACTGTGGCTGATTCTACGACAGAGGCAGAATATGTTGCAGCATCTGAAGCTGCAAAGGAAGCATGCTGGATCAAGAAGTTTGTGAGTGAGCTTGGTGTTGTACCTAGCATTGACGAGCCAGTAGTGTTATACTGTGATAACACTGGTGCAATTGCTCAAGCCAAGGAACCAAGATCACATCACCGCTCCAAGCATGTGCTCAGAAAGTATCACATCATTCGTGACATCACGGAACGAGGCGATGTGAGTGTATGCAAGATACATACAGACGATAACCTGGCCGACCCATTGACCAAACCTTTGCCTCAGAGCAAACATGACAAGCACGTATCTGGTGCAGGACTTAGATATATGCTTGAATGGCGTTAGGTTTAGTGGGAGCTGTATTGTCTGTATTTTGTCATAGTTTAGTCCTGATAAGATTATGTTGAATAATTGATTCAAATATATGTATGTTTATTTTCAGTTTTACTGTCTTTCATACATATATCTTTATTTTGATTCCATTGTTATCCATGGCTTCTAGAGAGGTCTTTGGGGTTGAGGATCCCAAATGAGAAACCCTCTACTAAGCCTAGAAGCAAGGGGATAACTTATCTCTGATCAAATGTTCACTGATTGGAATCGAACATTGTAATGATCAGCATGCACATGATTGTCTTGGTCACGTTTCTTAGACAAGAAAGGGAGTAAGTGTACTCTAGTCATGTACATGGGTATATATCTTGGAACTAGTCCAAGCTATGATACTGGATTCGACCGCCATGAGAACTTAGAAGATGACATATCTGTGTCCTAAGTGTTTCTCATCGAACTTATGTTAAATGGTGATTCTTAGACCTGTATGGCAGGAATGCGTTAGCATGAGACTTGCGTGTCTTGACTATGTAAATCGTCTCCTGTAGAAGGGAGGCTATAAAGGCATATGTTGGGCATACTTGGAACATGTTGGTACATTGGTTGTACATCAGAGGGGATTCGCACAAATCGGTTATGTCGATTGATTCATAAAATCTCGGTAGATTAATGGTGATTAAGATGGCCATCTCCAGTAGCAGTACTGGGTATCACATTAATTCTATGTATCCGAGACAGTACAGGTGCAAGAGTATGGTGACACATATCTTACCATAGCTTGACTGTGAGAATCGCGATGCGAAAGAATCACTTCACAAGTAATCGTCCAAGGGCAAGTGGGAGTGTTGGAATTATGAGATGTTTGACACGTCATAATTAGTGCCCATTGAACAATTTGATTGTTCGAAGTGATTACTTATTTAAGGTTAAGTTCATACGTATATTATTTGTTTGACAATAATATACGAGCTGGGAATGAATTCGAAATACATTAGGGGTCTTGATGGTTTTACTAGGACCCGCTCATGATTTATATGATAGTAAAATACTTGTCGATATTTTATTAACATATGGCTAATGTTATTTCGATCCTAGAAGGTCACACACAAACAATGCGCTTGATTTTCAATACGATTGAAACTTCCGGGTTAAAAGTGTAAACGTCAAAGAATAAAGGGGAGGAAATTCCAAAGTGGAATTTCCACCCCATTAACCGTCCAAAAATGATGCATAAGAATGCATTTGACTTTTTGAATTCAAATGCACTAATGCTAGTCTTGAATGGGAGCTTGAAAAAAGGGGAGGTTACATATGGATGTTAATGTGATTAACACCATATTAAGACCACATTTGATGACAATATTTTTCATCCTTTTTGCACACTTTGTAAGACAAGAAAAAAAAGCAAAAAAAAATACTCCCTCCTTCCTCTAGTTTTTGGCCGAAAATATACACACAAACCAAGAGAAGAAATCGTTTTTCTCTTGGTTCATTCTTGACATATACGCTTCAAGCTCTAGTTGCTTCAAGGGAGGAATCAATCACGCATTGGTGTGGACTAACTAGAGAGAGGAACGGACGTTGCTCTTCCGCTACGCACTCGATCACGCTTCAAGAGGTATACTCGAAACTAGTAGTTAAATGTGAATTTAGAACTTTGTATTCGATCGTTTATACGTTTTTGTATAATTTGATATGCAAAACATGTATAAAAACCCAACAGCGACGTCAGACGATTTTCAACTTGGTGTTGAGAATCATAAAAGTAAAACTGAATCCCTTGAAGTTTCTTTCTTCCTTGATCTGGCAACAAATCATTCAAATAATGGTGAACTTGACCCTGAACCTTCACCGTGTAGATGCCTTGATTTCTACGTTGGTAGTTCTCATCGCATTTCATCCCTATTGATGTAAAAGCGAAGTGGTTGTTGTACGTCCGGATCATATTCTGGAAATCTTTACACCTTGCATCACTCCCAGTGATCAGCTCAACAAGGTATAATGGAAGTGCAGTTCCCACCAAAGAAATCTCGCCGTTGCCACAACAGAATTTCTGTGTCTCTTTATAAAACTTATAAGCTCCACAATGTCGACAGGGTGCAGCCTTGGGGAGAATAATAGTTCTTTCATCTATAGGAGCAACCGTGGAAACTACATACTGACCTGAAGAAGATATATATATCCTCAGAAAACTAAACATAACACTAATGATTAAGAACTGTGAATAGTAAGATTAACCAATACCTAAATCTCCTCGATAACGCTGACTCTTTTTGAGAATATCTCTATGTACATTCCTAATAAAGCCATCATCAACATGTACATCCAGTGTATTATGGATAGTTAATTGTGGAGTAACTGGTCCATCATTGAATGCATGAGTTACGCTTTCTGGGTTAAATCCCGAACGAGAGGAGCTTCCTATAATCTGGATAACGCAACATACAAAAACGCAGTTAACTATCAGGAGATATAAAGATACCAATCATTACATATTGCTACATCACATAAAGATAGGTTTAATCACATAACATTCTTACCTCTCTGCCAACAGACACATTCTCATTTGATCTGATTTCAACGTCATTACGGTCAGCTCCTCTGCCTAACCTTTTCTTCTCTGCATACAGCTCCCGACGTCTTTTGTTAATATGATTTTTATTAGCCATATAACGATCCCTACGCTGCTTATTACACTCTTCTTTGGTCCCTGAAACAATATGCAAAACAAAGACTAAACAAATATCACATGTATATAACATCAAATAAACTTCATTATAAACATAGACCATACCCAAATTCTCTTCACAACGATTACTCCTTTTTCGGATAGCCTGATGTACAGTTTCAACAGTTTGACTGCCAATCTTTAAGGCTTCATTTGTACTTGCTTGGGTCACCATAGCTTCAGTGGTGTCATTTATGAGCTGAAATACATAATAGAAATGAAGACTTTCAAAACAATTGAAATATATGAAAGTAAGTTAAACCATCTCCTTTAGTATAATTTACTAAAACTAAAGTCAGCCCATATCTTGCTACCTCTCGGACATAGCCAGCTTCATTGCTAATATGTGTCGCTTCATCGGTACTTGATTGGGTCACCATTACTTCAGTGGTGTCATTTATGAGCTGAATTATATAATAAGAAAGAAGACTTTGAAAACAATCCAAATATAAGGAAGTAAGTTAAATCATGTCTTTCAGTATAATTTAATAAAACCAAACCTATCCCATATGTTGTTACCTCTCGGACATCGCCAACTTCATTGGTAATATGTATCACTTCATGTGTACTTGATTGGGTGATCACAGCTTCAGCAGTCTCTTTTATGAGCTGAATTACACAATAGGAAAGAACACTTTGTAAACATTCCAAATATATGAAAGAATGTTAAATAATTCCTTTGCATACAATTTAATAAAACCAAAGTTACTTTATATCTCGCTACCTCTCCGACATGGCCAGTGAAGTTATCGCTGGGTATGAAGCTGCGGCTGGGTGCACCTGCAATTGAAATGAATCACAATAACTACCTAGACCATATGTAACACATATGTAACATCAAATAAGTTTTATGTCAAACATTGACCATACCTAAGTTCGCTTCAGCCGTAGTTGGTTGGCTTAGCACAGGCGCACCAATCAGAAGGCTGTCACATACACCCCCGGATGAACTATCTATCCGACAACCAACAGAGGTCTGAAAAGAAGAGATAGCCAATTATCCGAACGAGGCATGGTTATTTACAGTGTGAAAGACTGCAAAATCAATACAACCGAAACATCCTCAACTAACTTTATTATGGTGAAACATTTATACATTTATCAGTGCATCATCAGCTCAACAATTACTAAATCTATTATGTTGTTTCTTCAACAATTTCAATTGGCTACATCTTACATCAGACACAATACGATCATCTGCTCCATCACTAATATGTGTCGCTTCATCAAATCTCCTATTCAAAAACTTATCTACTCATTTAGTATGAAGTATCATAGTAACTATCTTACCGTAATTTGATCAACGTCCAGGTTAACACCTCTGCCGATGTTTTTCTTCTCTGCATATAACCCCCTCCGCCTCTTGTTAATTTCATCTTTATTTGCTGCATAACGATCGCGACGCTGCTTATTATGTAGCTCCTTACTTACTGTAACAATACACAAGAACACATCATCTAAATCACATCTTGAACAAGGTAACATCATACTAAGCGGAAACTGTTGGAATATCCCGGGGTTGCAAGACACAATGAACTACGATAGTTCATATGTCATACAACCCTAATTCGTTGATCGTTAGAACTTACACAATGAAACTAGCTCATAGAAGTATATGTTTAAAGGTAGTGTGAATATGCTACAATTAACATATAAAAGAGTAGTGCTACAAAGTTATACCTTTGAAGCGTGAGCGGAAGCTTTGTAAATCTTTAAGCGCTTATCCCCACACCTTGCTCCTTTGCTTTCTCCTTGAAGAAATGTCTATCACCAAGGTGATATGAAACTACTATGAAATAGTCCACACCAATACCTTAGATAGCAATAAGACACACTTGGACTAGTGTGTGTTATTGAGGAGTATGTAGTCTTTACTACTATAGCAAAATTGTAGAACTAGTTCTACACTCTACACTTAGAGTTTTGCTAGAGGGTTGAGGTTGAAGATAAAGTGTGTTTGTTTGTGTTCTTGTGTTCTCTAGCAAGAGATATGCAAGACTTAGATTCATCTCTTCACATTCAATATCATCTTATGATATAGAATGGATGATGAAACATATTGCACACCAAACAAACACATTAACCATCCATATGGTTAATGCCTCTTGGTCCATGGAAGATGCTCTTACAAGAGTTCTTCCCAAGGGATACAAAGCCTTCCCAAGGCATAAAGTAGCCACCAAGATGTCAACTCCTCATAATGATGAGATTAGTTAATTAATCTTAATTAATTAATTAAATCATATCTTGTTTAATTAATTCATTAATTAATTAAATCATTTCAATAAATGATAATATATAAATATATATCTCACATATATATATATACATAAACCCTAAATAGTGCGGCCGGAACTAATTCCGGGCGCACCATCGGTTCGGTCGGGACACGATCTCGATCGAACCGAAATTCCTCAATATGGATCAAATCCCTTATTCACTTTCGGGTCACTACTCGAAAGTATCTTCGGTAATTGTTATGTGTGTGACCTCATAGCCCGAGTAACGAAAGCATCGGGATTCAACGTATAAGACCGTATACACGAATCCCGAAGATCATCGTGAGAGCCTAGTCTGCCATTCGATGACCCCCGGCATTATCTCGGGTGAGACTACTGATAGTTCAGATAACTATCGGTTGTTGAACCGTATATATAGATGACATAGTTCACGGGCACTAATTGAGGAAATTGACACATCAATTTCCAACACTCCCACTTGCCCTTGGACTATTACCAATGTCTTGGATGTACACTTGCATCCTTGTCACATGATTCCCTTTGTCCTCGGTTTTCGTCATAGGCTAAAGCAAGAAAGCGTGTCGCCAACTCCTATGACATAATTTCTCGGAACACGAGATAGTCTCACTCCCGTTCATAACGGGTGAATTCATAAGTAAGACTCACTCTCCGAGTGGCCAGAAAAAACCTTCCCTGTATACCAGGGTGGACAAAGACCCTACCAATGCATCACCGATCATCTCACCACTACATTCACATAAGACCCAACGTACCCCATTACCACCAGTAACGGATGGGTCCGGAAGTAGTCAAAGCCTCATGCTCACGTAGCATGAGAATGATATGCATGTAGGTCTCAGAACCTCTATCATATGGCTCGTGTGAAATATAGGACACAAGATCTCTTCTATAATTTCACAACGGTCACTGTCCAGTACCATGTCAAGACTCTCTTGACAATGAACCCATGTAATGATTTAGACCATCCTTTTGACTTAAGAAACAAAGTCAAACGAATCATTACACACTAGTTTGGTTGTGTCCGTTCCCAAAATGCTGGGACACACCACTAGGGACAATGTAATCACCACAGTTCTTGTCTTGAAAAAGGGGTTCCTTAGCCAATACACTTATTGGCTCCTCTTCAAGAACTCGTGATTACATGGGAATTAAAATATTTATCATACAACTATGATTAAATATTCAATTGTTTATTCAAGTGCTATAAAAGAATAGGCAATCAATAAACAAGAAGTAATACTTTTATTCAACAATAAGAGTTTTACAAAAGTATACTTCATACATATAAAACAAATAAACTGAAATAAAGCTCCCACTAAGACTAAGACCACTCGGACCTAAGCCTAAGTCCAATAGCTGAAGTATGGAACTCATGTTTAGTCTGAGGTAACGGTTTAGTCAAGGGATCAGCTGCGTTGTCGTCTGTATCCACTTTGGATACCTTGATGTCACCTCTCTGGAACATTTCTCGGACGAGGTGATACTTCCTAAGGACATGCTTGGACTTATGATGAGCCCTAGGTTCCTTAGCCTGTGCTATGGCTCCAGTGTTATCACATAACAACTCAATTGGACCATCAGCGCTAGGAACTACCCCAAGCTCAGTCATAAACTTCTTAAGCCAACATGCCTCCTTGGCTGCTTCAGAAGCTGCAATGTACTCGGCCTCCGTAGTAGAATCTGCAACTGTGTCCTGCTTGGAACTCTTCCAACAGATGGCTCCACCGTTCAGGCAGAATACAAACCCGGTCTGAGAACGAAAATCGTCTCGATCGGTTTGGAAACTGGCATCGGTGAAACCTTTAGCAATCAACTCCTCATCTCCGCCATATACCAGAAACATATCCTTAGTCCTTCTCAAGTACTTAAGGATAGATTTCACAGCGGTCCAATGGCTGTTGCCTGGATTCGCTTGATATCGGCTGGTCAGACTCAGAGCGTACGATACGTCTGGTCTAGTGCACAACATGGCATACATGATAGATCCTATGGCTGAAGCATACGGGACTCTACTCATGTTCTCCTTCTCGACGTCAGTGGTGGGGCACTGACTTTTGCCGAGAATAGTACCAGTTGTGATAGGCAGTATTCCCTTTTTGGAATCGATCATATCGAATCGTCTCAGAACCTTATCAATATAAGTGTCCTGTCTCAGGCCAATCAACCTATTGGCTCGATCTCGATATATCTTGATTCCAAGGATATACTGCGCCTCTCCTAAGTCCTTCATTGAGAAACACTTACACAACCATCTCTTGACTGACTCAAGGAGCGGTTTGTTGTTTCCAATGATTAGTATGTCATCTACATACAGGACTATAAATGCAATGTGGCTCCCACTTACCTTCTTGTATACACAAGCATCCTCCTCATTCTGAATGAAGCCAAATTCTTTAATTGCTTCATCGAATCGGAGGTTCCAACTGCGAGAAGCTTGCTTGAGTCCATAAATGGATCTCTGAAGCTTACATACCTTCTTAGGTCCTTTCGGACATGTAAAGCCTGGAGGTTGTGTCATGTACACATCCTCCTCAAGGTTTCCATTAAGGAAAGCGGTCTTTACATCCATTTGCCATATCTCATAGTCATAATATGCGGCAATGGCTAAGAGGATCCGAATAGACTTGAACATGACTACCGGTGAGTAGGTTTCATCATAGTCAATACCATGAATTTGTTTGAAACCCTTCGCCACTAGTCTAGCCTTGTAAACATGGACATTTCCATCTTTATCAAGCTTTTTCTTAAAGACCCACTTACACTCGATAGGTCTAGCACCTTCGGGTAAGTGAACCAATGTCCAGACATCATTCTGGTACATAGAGTCTATCTCGGATTTCATGGCTTTAAGCCATGACTCGCTATCTGGCCCTTTCATTGCGGCTCCATAAGTATAAGGCTCGTCGTCTTCTATCAAGAAGGATTCCCCATACCATCTATCGGGAACATGACGAGTCCTACTGGATTTCCTAAGGGTCGGTACTTCTTCAGGAGTTTCATCTACCGTGGATCTAGGGTCCAAGATAGGATCCATCATGAATGGAGGATCTACTTCCTGAAGTGAGCCTGCCGAGTTCGTTAACTCGACTTGCTCATTTGATGAGACACTTGGGTTCAATAACCCATCTCTCTCATTCAATGAGTTTCTTGAGTTCGACAACTCAACTTGCTCATTAAACGTGTCGAATGAGTTCATTAACTCATTCGGCTCATCATCTTGAACTTCTTCAAGTTGTACCGTATTTCTGACATTTCCTGATAAGAACTCTTTCTCAAGGAAATGTGCTGTCCTAGCCACGAAAATCTTATTTTCTGGCTTAAGGTAGAAATAATACCCTTTGGTTTCCTTTGGATAACCAATGAAATGGCACAAGTCAGCCTTTGGGCCTAGCTTGTCTACGTTCAATTTCTTGACGTAGGCCAAGCAACCCCAAACCCTGAGGAAGCTAATCTTGGGACGTTTCCCAAACCACATCTCATATGGTACTTTCTCAGCTGACTTGGTTGGACAATTATTTAAGGTAAGTGCGGCAGTTTGCAACGCGTAACCCCAGAAGCTGACATGTAGGTCGGTTCGACTCATCATGGATCGCAAACTGTCTAACAGAGTGCGATTCCTCCTTTCGGACACACCATTATGCTGTGGTGTTCCGGCCGGTGTGAGTTGTGAAACAATTCCACAATCTCTAAGATGAGCGTCAAACTCGTGGCTCATATATTCGCCTCCTCGATCGGATCGAAGAGTCTTAATAGTCTTGCCGAGTTGATTCTCTACTTCATTTTGGAATTCTTTGAACTTTTCAAAGGCTTCACTCTTGTGCTTCATTAGATAGACATAGCCATAACGGCTAAAGTCATCCGTGAAGGTAATGAAGTAGGGAAAACCACCTCTTGCAGGAGTGTTCATTGGACCACATACATCGGTATGTATTATCCCCAATAAATCACTTGCCCTTTCACTCGTTCCAGTGAAAGGTGATTTGGTCATCTTGCCCAAAAGGCATGATTCGCATTGGTCATATGATTCAAAATCAAGTGACTCAATAATTCCACTTTCGTGGAGTTTCTTGATGCGATTTTCATTTATATGACCAAGTCTGCAATGCCATAGGTAGGTAGGATTCAAGTCGTTAGGCTTGTTCCTTTTAATATTTACGTTATATACCTCATGGTCCTCATCTAGTATGAAAAGACCATTTTGGTTTGAAGCTTTTGCATAAAGTAAACCATCACGATTAATAGAACATATATTCCTTTCCATAAGGATGGTAAAACCATCATTGTTCAAAACAGATATGGAAATAATATTTCTAGAAATAGTAGGAATACAATATACATTATTTAAAACTAAGACCATCCCGGATGGTAGTTTTAAATCTATCTTGCCCACGGCAACTGCAGCAACCTTTGCTCCATTGCCTACCCGCAAGTCCACCTCTCCCTTCCGAAGGGCTCTACTGTCATGTAGTACCTGCATATTTCGACAAATATGAGAACCACATCCTGAGTCAAGTACCCAAGTAGAGTTATTGGAGGTGATGAAAGCTTCAATAACGAAAATACCTGTCGGAAGAGTCCCACTCTTCTTATCTTCGAGGTACTTCTTGCAGTTCCTCTTCCAGTGACCAGGTGTATTACAATAATGACACTGGTCAGTCCCCTTAGGACCTTTACCCGGAGTTTTGGAAGTCTGGGCCTTGACTGTTCCAGTCTTGGCCTTTCCCTTCCATTTCCCCTTGCCTTTCTTAAAGGCCTTCTTGTTCTGAATCATCAGAACAGAGGGAGTAGGGGTAGAGCTCTTTCCACCCTTCAACGCAGTATCAGCCGTGCTGATCATGTTATGCAACTCCGACAACGACTTATCGAAGTCATGCATGTTGAAGTTCATGACAAAGTTACCAAACTTGTCAGGAAGGGAACGGAGGATTATGTCAACAGCCAAATCCTTGGAAAACTGAGTTCCCAAAGACTCAAGTCTCTGGATGATCCCAATCATCTTGAGAACATGAGGACTGGCCTGTTGACCATTGGATAGTTTGCAATCCATGAGGGCACAAACAGCTTCGTACCGCTCATTTCTTGCCCGCTTCTGGAACATCTGTTCCAGTCTGCAGTACATGTCATATGCTGCCACATTTTCGAACTGAATCTGAAGATTTGGTTCCATGTTGGCCAGCATGAGACATTGGACATCCAATGCATCGTCCACGTGTACATCATATGCACCACGTTCTAGCTCATCGGCATCCTCATGGGGTGGAGGAGGAAGTTCTTCCTTAAGAACATATTCGACTCTCTCGTGCTTGAGAACGATTCTCAAGTTACGAGACCAGTCGTTGAAGTTATTGCCATTGAGTTTACACTTCTCAAGTGTAGATCGGAGTGAGTTTGAAGTTGATTTCTTAGCAGTTGCCATCTAAAACATGCGAGTATGAAACGACATTCAGTTTAATTTATATGTAAAACATACGATACAAGTAAAGCATGCTTGAAATAATAATACGAGTACCAACAACCCCTCGAAGTGTACAAGTATACCAAGACCCCATGGACTTGGGTATGAGCGGCACACGCAATCATCCTCATAGTCCAATCCATGGGTAAGTCCTACTAGACTATCATATATTAATCATCCAATGATTATATATGACTCTTGGCGTCTATCATTAGTCGTTTTATGACACTATAGACTTCTTTTGCCAAACGGGCCGGTTCGATGGGCTAACCTGTAGCCACGTTTTAAGTAACCTTAGTTCACCATAAAGGGATGGATTACATTTGCCGGTTCGATGGGCTAACCTGTAGCGCATGTAATCCCATTGCCTCCTATTCCTATGAATCAAAGTGCCCATCTAGGGATGATCCACCCGAAACGTAGGAAAGTTTGACAACTTTGAACTTAGGTTTGGCAAACACTTAATTATAACGTGGAGGGGTTTAGATTAAACATGTAATCCACATTTCATGCATATCACAAAAGGTGTACATATACGTCAAGAAAATATATGTAAGCATGAAACATGACATGAATAATAAACACTTTAAAGGGACGTGATATGGCCTAAAGAACATTAAATAAAACTAGTCTAACTAGTTCTAAACTAAGTCCTTGGTCTCCGTCTTCTTGGACATCGCCATGCTCCAAGTCCGTCTCTTCATGTCTTGTTACATAATCAACTTTCGCATTAAATGGCACATGCGCCGCGAAAAAGAAATAACAATACAAGAATGTAAAACGACACATGCGTCGTATTTCAATATCAAGGACAGTACGCAGACTGTATTTCGAATAAATACTAGGCCATATCAAATCCCCATTCCATTCAGACTACAGTTTATATATGCATAACACATTATACATAAATCACATAAACATGCTAGGAATGGAATAAAACACACAAGCAACACACAACTCACACACATACTCACATTCAAATAATGTGAATCATAGTCATATATGCATATCATAACCTTTAGTTGTCCAACAACTAACATAGCCAATTATCGGAAGTTTTACCATAAGTTCAACATTTTGAACTAATACCCCAATTACATTCAAAGAGACTTAGCATAAGTTTAAGGTTTGAAATTCATAATAACTCAACCACAAACTTCCTTTCGATACTCAATTAAACAATTTAATTAGTACCGATAGGATAAAATCAACACTTTGACATACATGCTAATTTTAAACTATTTTAAACTTCTCAAAGAATGTTTTGAACTTATAAGATTATTTCCAAAACAATCTCTAAATCACCCATAACAAACCGAAAACGTCCATAATCATCAAATGACTTTGGGCTTAATCGATTCGTTTTGTTTCGAAAACATCGGGCGAAGTTATAGTCCATCGTGAGCCATGCTCACGATGGAGCCACGATCAAACGGGGACAGGGGGGTTGCCCAGGCAGTCCGCGCGCGGACAGGTGCTGCGGACAGGGGCTGTCCAGGGAACAAAACGCGCGGACGCGCGGGGGGGGCTTCCAAGGGCGTCCAAGGACGCGTCCAGAGAAGCCGCTCCCTGCTCCGGGCCAAGGCGTGCCGTGTCCAGGGCATGCCGAGGGTGCGCGTTCCAGTGGAGCCGTGTCCATGGCTTGCCTGGAATCACGCGGAACTTACGTTTTGTCGGGGAGGGTTTTCCGAATACGAAAATCGGCTACGGTTCATATATCGACATATATACTATATGGTACTACTTTAAACACTTCTAGAACATGTTAAACGTGTAATATAGCTCATGATACCATGTTGGAATATCCCGGGGTTGCAAGACACAATGAACTACGATAGTTCATATGTCATACAACCCTAATTCGTTGATCGTTAGAACTTACACAATGAAACTAGCTCATAGAAGTATATGTTTAAAGGTAGTGTGAATATGCTACAATTAACATATAAAAGAGTAGTGCTACAAAGTTATACCTTTGAAGCGTGAGCGGAAGCTTTGTAAATCTTTAAGCGCTTATCCCCACACCTTGCTCCTTTGCTTTCTCCTTGAAGAAATGTCTATCACCAAGGTGATATGAAACTACTATGAAATAGTCCACACCAATACCTTAGATAGCAATAAGACACACTTGGACTAGTGTGTGTTATTGAGGAGTATGTAGTCTTTACTACTATAGCAAAATTGTAGAACTAGTTCTACACTCTACACTTAGAGTTTTGCTAGAGGGTTGAGGTTGAAGATAAAGTGTGTTTGTTTGTGTTCATGTGTTCTCTAGCAAGAGATATGCAAGACTTAGATTCATCTCTTCACATTCAATATCATCTTATGATATAGAATGGATGATGAAACATATTGCACACCAAACAAACACATTAACCATCCATATGGTTAATGCCTCTTGGTCCATGGAAGATGCTCTTACAAGAGTTCTTCCCAAGGGATACAAAGCCTTCCCAAGGCATAAAGTAGCCACCAAGATGTCAACTCCTCATAATGATGAGATTAGTTAATTAATCTTAATTAATTAATTAAATCATATCTTGTTTAATTAATTCATTAATTAATTAAATCATTTCAATAAATGATAATATATAAATATATATCTCACATATATATATATACATAAACCCTAAATAGTGCGTCCGGAACTAATTCCGGGCGCACCATCGGTTCGGTCGGGACACGATCTCGATCGAACCGAAATTCCTCAATATGGATCAAATCCCTTATTCACTTTCGGGTCACTACTCGAAAGTATCTTCGGTAATTGTTATGTGTGTGACCTCATAGCCCGAGTAACGAAAGCATCGGGATTCAACGTATAAGACCGTATACACGAATCCCGAAGATCATCGTGAGAGCCTAGTCTGCCATTCGATGACCCCCGGCATTATCTCGGGTGAGACTACTGATAGTTCAGATAACTATCGGTTGTTGAACCGTATATATAGATGACATAGTTCACGGGCACTAATTGAGGAAATTGACACATCAATTTCCAACAGAAACAATATTTGCAGGAAGCCGGAATACCTTTAGAACGAGGCATGGTTTCGACAAATGCTACTGCCCCCACAGCAAATATATAAGTTGCATCTATAATGTAGCAGACAACACAAACACATTAGCATAACAACATCTGCTAATGAGAACATATTTACACATGAGCAATCAAACATTACTATCGCAAACAGAATTCCACTCCTACATAAATCAAACAAGGAAGAAGATAAACTAAACCAATTCTGAACCTCATATCAGATCCACATGACGAAGGAAGCACTACTATCGTAAACAGAATTCCACTCTTACGTAAATCCTGAGGTTCTGCTACAACCAACAATTTACAACTCTGTCAAATTCACGCAAGCTAAATCTTCTAATCGATAATTGGGCGAATGAAAACACTTCAACTGAATTAATTCACTTTTGTATCTAATATTTTTTGACAAGACACTCTTGCTCCTTTTTGAATTGGAACAAATGAGAATTCTCAACTCTAAACAACCAACAACAACTCCAACCATCCTAACAGATCCACTCTGAAAACAACCAACAACTTACAATAAAACAAAACACAACCCAAACTAAACTAAACCAAGAGCAAGAAACAAGTCAACATCCTAAAAACAATAACACATGCAGACAATTGGGCGAATGAAAAAAACAATAACACATGCAGACAATTGGGCACAGAAACTTACAGGTTGATGCAGATTCGATTGCTGATGAAGGAAATTTTCTTCTTCGATTGCTGATGAAGGAAATTTTGGATGCTGATGAAGCAAAAAAACGGAGTAAAAAATGAATGGAAAAACACAATGGAATAGGAAAGTATGAAACGGTCGAGACGTGGCAAAAAGGCAAGACGCATGGTTGCAACAGCTGTCACAGGCCATGTCACGCGCCAGTCTGAGACGACGAAACGCGTGATTTGCACGCGATTTGACCGCGTAGTCGTGGACGACGAATCGCGTGTCCGGCACGCGCTTTCAACATTAGAATAATATGAAGATATAATATAAGAAATAATTTCTTGCACAGTTACAAGAATTTTTGCCTTCAACAAACAACAATCACAGGGCATATAAATTATACACCAAGCTTATCTATACCAGGCGAGAGTTGGTGGGAAAAAGAATTGTGGGGTCCACTTTATTTAGGGCATCTGTTGTTGTGTTTTTTTAGAATAATTTACACCTTTACTATTCTATATTTGATATGAGGAGTAATTTAAGTAAGCTATTGCAAATGCTCTAAGGGGGTTATTATTGTACTTTGATTCTCGTAATTCATAATAATGTACAAATGTTCTTCTTAAGTGTGTATTTTGTGCGCAAATGATTCCTATATTAACACCACAGTTAAATTAGTTAATGGATATACTTACTTTTCAGTTATTTTTATAATTTTGATAAAAATTTGGGAAACATTATTTTTAGGTTTTTTCAAAATGAATGCAAACCCTGTAAATGTGTTTGAAAATTTAAATGGTCCTAAAATAGACTTAGCTCTATCAACATTTAACGGAAGTGTTTATTTAGGGATCATTTGAGCACACGATGTACATTTAGAACATTCACAACAGATACCCTAAATCACTTCCTATTTCATATTTAGAATAGAGAAAGACAAAAAAAAGCAAAAAGATACCAAATAATATATTTCCTATCTCTAAAAATTTCCTCAAATATTATAAGGAGTGCCTTATATTTACACCTTCACCAAACCACTTTTGTTCTTCATATTAAGTGTTGTAAGAAATAAATAGGGAATTCGAATTTGTGCAAAAGTTAAAATATACTTCCTAAATTTGATAAAGTTGTATAAGGAGTTGATTTTAGAGGAAAAAAAAGGTCAGATACTGCGAATGCTCTTATAGAGACCATTTGCACATCATTACTACTTCTTAAGGACTAAAAGTACAATATTCATCCACTTTATGGACCATTTCATCAACTATCTCTACCATTCGTAGATGAAATTTAGCTAGTCACACTTTATGATTTTTTATTCATAAAAATAATGTACTCGTTATTTTTTTCAAAGAACTATATCTTTATTTTTGTTCAAAATTTAAAAGAATTTTCAATTTCTTTTCACAAACATAATTTTTTCTCCACATTTTCTTACCTCAATTGGCAAAATGAAACCCTAAATAAAGACATTGTTATTTTTACAAAAATAGTTCTTAAATAAAGGAATAAAGGGTGTACATTTTATGCATTAGTATATGTATCACTGATACATTGAATGATTTTACGCTTTAATTTCCCATATATATTTGTTCAACGTTATTGTTTATATAAATAATTTGATAATATTAAATTAAATAAATTTATAATTAATTAGATTACATATATTATATTTTAAAGACTGATTTTTTCAACAGTTTTTCAAAATTATATAGTAGGTATATATTATGCTAGTGATGGGGATGAAATAAAAAATTAAATTATTTTAAAATTGTCCTGTATTTTCGATTGTGAAAGATCGTAACAATAACTAGTTGAATAATCGAATATGTGCGTGTTTGAATATGAATTGAGATGGAACAACTGTTTTTTAAATTATTTTCTATTGTAGATATTTTTAAGAAAATATCGAAACTCCCTCACGAGATATATCATCGAAACATGATGACCATTATACATAAAGATCAAACATGGTTTTGTAAAAGAAAATACAAATAGAGCTAGAAGATTCGGCGTTATTTGTTATAAAACATTCTGATCGCTAGTTAGCAAGAGCCTTTTTCATTAAATTATTCGATTAATTCAAGTTTATGTGTTTTAGTTTCTTGGAACAGATTTGGATCGATAAGAATGATGGTGGAAAAGTACGAATAATTATTATTGATATATTTATTGGCACATGATGAAGACTAGCTATAAATCTGGTCATCAAATCACATCATTATTGATGTCGTGTTATTTAGAATCATAAGATTATGTTGTTAATAATCTTTAAATTTGTCACATGTAGGTCGTAATTCTTTTCCAAATCTTCAGTAAGTAGGAATATTAACGAAAACTATGAAGATTATACGAAAAGTAATTTAATCCAGTCAAAGGCTTGCCATAATGGACTTGAAAATTACATTCGAAAATTCTATTTGTTGCATGCATGTAGTGTAAACTGAGTCAAATGTGTAATTTTTGAAACTCGATCAATTTGAAATAAAATACTAATTAATAATATTAATACTCCCTCCATCCCTAAAAGATTGGTACATTTTGATTTTTGTATTCAAACTTGAAAATGTTTGACAAAAAATTCTCATTAAACAATATAATATGAAATAATATACTCATGTAGGATCTTGTTAAACAATATAATCAATTTCGATTTCGAAAAACTAATTTACTGACACAAAACATCGTTAACAAAAAATGGTATGTAATCAAAACACTGAATAACACTCAACATGATGAATAACAATGAACATGTTCTTCTTTCATTTAACAATGCTTGCAAAATTGAACTGTTGAGGTTAAATTACTTCATTTGATTGAATAATTTGTTATACTGTAGTTATATCACAAGAAAGTCTAATTAAGACAATGAAAATTGATTATGTTCTTATCTCTTATTATGAGTTCCTATATTAATGTTTTGTTTTTATTTTGGTAGTTCAAAAGCTTGTTTGTATATATAGTCTGATGACTCTTTAGTTCTATCATGTAAAAATTATAAATGTATCATATATCACTAATTAAGTTATGTTATTAATCATATAACTTACTAAATGTGATGTTTGTAATGGACTACTAATATTAATGAATTACTATTATTATTAATTTCTAATTTTTAATCAATTCATAATATATAGTTATATACTAATACATTTACGAAAATTTTGGGGTCCCTCTAAGATGGAGGCGTACGTAGAGCGGCCGCACCCTTGTGCCTGAGGTGAGGGTTTGATTTGGGGTATCATGATAAGATTTTATGAATTTTCATTTTAAAATTAATTAATAATAAAAATAATTTTAAATTATATATATTGATTCGTATACCAACTTTTGACGTGAAAATGTGCATGGAGTAACCATGAACTTATGGTAGTTGGATGCAAATGTACTAAGTCGCACATACGTAGGCACAGTCACACAGCCGACAGGGTTTTACGGCACAAGATGCCAACAATGATTGAGCTTGATTATAAACACTATCAATTTTCAAACACGTGAAGAAAATAAGATAATCGATAATCCAACGTTTTTGGTAATAATTATTGTAGGCGCTGGAACTAAATAAAGTAGGGGATTAAAGAGTATTTGCGTAAATGATTTTGAGCCTCATTTTTCGTTTTCTTTAATGGTCGGAAACTAATTACTTGTGCATTTTATTCGTTTTTATTCAATTTGGTTTGGCAAATACGTACCATCTTATGAATAGTATCAAACTTTGGTTTGACTTGCTACTTGAAAAGGAAGTCATATTGCTGCCAAATTCAACGATTGACTTTAGTACAAACATATCCATTATCAAAGTTCTATAAAAAAGTTTAAGATATTCTTTTTCAAATATTGATAGTGAATTTTATTTACATTTATTTGCATTTGTTTTTTTCTTTTTATCATAATGTTTAAACTCAAAGATCAATAAATGTATTACCGTTTTAATTTTATTAGAATATATTTTTCGTTAACCCATTTTTCTAGAACTTATTCCAAAGTGATAGTTCGGGTCCAACTAGGTCGTCTCTGACCGCTGACGGTGACGATGGGGATCCTGAACTAGCTTGTAGTACTGGACTAAGTATAACTGGAGTTTGTCGAGTAGATATAGTCCGCCTTGCAGCTGGTCTACTTCCTCTATTTGATCTCCGTCCTGGACGATCTGAATTCTCAGGTAAGGAATCCGTCGTACCTGAAAGTGTGGTCCTTCGGGGACCACAGACACTCCGACGATCAAGTCAGTAAGAGCACCGTTCAGGTTTAAAATAGAGGCAGAGCTTAGTGAGAGTTTAGAATTCAATTACCTTTTACTCTGAAATGAAGTGGGTATTTATAGGGAAACATGAGAGAGAATAAGGAATACCTCCTTTGCTAGATGATTGACGCTTGTAAGGAGGGGATACCTTCCATCAGCCATGGGCTTCGTCCGTACAGCCCAAATGTCGTCCGTACGAGATGGAGTGAGTGTGGTTGGGCCTACACGTATGCTTTCTCAGCTGGATCGTCCGTACACCTGGGAGGTGGGCCGTCCGTACACTTTCATCTCATAGGGTTAAGGAAGCTTAATTAAGCCCATTAGGGCATAATCCATCATTGCCCCTTTATCCTTGGTTATAGAATCGATTTACTTTCGTTCATGGGGGATTATAATCAGAGGATAAACCAAGGCTTGCTTGACCAGTTCGATCTGACGGTGTGAGATATACGGAGATACCATTACACGTGTCCCGTGAGCGGCTGTCCCATTCTCCCAGAAAACCCATGGCTTATAAATAGTACAAGTTCTTCCCTCATTCGTACTTTTCATCATCTTCTTCATCTTCATCATCTTCTCCTTTACTCTCTCTTAGAAAATCACCATTAAAGTTTCCACCTTTACTAACTTTCCCTTTTCTCGTCTTTCATTTTCTGTTTTCTTCACGAATTTTCCGGGTAAGTTTCGAAACCTTCTTCATTTTACTTTCTGATATGACTGCCATTTCTGTAATTTCTTACTCTAAGGAAGTTTTGAAGCTTTAACCCGGCTGGATATTCATCTCCATAGTCTGATAAGTGTCTTCTGATTGTAAAGTTTGAAACTTTTACACTCCTTGATTTTCTTGAAAACCCTTCGATTTCGCCCTTTTAAATTCTCTGATTTCTGGTATTCTGAACTTTCATAACGTTTTTCTAAGTTCTATTTTGAAAGAGATGAATCAAACCTAGATAATCGAGGATTTGTATCTTCCCTTTTTCCTCTTTATTTTGAACTTTGATTCTTGAACCCAGAAATTCCTTGATGTTTATGTCTGTTCAGATTCTGAATATTGAAGGGACATGACTGTTCACTGCCCCTTAAGATGACAACTGTCATCCATTAGCTGTTTCTTTGTTTTGGGCGGGAAATTCAATTTCCCCACGTTGCTTCTCGTTATCTGTGAATTAAACACCTTTCTTTTGCAGATATCAGCCTTGACGGTCTTCATTCCTCCGCCTATCAATCTAACGATACCATGGTGAATCCTGAAACCCCTCCTCCGGCTAACGTTTCTCATCCTGTGGCTGGATCAGGATCCGCTTCCCCAGCCGCGCCTCAGGTAGAGGAACTTGATCCTGAAGTTATAGATATGTATAGATATTGGGTCAGGGTAGGAATAGCGGAGAGCGTGAGAGTGGGTGACGGTTTAATAATTTCGTCTTCCCTTGACCCTCTTTCCTCTATGATTCCTACTACCCATGAAACCTTCTCGTGGGGTGCTCGATCCTCTTCTGACAGTGATCTTTTTCAGGGAACTACCATACCGTCTTCCTCTTTACGAACAGAGTCGGAGCTCCAGACGCAGAAGAAATGGAAGTTGGTCAAAGCACATGCTTCCAACCCGGCCTCCGGTCCCTCCCATGCTTCTTCCTCCGGTCCCACGTATATCAGGATAGATACTTCAGGTATTTCCCAAGACTTCATAGACAGGTCTCTAGAATCAGAGGTCTCTCATGAGCTTCTTAGAAGAGTTAGGAGATACCTGTCCATCCCATCATATGTTGAGCTTCGTCCCCCAACTCCTAGTGAGAATATATTTTATTATGAAGAGGGTTGGACTCCGATTTTCCTAGTATCCCTACACCTAGGTTTCCGTCCCCCTTTTAGCAACTTTGAGAGTATTCTCCTCCGTACTCTCCCTGCTCCGCCAGGTCAAATTCACCCCTTCTCCGCTTTTGTAATTACTATGTTCCAGGTGGCTTGTCGGAAAGCCAATATTTTTCCCATTATCGCCCTTTTCAATGAGATGTATAAAGTCACTTCCAAAGATCTGATATCTTTTTCCCCTAAGGCCGATTGTAACTTCTTGGCCACTCCTCGTCCGGATAAACTCAAGGTGAGTGTTTTTCATAAAAAATGGTGTTTGATGAGGGGAAGACTGGGGCCAGAGGTGCCCCTGAACCGGACTCCTAAGTCGGAGGTAAATGGTTTTAAGAAACGTCCCAAGTCTCCAGTGGACAAACAGAACATAAACCTTCTCCGTTCTAATTTTCCCCAAGTACTTCCCTGGGCCACATTCTGCGATGAAGGGGTTTTAGCCATGGCAGGTCTAATTAGGAAAAGATTTGCCTCCGACGCTGATGTCCCGGTCACATGGGGTATTTTAAGTTTTCCTTATCTCTTCTTATTTCTTTTTGTTTACCTCCTGATTAACGTGTTCCTTGATTTTGGATGCAGATGCTGTTCTGCGGGCCGCCCAAAATAGTCCTTCTCCCTTGGACATGGATTTTGAGGCGATGTTGGGGTTCCGTCAACCGATGTTTACTCGAGTGGGGTTAGTGCCTTCCTCGGCCAATATCTCCCCTACCCGCACAGTGGACCCCGCTCCTGAAGCCCCGGCTGCCCCGGTCAAGAAGCCTCGGATTAAGAGGTCTGCCATTAAGGCCGTGTCCTCTGTGCCCAAAAAGGCCAAAAGGATTCATAACTCAGAAGCGTCAGAGGTGAACGTTGGTACCTCCTCAGCTCCGCCTATTCCTCCATCAGCTGGTAGCACTGAAGTCCCCATTACAGAGACGGTGGTGGAGAAAGAATCCACCCCTTTAGAAGCTCCGACTTCTCCTGTTCTTGATCCCTTCGACTCCGTTCCCCCTATGCCAGACTTGACATCGGAGCGGGTGGACGTCAGGGAGACTACACCGGCCCCACAAGATCATGTCCCCTCGAGGGACAACATCTTTTCTGGGGAGGACACAGACAAAGGCAAGAGTCCGGTCAAAGATTCTCCCAACCGTCTTCGGAAGGTTGAGCTTAACGCCAACTACGTTCCCCTTCCTTATAAACTTACTGGGACTGGTGTGAAGGTGACCAAGCACTTTTCTTGGAGACAACCGAAGGACGCCTTCCTGGCTCTGAAACCATTGATGCTGAAAAGAGAAGGAAGTCGTTCGGGCACCGGAAGTTCTCCTTTGGAAAAATGCGCTAGGCATTTTCAGCAAGCTCTCCGGGTATGTGTTCTTGAGCGTCTATGCTACCCTTTGTGTTGTTTCTACATATTCTTTATCGTAACTCCTTTTTATCCTTTCCTTGCAGTGTTTGAACACTTCTTATTCCATCACCCGAGACGCTCTCGGTCTGGAGCAACTGAACAACCGTCTGTCTGAGCAGTTAGATCAAGCGGAGAAGTTCAGACGGGCTGATAAGAAGGCATTCCTTTTACAAATTCAACGTCAACGAGCCTTCAGTCACCGTGCCTACACTGCTCTCGAGGCGGAATCCTCTGCGGCCCAAGCTACTTTCACCGAAGAGAAGGAGCAACTAATATCTGAGAAAGAAGCTTTGACCGCCCAATTGGCTGAAGTGACTGATTCTAAAGAGGCCGCTGAACGGAGGTGTGCGGAGCATTTAAAAGCGGCCAGGGAAGCAGAGGCTAAATTGAGGGTCAGCGAAGAGCGTTGTGCGGCTGCTGAAGCTGCCGCTGCTGAAGCCCGGGCTAGCGTCTCTCCCTTGGTGAAGGAAGGTGTAGCTAAGTTCATAGCCAGCTCTGCCCTTACCAAATATGTTGGGCAACAAGTGGGCGGCTTCTTTATGGACTTCCTCCGTCGCTACTCTCCTCAGGCTCCGTCTCTACCTGACTTAGTTGAAGCTTATAGAGTAGAAGCATCTTTAGATCCTAGCTGGTTCGTTCCTCCTTCGGAGTGAGGACCTTTTTGTATAAACTTTTGAATGAATGAAATTGTCATTTTCCTTTGATGTTTTTGACGTTGGAAAATCTTCATTGCATGTCTTAATTTATCAGTATAACTCCTTTGCCCCTTTGCAGTATATAGTTTGAACAAAAGTATGTGCTGCAACCAGACGTTGTTCTGATAAATATTTGACTAACTCCATCTCCTATCCTTTTTGATAATGTGATGGTTATCTTATCGTATTTGCCCCTAATGACCGTCGTCATATGTCGGGGGTCTTGTTTGTTAAGAGTCCTCTAGCGACGCCGTCACATATTTGAGGGTATATATGTATGTGTACATATATATTTTTGTTGTTGTTGCCCCTAGTGACGGTGTCACATATTAGAGGTCTTTACCCTTTTGATGCCTCTAGTGACGGTGTCACATGTTGGAGGTCGTTTATGTGTTGAGTGCCTCTAGTGACAGTGTCACATGTTGGAGGTCTTTTATATACTGAGTGCCTCTAGTGACGGTGTCACATGTTGGAGGTCTTTTATATACTGAGTGCCTCTAGTGACGGTGTCACATGTTGGAGGTCTTGTATAAGTTGAGTGCCTCTAGTGACGGTGTCACATGTTGGAGGTCTTTTATATACTGAGTGCCTCTAGTGACGGTGTCACATGTTGGAGGTCTTGTATAAGTTGAGTGCCTCTAGTGACGGTGTCACATGTTGGAGGTCTTTTATAAGTTTTAACCGAGTGATCAGGTCGGTTAAGGAAGTGAAAATAGATGCCGAGTTATATGTCCTGCAAAATAGTACTTATTTTATTGAAAGTGAACATAAAAGATAACATCAACATGCCTTACCACCGATTTTCAGACGTGATACTTGGCCAAGTTCGTTATATGCCAAGTCCTCGGAACTGCAGTACCGTCCATTTCCTCCAGGGTATACGTTCCTGGTCCTAAGACTGTTTTAATGCGGAACGGACCTTCCCATTTTGGACTCAGTTTATGCACATCTTTTGGGTGGCTTATTGCATATAACCGTAATACCAGGTCTCCAACCTTGAACTGTCTGCCTTTAACCCGTCTGTTGTATGCCCGAGCCATTAGATGTTTGTACTTTTGGGCTTTGTAAAGAGCATTGTCCCTTTTTTCTTCGATGAAGTCCAAATTCTGACGGAGTTGAGTATCGTTCTGTGCTTCGTCGAATCCCCTTTGTCTAACTGTTGGAAGGCCCACTTCAGCTGAGATGACTGCTTCTACTCCGTATACAAGGCTGAATGGAGTTTCCCCAGTGACTTTTGACGGTGTCGTTCGCAATGACCATAAGATGACCGATAACTCCTCTATTCACGTACCCATTGACGCTCCACTTTGTATCAAGTTCTTCTTAATTCCGGTGAATATGATCCTATTCATAACCTCTACTTGTCCGTTGGATTGTGGATAGTAGACCGGAGCAAAACGGCGTTCAATGCAGTATTTTTCACAGAACGTTGCTAACACCTTTCCCTCAAATTGTGTGCCATTATCAGAGACCAATATCCTGGGAATGCCAAACCTTGTTATGATGTGTTTCCAAATGAACTTGACCACTGCTTCTCCCGTGATCTTTTTTAAAGGTGCAGCCTCTACCCATTTGCTGAAATAATCTACAGCAACGATCACATACTCCACCGATCCTTTCGCCTTAGGCAACTTTCCTACTAAATCGATACCCCACATTGCAAAGGGTATTGGATTCAATATCGGTGTCATTTTTGTGGCCGGTTGTTGGGACACCGCATGTAATCGTTGGCATGCATCGCACCGTTTAACATAGTCTGCTGCGTCCTTGTTCATAGTCGGCCAAAAGAACCCTGTGTGTGTTATCTTTAAGGCCAGTGGTCTTGCACCGATGTGGCTTCCACACCATCCCTCATGAATCTCTGCCAGGACCTTAGGTATATTTTCCTTTGAAACACAAAACAAGAGAGGACCGTCCCAAGATTTTTTGTACAACTCTCCGTCCATCATATGATATCTGAAGCTTCTAGTTTGTATCCTCTTAGCTTCACTTTTTTCCTCCGGGAGTTCTCCTGTTGTCAAATACTTTGCTATGGGAGTCCGCCAATCTGGTGTTTCTTCCAGCACCGTCCTGATCTCAGCATCTAAATACGCTGGCTGATGTCGTACCTCAATATAAGTATCTGCGGGTAACGACTCAAAATGTGTTGTTGCCAGTTGTGACAGATAGTCTGCTGTTTGATTTTCTGTTCTTGGTACATGCTGGAAGATTACTGTGGAAAAGGTTGACGCTCTTTGCTTGGCTTTGGCGTTATACTTCTGGAGGTTATCATTCTTGACCGTGCTCGTCCCTGTCATCTGATCCACCACTAATTTGGAATCTGCCCTAAGTATTATTTCATTGATCCCCAATGCCTGTGCTATCTCCAACCCTGCAATTATAGCCTCATATTCTGCTTCATTATTGGTTGTTGTGAAAGTTAACCTTAGGGCGTATTCCAAATGTATTCCATCTGGTCCGTCTATGACGATGCCTGCCCCTGAGCCATTGCTATTTCTGGCTCCGTCGACATTTAACGTCCAATCTATCTGGAGCTCCGTAGTGGACGGGGCTGACACTCGTTCTGTTTCAGGTAACGTGCACTCATTGACGAAGTCAGCTAACACCTGTGCTTTGAGACTCTTTCTCGGTGTGAAAGTGATTTCAAACTCACTGAGTTCAATGGCCCATCCTGTTAACCGTCCTGATAATGCGGGGCTCATAACCGTTTTCTTTAGTGGTTGGTCTGTCACTACTTCAATAGAGTGTGACTCAAAGTATATCTTCAAACGTCGAGCTGACATTACCAACGCTAATGCAAATTTATCAATAGTTGGGTAATTAAGCTCCGCCCCTTTTAACACATGGCTAACATAATAAATTGGTCGTTGAACCCCACCGTCATCCCTTACTAGGACCGCACTCACAGCACCGTCTGATACTGCCAAGTATAGCTGCAGTCGTTCTCCGTCTTCTGGGTGAGATAGCAATGGCGGATTCCCCAGGTAATGTTTTAAATCTTCAAATGCCCTTTGGCACTCTTCATCCCATTTGAATTTCTCTTTACCCATTTTCCTCAGATTTTTAAAGAATGGCAAGTTCTTTTCTCCAGATTTTGATATAAATCTGCTGAGCGCTGCCAGGCATCCATTCAACCTCATGATCTCCTTATAACTGGTCGGAGCTTTCATATCCAGGAGGGCCTTGATCTTGTCTGGGTTGGGTTCTATTCCCCTTTTGCTGATCATGTAGCCCAAGAACTTCCCCGATGTTACCCCGAATGAACATTTGTCTGGGTTGAGGCGGAGACGGTGCAACCTTAATCGATCCAGTGTTTCTGTCAAATTGGTTATATGGTCCGTTTTGATTTTACTCTTTACTAGCATGTCATCAACGTATATCTCCATATTTCTTCCAATTTGTTCCGCAAATATACCATTGACCATTCTCTGATACGTTGCACCGGCGTTCTTGAGACCAAATGGCATGACGGTCCAGCAGTAAAGGCCATATTCTGTAATGAAGGCCGTTTTTTCTTCATCGGTGGGATGCATTTTGATTTGATGGTATCCTCTAGAAGCATCCATGAAGTCAAATACTTCGTGGCCCGCGCTCCCATCCACCAACCTAGCTAAACAAGGTAAGGGATAGTATTCTTTTGGACATGCCTTGTTTAAGCTTGTAAAATCAGTGCACATCCTCCAGGAGTTGTTTGGTTTTTTGACCAACACTACATTTGCTATCCATTGAGGAAAACTCAGTTCCCTGATTGCTCCGGCCTGTAATAGCATCTCGACCTCCGTTCTGATTGCCTTATTTTTCTCCTCATTAAAGGTTCGTTTCTTTTGTTTTATTGGTGCTGAGAGGGGATCCACATATAACCTGTGAACGGTCGTCTTCGTGTCTATCCCCGGCATATCTTCTGGACCCCAAGCAAAAACATCCTGATACCGTCTTAATAATTCAATTAATTTGGTACGGTGTTCCTCATCCAAGCTGGTCCCAAGCCGGAAAGTTTTGTTTGGTACGTGCTCCTGGAATGGCAGAGTCTCAATTTCTTCATTGGGAGCATACCTTTTCTCCGTTTCTCTTTCCTTGGGGCTATTATCTTCTTCTTGGCCGTTGAGCGTCTGGACCTTTTTAACCGCCAACGTCTGTTCTCTCGGCCTTTTCTCACCTTTAGTTTCAGCTGGGACCGAGTTTAGATAACATATTCTTGCCTTTTTCTGGTTTCCACACATTTCTCCTACTCCGTTATGTGTGGGAAACTTGATTTTGAGGTGGATTGGTGAGACAATAGCTTCCAACGCTGTTAATGTTGGTCGCCCAATGATGCCATTATAAGACAGATCTTGAACGTCTACCACCGTAAATTTGGTCAAGACGGTTCTCGTGTACGGCTTGGTCCCCACAGTCACATCCAAGGCAACCATACCCAGAGGCTGGATAGAATGGCCAGTAAAGCCTGTTAATGATGTATTGACTGGCTGAATCTTGCTCCGAGGAAGATGGAGCTGGTCGAATGTAGACAAATATAAAATATCACAGGAACTTCCTGTGTCCACTAACATCCGATCTACCGTTGCCACGCCCAGCATTGGTTTGATGACTATAGGATCCTCATGTGGAATCTCAATACCTATCATATCCTTGTCATCAAAGGTTATTGGGTGGTTCGTCGGAGCAGCATGAGAATGAAATGAATATACCTCCCGACGGGCATAATTCTTTCTAGCATTCCTTGAATCTCCTCCCTCCCCCAGGACCGCCCGAAATTGTTGCAATGTGCTGTGTGGCTGCTGGGGGGCTGCTCCGTCTTTCCCGCTTGACGCGATCAGGGGTATATGCACTGCCCCTATTATTCTTGCCCCGTCCCGTTACTTTGGAGTCGGTGAATTCCCTAAGGTATCCCCTCTTGATGAGATTTTCAATTTCTTTCTCCAAAGTCCGGCATTCCCCAGTATTGTGACTGTGTTCACGATGATATTCACAATATCTCGTTCGATCACGTTTGGACGGGGCTGTATGCATGCGAGCCGGTGTTGGGAGGAGGCCTTTATCCTCAATCTGGGCATACACCTCCGCCATTGGTAAGTTCAACTGCTTCACCACCGACAGAGTGGATTTTGTTTGGGTCTCCGTTTTTGGGAATGTCCTTTGTTGTTGAGGAGAATAAGACCGTTTCCCGTATGAAGCGGTGTTAGCTGGAAAATCCGCTCCTCTCGGTCTTTGTAGACGTTCCCAGACCCTTGGACGCTGAGGAGATTTAGGCTTGTCCTTTTTTAAGATGGAGTCACGCAAGTCTTTTGACTTCCTAGCGTTTATCTCCATCTCCTCTAAGTCAATATATTTTTTGACCGTTGCGGTCAGTTGATCTTTCCCCAATGGTACATCCAAAATCAATGCTTTCTTGAGGTCTCCCATACTTAGACCTTTAAAAAATGCCATGTACGTGTTGGAAATTGATGTGTCAATTTCCTCAATTAGTGCCCGTGAACTATATCATCTATATATACGGTTCAACAACCGATAGTTATCTGAACTATCAGTAGTCTCACCCGAGATAATGCCGGGGGTCATCGAATGGCAGACTAGGCTCTCACGATGATCTTCGGGATTCGTGTATACGGTCTTATATGTTGAATCCCGATGCCTTCGTTACTCGGGCTATGAGGTCACACACGTAACAATTACCGAAGATACTTTCGAGTAGTGACCCGAAAGTGAATAAGGGATTTGATCCATATTGAGGAATTTCGGTTCGATCGAGATTGTGTCCCGACCGAACCGATGGTGCGCCCGGAATTGGTTCCGGACACACCATTTGGGGTTTATGTATATATATATATATGTGAGATATATATATATTATCATTTATTGAAATGATTTAATTAATTGATGAATTAATTAAATAAGATATGATTTAATTAATTAATTAAGATTAATTAATTCCATCATCATGAATGGTTGACATCTTGGTGGCTACTTTATGCCTTGGGAAGGCTTTGTAAGTCTTGGGAAGAACTCTTGTAAGAGAATCTTCCATGGACCAAGAGGCATTAACCATATGGATGGTTAATGTGTTTGTTTAGTGTATAATGTGTTTCATCATCCATTCTATATCATAAGATGATATAGAATGGGTAGAGTATCAAGCTAAGTATCACACAACTCTTGTTAGAGAACACAAACAAACACACACATTTCATCTTCAAACCCTCTAGCAAAACTCTAAGTGTTAGAGTATAGAAATTGTTTTATAGTTTGCTATAGTAGTTAGACTACACACTCCTCAATAACACACACTAGTCCAAGTGTGTCTTATTGCTATCTAAGGTATTGGTGTGGACTATTTCATAGTAGTTCCATATCACCTTGGTGATAGAAATTTCTTCAAGAAGAAAGCAAGGAGCAAGGTGTGGGGATAAGCACTTGAAGATCATATCGCTTCCGCTCACGCTTCAAAGGTATATCTTTGTAGCCACACTCTTTGATTATGTTAGTTGTAGCATATTCACACTATCTTTAAACATATACTTCTATGAGCTAGTTCTATTGTGTAAGTTCTAACGATCAACGAATTAGGGTTTTCTAGACATATGAACTATCGTAGTTCATTGTGTCTTGCAACCCCGGGATATTCCAACATGGTATCATGAGCTATATTACATGTTTAACATGTTCTAGAAGTGTTTAAAGTAGTACCATATAGTATATATGTCGATATATGAACCGTAGCCGATTTTCGTATTCGGAAAACCCTCCCCGACAAAACCTACGTTCCGCGTGAGTCCAAGCAAGCCAAGGACACGGCTCCACTGGAACGCGCATCCTCGGCTTTCCCTGGATACGGAACGCCGTGGCCCGAAGCCTGGTTCGGCCCCCCTGGACGCGTCCATGCACGTCCAAAGTCATTTGATGATTTCGAAACAAAACAAATCGATTAAGTCCAAAGTCATTTGATGATTATGGACGTTTTCGGTTTGTTATGGGTGATTTAGAGATTGTTTTGGAAATAATCTTATAAGTCTAAAACATTCTTTGAGAAGTTTAAAATAGTTTAAAATTAGCATGTATGTCAAAGTGTTGATTTTATCCTATCGGTACTAATTAAATTGTTTAATTGAGTATCGAAAGGAAGTTTGTGGTTTGAGTTATTATGAATTTCAAACCTTAAACTTATGCTAAGTCTCTTTGAATGTAATTGGGTTATTAGTTCAAAATGTTGAACTTATGGTAAAACTTCCGATAATTGGCTATGTTAGTTGTTGGACAACTAAAGGTTATGATATGCATATATGACTATGATTCACATTATTTGAATGTGAGTATGTGTGTGAGTTGTGTGTTGCTTGTGTGTTTTATTCCATTCCTAGCATGTTTATGTGTTTTATGTATAATGTGTTATACATATATAAACTGTAGTCTGAATGGAATGGGGATTTGATATGGCCTAGTATTTATTCGAAATACAGTCTGCGTACTGTCCTTGATATTGAAATACGACGCATGTGTCGTTTTAAATTATTGTATTGTTATTTCTTTTTCGCGGCGCATGTGCCATTTAATGCGAAAGTTGATTATGTAACAAGACATGAAGAGATGGACTTGGAGCATGGCGATGTCCAAGAAGACGGAGACCAAGGACTTAGTTTAGAACTAGTTAGACTAGTTTTATTTAATGTCTTTTAGGCCATATCACGTCCCTTTAAAGTGTTTATTATTCATGCCATGTTTCATGCTTACATATATTTTCTTGAAGTATATGTATACCTTATGTGATATGCATGAAATGTGGATTACATGTTTAATCTAAACCCCTCCACGTAATAATTAAGTGTTTGCCAAACCTAAGTTCAAAGTTGTCAAACTTTCCTACGTTTCGGGTGGATCATCCCTAGATGGGCACTTTGATTCATAGGAATAGGAGGCAATGGGATTACATGCGCTACAGGTTAGCCCATCGAACCGGCAAATGTAATCCATCCCTTTATGGTGAACTAAGGTTGCTTAAAACGTGGCTACAGGTTAGCCCATCGAACCGGCCCGTTTGGCAAAGGAAGTCTATAGTGTCTTAAAACGACTAGTGATAGACGCCAAGAGTCATATATAATCATTGGATGATTGATATATGATAGTCTAGTAGAACTTACCCATGGATTGGACTATGAGGATGATTGCGTGTGCCGCTCATACCCAAGTCCGTGGGGTCTTGGTATACTTGTACACTTCGAGGGGTTGTTGGTACTCGTATTATTGTTTCAAGCATGCTTTACTTGTATCGTATGTTTTACATATAAATTAAACTGAACGTCGTTTCATACTCGCATGTTTTAGATGACAACTGCTAAGAAATCAACTTCAAACTCACTCCGATCTACACTTGAGAAGTGTAAACTCAATGGCAATAACTTCAACGACTGGTCTCGTAACTTGAGAATCGTTCTCAAGCACGAGAGAGTCGAATATGTTCTTAAGGAAGAACTTCCTCCTCCACCCCATGAGGATGCCGATGAGCTAGAACGTGGTGCATATGATGTACACGTGGACGATGCATTGGATGTCCAATGTCTCATGCTGGCCAACATGGAACCGAATCTTCAGATTCAGTTCGAAAATGTGGCAGCATATGACATGTACTGCAGACTGGAACAGATGTTCCAGAAGCGGGCAAGAAATGAGCGGTACGAAGCTGTTTGTGCCCTCATGGATTGCAAACTATCCAATGGTCAACATGCCAGTCCTCATGTTCTCAAGATGATTGGGATCATCGAGAGACTTGAGTCTTTGGGAACTCAGTTTTCCAAGGATTTGGCTGTTGACATAATCCTCCGTTCCCTTCCTGACAAGTTTGGTAACTTTGTCATGAACTTCAACATGCATGACTTTGATAAGTCGTTGTCGGAGTTGCATAACATGATCAGCACAGCTGATACTGCGTTGAAGGGTGGGAAGAGCTCTACCCCTACTCCCTCTGTTCTGATGATTCAGAACAAGAAGGCCTTTAAGAAAGGCAAGGGGAAATGGAAGGGAAAGGCCAAGACTGGAACAGTCAAGGCCCAGACTTCCAAAACTCCGGGTAAAGGTCCTAAGGGGACTGACCAGTGTCATTATTGTAATACACCTGGTCACTGGAAGAGGAACTGCAAGAAGTACCTCGAAGATAAGAAGAGTGGGACTCTTCCGACAGGTATATTCGTTATTGAAGCTTTCATCACCTCCAATAACTCTACTTGGGTACTTGACTCAGGATGTGGTTCTCATATTTGTCGAAATATGCAGGTACTACATGACAGTAGAGCCCTTCGGAAGGGAGAGGTGGACTTGCGGGTAGGCAATGGAGCAAAGGTTGCTGCAGTTGCCGTGGGCAAGATAGATTTAAAACTACCATCCGGGATGGTCTTAGTTTTAAATAATGTATATTGTATTCCTACTATTTCTAGAAATATTATTTCCATATCTGTTTTGAACAATGATGGTTTTACCATCCTTATGGAAAGGAATATATGTTCTATTAATCGTGATGGTTTACTTTATGCAAAAGCTTCAAACCAAAATGGTCTTTTCATACTAGATGAGGACCATGAGGTATATAACGTAAATATTAAAAGGAACAAGCCTAACGACTTGAATCCTACCTACCTATGGCATTGCAGACTTGGTCATATAAATGAAAATCGCATCAAGAAACTCCACGAAAGTGGAATTATTGAGTCACTTGATTTTGAATCATATGACCAATGCGAATCATGCCTTTTGGGCAAGATGACCAAATCACCTTTCACTGGAACGAGTGAAAGGGCAAGTGATTTATTGGGGATAATACATACCGATGTATGTGGTCCAATGAACACTCCTGCAAGAGGTGGTTTTCCCTACTTCATTACCTTCACGGATGACTTTAGCCGTTATGGCTATGTCTATCTAATGAAGCATAAGAGTGAAGCCTTTGAAAAGTTCAAAGAATTCCAAAATGAAGTAGAGAATCAACTCGGCAAGACTATTAAGACTCTTCGATCCGATCGAGGAGGCGAATATATGAGCCACGAGTTTGACGCTCATCTTAGAGATTGTGGAATTGTTTCACAACTCACACCGGCCGGAACACCACATCTTAATGGTGTGTCCGAAAGGAGGAATCGCACTCTGTTAGACAGTTTGCGATCCATGATGAGTCGAACCGACCTACATGTCAGCTTCTGGGTTACGCGTTGCAAACTGCCGCACTTACCTTAAATAATTGTCCAACCAAGTCAGCTGAGAAAGTACCATATGAGATGTGGTTTGGGAAACGTCCCAAGATTAGCTTCCTCAGGGTTTGGGGTTGCTTGGCCTACGTCAAGAAATTGAACGTAGACAAGCTAGCCCCAAAGGCTGACTTGTGCCATTTCATTGGTTATCCAAAGGAAACCAAAGGGTATTATTTCTACCTTAAGCCAGAAAATAAGATTTTCGTGGCTAGGACAGCACATTTCCTTGAGAAAGAGTTCTTATCAGGAAATGTCAGAAATACGGTACAACTTGAAGAAGTTCAAGATGATGAGCCGAATGAGTTAATGAACTCATTCGACACGTTTAATGAGCAAGTTGAGTTGTCGAACTCAAGAAACTCATTGAATGAGAGAGATGGGTTATTGAACCCAAGTGTCTCATCAAATGAGCAAGTCGAGTTAACGAACTCGGCAGGCTCACTTCAGGAAGTATATCCTCCATTCATGATGGATCCTATCTTGGACCCTAGATCCACGGTATATGAAACTCCTGAAGAAGTACCGACCCTTAGGAAATCCAGTAGGACTCGTCATGTTCCCGATAGATGGTATGGGGAATCCTTCTTGATAGAAGACGACGAGCCTTATACTTATGGAGCCGCAATGAAAGGGCCAGATAGCGAGTCATGGCTTGAAGCCATGAAATCCGAGATAGACTCTATGTACCAGAATGATGTCTGGACATTGGTTCACTTACCCGAAGGTGCTAGACCTATCGAGTGTAAGTGGGTCTTTAAGAAAAAGCTTTATAAAGATGGAAATGTCCATGTTTATAAGGCTAGACTAGTGGCGAAGGGTTTCAAACAAATTCATGGTATTGACTATGATGAAACCTACTCACCGGTAGTCATGTTCAAGTCTATTCGGATCCTCTTAGCCATTGCCGCATATTATGACTATGAGATATGGCAAATGGATGTAAAGACCGCTTTCCTTAATGGAAACCTTGAGGAGGATGTGTACATGACACAACCTCCAGGCTTTACATGTCCAAAAGGACCTAAGAAGGTATGTAAGCTTCAGAGATCCATTTATGGACTCAAGCAAGCTTCTCGCAGTTGGAACCTCCGATTCTATGAAGCAATTAAAGAATTTGGCTTCATTCAGAATGAGGAGGATGCTTGTGTATACAAGAAGGTAAGTGGGAGCCACATTGCATTTATAGTGCTGTATGTAGATGACATACTGATCATTGGAAACAACAAACCACTCCTTGAGTCAGTCAAGAGATGGTTGTGTAAGTGTTTCTCGATGAAGGACTTAGGAGAGGCGCAGTATATCCTTGGAATCAAGATATATCGGGATCGAGCCAATAGGTTGATTGGCCTGAGACAGGACACTTATATTGATAAGGTTCTGAGACGATTCGATATGATCGATTCCAAAAAGGGAATACTGCCTATGACAACTGGCACTATTCTCGGCAAAAGTTAGTGCCCCACCACTGACGTCGAGAAGGAGAACATGAGTAGAGTCCCGTATGCTTCAGCCATAGGATCTATCATGTATGCCATGTTGTGCACTAGACCAGACGTATCGTACGCTCTGAGTCTGACCAGCCGATATCAAGCGAATCCAGGCAACAGCCATTGGACCGCTGTGAAATCTATCCTTAAGTACTTGAGAAGGACTAAGGATATGTTTCTGGTATATGGCGGAGATGAGGAGTTGATTGCAAAAGGTTTCACCGATGCCAGTTTCCAAACCGATCGAGACGATTTTCGTTCTCAAACCGGGTTTGTATTCTGCCTGAATGGTGGAGCCATCTGTTGGAAGAGTTCCAAGCAGGACGCAGTTGCAGATTCTACTACGGAGGCCGAGTACATTGCAGCTTCTGAAGCAGCCAAGGAGGCATGTTGGCTTAAGAAGTTTATGACTGAGCTTGGGGTAGTTCCTAGCGCTGATGGTCCAATTGAGTTGTTATGTGATAACACTGGAGCCATAGCACAGGCTAAGGAACCCAGGGCTCATCATAAGTCCAAGCATGTCCTCAGGAAGTATCACCTCGTCCGTGAAATGTTCCAGAGAGGTGACATCAAAGTATCCAAAGTAGATACAGACGACAACGCAGCTGATCCCTTGACTAAACCATTGCCTCAGACCAAACATGAGTTCCATACTTCAGCTATTGGACTTAGACTTAGGTCCGAGTGGTCTTAGTCTTAGTGTGAGCTTTATTTCAGTTTATTTGATTTATATGTATGAAGTATACTTTTGTAAAACTCTTATTGTTGAATAAAAGTATTACTTCTTGTTTATTGATTGTCTATTCTTTTATAGCACTTGAATAAACAATTGAATATTTAATCATAGTTGTATGATAAATATTTTAATTCCCATGTAATCACGAGTTCTTGAAGAGGAGCCAATAAGTATATTGGCTAAGGAACCCCTTTTTCAAGACAAGAACTATGGTGATTACATTGTCCCTAGTGGTATGTCCCGGCGTTTTGGGAACGGACACAACCAAACTAGTGTGTAATGATTCGTTTGACTTTGTTTCTTAAGTCAAAAGGATGGTCCAAATCATTACATGGGTTCATTGTCAAGAGAGTCTTGACATGGTACTGGATAGTGACCGTTGTGAAATTATAGAAGAGATCTTGTGTCCTATATTTCACACGAGCCATATGATAGAGGTTCTGAGACCTACATGCATATCATTCTCATGCTACGTGAGCATGAGGCTTTGACTACTTCCGGACCCATCCGTTACTGGTGGTAATGGGGTACGTTGGGTCTTATGTGAATGTAGTGGTGAGATGATCGGTGATGCATTGGTAGGGTCTTTGTCCACCCTGGTATACAGGGAAGGTTTTTCTGGCCACTCGGAGAGTGAGTCTTACTTATGAATTCACCCGTTATGAACGGGAGTGAGACTATCTCGTGTTCCGAGAAATTATGTCATAGGAGTTGGCGACACGCTTTCTTGCTTTAGCCTATGACGAAAACCGAGGACAAAGGGAATCATGTGACAAGGATGCAAGTGTACATCCAAGACATTGGTAATAGTCCAAGGGCAAGTGGGAGTGTTGGAAATTGATGTGTCAATTTCCTCAATTAGTGCCCGTGAACTATATCATCTATATATACGGTTCAACAACCGATAGTTATCTGAACTATCAGTAGTCTCACCCGAGATAATGCCGGGGGTCATCGAATGGCAGACTAGGCTCTCACGATGATCTTCGGGATTCGTGTATACGGTCTTATATGTTGAATCCCGATGCCTTCGTTACTCGGGCTATGAGGTCACACACGTAACAATTACCGAAGATACTTTCGAGTAGTGACCCGAAAGTGAATAAGGGATTTGATCCATATTGAGGAATTTCGGTTCGATCGAGATTGTGTCCCGACCGAACCGATGGTGCGCCCGGAATTGGTTCCGGACACACCATTTGGGGTTTATGTATATATATATATGTGAGATATATATATATTATCATTTATTGAAATGATTTAATTAATTGATGAATTAATTAAATAAGATATGATTTAATTAATTAATTAAGATTAATTAATTCCATCATCATGAATGGTTGACATCTTGGTGGCTACTTTATGCCTTGGGAAGGCTTTGTAAGTCTTGGGAAGAACTCTTGTAAGAGAATCTTCCATGGACCAAGAGGCATTAACCATATGGATGGTTAATGTGTTTGTTTAGTGTATAATGTGTTTCATCATCCATTCTATATCATAAGATGATATAGAATGGGTAGAGTATCAAGCTAAGTATCACACAACTCTTGTTAGAGAACACAAACAAACACACACATTTCATCTTCAAACCCTCTAGCAAAACTCTAAGTGTTAGAGTATAGAAATTGTTCTATAGTTTGCTATAGTAGTTAGACTACACACTCCTCAATAACACACACTAGTCCAAGTGTGTCTTATTGCTATCTAAGGTATTGGTGTGGACTATTTCATAGTAGTTCCATATCACCTTGGTGATAGAAATTTCTTCAAGAAGAAAGCAAGGAGCAAGGTGTGGGGATAAGCACTTGAAGATCATATCGCTTCCGCTCACGCTTCAAAGGTATATCTTTGTAGCCACACTCTTTGATTATGTTAGTTGTAGCATATTCACACTATCTTTAAACATATACTTCTATGAGCTAGTTCTATTGTGTAAGTTCTAACGATCAACGAATTAGGGTTTTCTAGACATATGAACTATCGTAGTTCATTGTGTCTTGCAACCCCGGGATATTCCAACAGTACGCCACCTTGTGGTCCACAGTTGGTATCGTCAACAGTTTATCATTGTACCTTTTATGGTACTCCTTGAGCATCTCCTTTGGACCTTGTTCCAAGTCCATTAATATTCTTTCGTCCTCCACTCTGGTTATAGACGAACTAAATCTTGATAGAAACTCCGCTGCTGTATCTTGGAAACTATCAATGGAGTTTTCAGGTAACTCCATATACCAGTCTAAAGCTTTGCCAGTCAAGCTGTTAGCAAACGCTTTGGCGTATATGTCCGGCTCATTGGACGTCATCATCACCTGGCACATGTATCCCTGGAGATGTTTCTGGGGATCTCCCGTGCCATTATACTGATTGAACTGTGGTAAGACGAAGGCTGGAGGTAAAGCCACCTGCTGTAGACGTGTTGTGAATGGCATTTTCGTCTTTGGGATAAGGTGTGCCAACGCGTCCTTTGGTGCTAACGATGCTATCACCTTTTCCATTTTATCAAAACGGTCTTGGAACATCTTGGTAATCTGTTCCTCCATTGAGAGCTGAGTTGCAGGCACCTCCCTTGGAGGTGGTGCGGGTCGGTTAGACCTCTCAGACGATGCTCGATGAGCTCTTGGTTGGACCGGAGGGACTCTTGGAGTTGCAAGCACCTCAACTTGAGATGATGCGGGTCGGTTAGACCTCTCCTGCCCTTTGTATGCATCTTTTTGTACACCGTATTGGCTGTCATACAAAGGGTCATATGTAGCGTCCTCCTCCTCATTATATTCTTGTTCGTCATAATCATCCCCATATACATCCTCCTCTTCATTGTAATATTGTTGCTGAGGGTGGTGTTAAGGTTCCTCTGTTGGAATATCCCGGGGTTGCAAGACACAATGAACTACGATAGTTCATATGTCTAGAAAACCCTAATTCGTTGATCGTTAGAACTTACACAATAGAACTAGCTCATAGAAGTATATGTTTAAAGATAGTGTGAATATGCTACAACTAACATAATCAAAGAGTGTGGCTACAAAGATATACCTTTGAAGCGTGAGCGGAAGCGATATGATCTTCAAGTGCTTATCCCCACACCTTGCTCCTTGCTTTCTTCTTGAAGAAATTTTTATCACCAAGGTGATATGGAACTACTATGAAATAGTCCACACCAATACCTTAGATAGCAATAAGACACACTTAGACTAGTGTGTGTTATTGAGGAGTGTGTAGTCTAACTACTATAGCAAACTATAGAACAATTTCTATACTCTAACACTTAGAGTTTTGCTAGAGGGTTGAGGTTGAAGATGAAGTGTGTTTGTTTGTGTTCTTGTGTTCTCTAGCAAGAGATATGCAAGACTTAGATTGATCTCTTCACATTCAATATCATCTTATGATATAGAATGGATGATGAAACATATTGCACACTAAACAAACACATTAACCATCCATATGGTTAATGCCTCTTGGTCCATGGAAGATGCTCTTACAAGAGTTCTTCCCAAGGGATACAAAGCCTTCCCAAGGCATAAAGTAGCCACCAAGATGTCAACTCCTCATAATGATGAGATTAGTTAATTAATCTTAATTAATTAATTAAATCATATCTTGTTTAATTAATTCATTAATTAATTAAATCATTTCAATAAATGATAATATATAAATATATATCTCACATATATATATATACATAAACCCTAAATAGTGCGTCCGGAACTAATTCCGGGCGCACCATCGGTTCGGTCGGGACACGATCTCGATCGAACCGAAATTCCTCAATATGGATCAAATCCCTTATTCACTTTCGGGTCACTACTCGAAAGTATCTTCGGTAATTGTTATGTGTGTGACCTCATAGCCCGAGTAACGAAAGCATCGGGATTCAACGTATAAGACCGTATACACGAATCCCGAAGATCATCGTGAGAGCCTAGTCTGCCATTCGATGACCCCCGGCATTATCTCGGGTGAGACTACTGATAGTTCAGATAACTATCGGTTGTTGAACCGTATATATAGATGACATAGTTCACGGGCACTAGTTGAGGAAATTGACACATCAATTTCCAACACTCCCACTTGCCCTTGGACTATTACCAATGTCTTGGATGTACACTTGCATCCTTGTCACATGATTCCCTTTGTCCTCGGTTTTCGTCATAGGCTAAAGCAAGAAAGCGTGTCGCCAACTCCTATGACATAATTTTTCGGAACACGAGATAGTCTCACTCCCGTTCATAACGGGTGAATTCATAAGGAAGACTCACTCTCCGAGTGGCCAGAAAAACCTTCCCTGTATACCAGGGTGGACAAAGACCCTACCAATGCATCACCGATCATCTCACCACTATATTCACATAAGACCCAACGTACCCCATTACCACCAGTAACGGATGGGTCCGGAAGTAGTCAAAGCCTCATGCTCACGTAGCATGAGAATGATATGCATGTAGGTCTCAGAACCTCTATCATATGGCTCGTGTGAAATATAGGACACAAGATCTCTTCTATAATTTCACAACGGTCACTGTCCAGTACCATGTCAAGACTCTCTTGACAATGAACCCATGTAATGATTTGGACCATCCTTTTAACTTAAGAAACTAAGTCAAACGAATCATTACACACTAGTTTGGTTGTGTCCGTTCCCAAAACTTTGGGACACACCACTTAGGGACAATGTAATCACCACAGTTCTTGTCTTGAAAAAGGGGTTCCTTAGCCAATACACTTATTGGCTCCTCTTCAAGAACTCGTGATTACATGGGAATTAAAATATTTATCATACAACTATGATTAAATATTCAATTGTTTATTCAAGTGCTATAAAAGAATAGTCAATCAATAAACAAGAAGTAATACTTTTATTCAACAACAAGAGTTTTACAAAAGTATACTTCATACATATAAAACAAATAAACTGAAATAAAGCTCCCACTAAGACTAAGACCACTCGGACCTAAGCCTAAGTCCAATAGCTGAAGTATGGAACTCATGTTTAGTCTGAGGTAACGGTTTAGTGAAGGGATCAGCTGCGTTGTCGTCTGTATCCACTTTGGATACCTTGATGTCACCTCTCTGGAACATTTCTCGGACGAGGTGATACTTCCTAAGGACATGCTTGGACTTATGATGAGCCCTAGGTTCCTTAGCCTGTGCTATGGCTCCAGTGTTATCACATAACAACTCAATTGGACCATCAGCGCTAGGAACTACCCCAAGCTCAGTCATAAACTTCTTAAGCCAACATGCCTCCTTGGCTGCTTCAGAAGCTGCAATGTACTCGGCCTCCGTAGTAGAATCTGCAACTGTGTCCTGCTTGGAACTCTTCCAACAGATGGCTCCACCGTTCAGGCAGAATACAAACCCGGTCTGAGAACGAAAATCGTCTCGATCGGTTTGGAAACTGGCATCGGTGAAACCTTTAGCAATCAACTCCTCATCTCCGCCATATACCAGAAACATATCCTTAGTCCTTCTTAAGTACTTAAGGATAGATTTCACAGCGGTCCAATGGCTGTTGCCTGGATTCGCTTGATATCGGCTGGTCAGACTCAGAGCGTACGATACGTCTGGTCTAGTGCACAACATGGCATACATGATAGATCCTATGGCTGAAGCATACGGGACTCTACTCATGTTCTCCTTCTCGACGTCAGTGGTGGGGCACTGACTTTTGCCGAGAATAGTACCAGTTGTGATAGGCAGTATTCCCTTTTTGGAATCGATCATATCGAATCGTCTCAGAACCTTATCAATATAAGTGTCCTGTCTCAGGCCAATCAACCTATTGGCTCGATCTCGATATATCTTGATTCCAAGGATATATTGCGCCTCTCCTAAGTCCTTCATTGAGAAACACTTACACAACCATCTCTTGACTGACTCAAGGAGCGGTTTGTTGTTTCCAATGATCAGTATGTCATTTACATACAGGACTATAAATGCAATGTGGCTCCCACTTACCTTCTTGTGTACACAAGCATCCTCCTCATTCTGAATGAAGCCAAATTCTTTAATTGCTTCATCGAATCGGAGGTTCCAACTGCGAGAAGCTTGCTTGAGTCCATAAATGGATCTCTGAAGCTTACATACCTTCTTAGGTCCTTTCGGACATGTAAAGCCTGGAGGTTGTGTCATGTACACATCCTCCTCAAGGTTTCCATTAAGGAAAGCGGTCTTTACATCCATTTGCCATATCTCATAGTCATAATATGCGGCAATGGCTAAGAGGATCCGAATAGACTTGAACATGACTACCGGTGAGTAGGTTTCATCATAGTCAATACCATGAATTTGTTTGAAACCCTTCGCCACTAGTCTAGCCTTGTAAACATGGACATTTCCATCTTTATCAAGCTTTTTCTTAAAGACCCACTTACACTCGATAGGTCTAGCACCTTCGGGTAAGTGAACCAATGTCCAGACATCATTCTGGTACATAGAGTCTATCTCGGATTTCATGGCTTCAAGCCATGACTCGCTATCTGGCCCTTTCATTGCGGCTCCATAAGTATAAGGCTCGTCGTCTTCTATCAAGAAGGATTCCCCATACCATCTATCGGGAACATGACGAGTCCTATTGGATTTCCTAAGGGTCGGTACTTCTTCAGGAGTTTCATCTACCGTGGATCTAGGGTCCAAGATAGGATCCACCATGAATGGAGGATCTACTTCCTGAAGTGAGCCTGCCGAGTTCGTTAACTCGACTTGCTCATTTGATGAGACCCTTGAGTTCAATAACCCAACTCTCCTATTCAATGAGTTTCTTGAGTTCGATAACTCAACTTGCTCATTAAACGTGTCGAATGAGTTCATTAACTCATTTGGCTCATCATCTTGAACTTCTTCAAGTTGTACCGTATCTCTGACATTTCCTGATAAGAACTCTTTCTCAAGGAAATGCGCTGTCCTAGCCACGAAAATCTTATTTTCTGGCTTAAGGTAGAAATAATACCCTTTGGTTTCCTTTGGATAACCAATGAAATGGCACAAGTCAGCCTTTGGGCCTAGCTTGTCTACGTTCAATTTCTTGACGTAGGCCAAGCAACCCCAAACCCTGAGAAAGCTAATCTTGGGACGTTTCCCAAACCACATCTCATATGGTACTTTCTCAGCTGACTTGGTTGGACAATTATTTAAGGTAAGTGCGGCAGTTTGCAACGCGTAACCCCAGAAGCTGACATGTAGGTCGGTTCGACTCATCATGGATCGCAAACTGTCTAACAGAGTGCGATTCCTCCTTTCGGACACACCATTATGTTGTGGTGTTCCGGCCGGTGTGAGTTGTGAAACAATTCCACAATCTCTAAGATGAGCGTCAAACTCGTGGCTCATATATTCGCCTCCTCGATCGGATCGAAGAGTCTTAATAGTCTTGCCGAGTTGATTCTCTACTTCATTTTGGAATTCTTTGAACTTTTCAAAGGCTTCACTCTTGTGCTTCATTAGATAGACATAGCCATAACGGCTAAGGTCATCTGTGAAGGTAATGAAGTAGGGAAAACCACCTCTTGCAGGAGTGTTCATTGGACCACATACATCGGTATGTATTATCCCCAATAAATCACTTGCCCTTTCACTCGTTCCAGTGAAAGGCGATTTGGTCATCTTGCCTAAAAGGCATGATTCGCATTGGTCATATGATTCAAAATCAAGTGACTTAATAATTCCACTTTCGTGGAGTTTCTTGATGCGTTTTTCATTTATATGACCAAGTCTGCAATGCCATAGGTAGGTAGGATTCAAGTCGTTAGGCTTGTTCCTTTTAATATTTACGTTATATACCTCATGATCCTCATCTAGTATGAAAAGGCCATTTTGGTTTGAAGCTTTTGCATAAAGTAAACCGTCACGATTAATAGAACACATATTTCTTTCCATAAGGATGGTAAAACCATCATTGTTCAAAACAGATATGGAAATAATATTTCTAGAAATAGCGGGAATACAATATACATTATTTAAAACTAAGACCATCCCGGATGGTAGTTTTAAATCTATCTTGCCCACGGCAACTGCAGCAACCTTTGCTCCATTGCCCACCCGCAAGTCCACCTCTCCCTTCCGAAGAGCTCTACTGTCCTGTAGTACCTGCATATTTCGACAAATATGAGAACCACATCCTGAGTCAAGTACCCAAGTAGAGTTATTAGAGGTGATAAAAGCTTCAATAACGAATATACCTGCCGGAAGAGTCCCACTCTTCTTGTCTTCGAGGTACTTCTTGCAGTTCCTCTTCCAGTGACCAGGTGTATTACAATAATGACACTGGTCAGTCCCCTTAGGACCTTTAGCCGGAGTTTTGGAAGTCTGGGCCTTGACTGTTTTGATAGATCCAGTCTTGGCCTTTCCCTTCCATTTCCCCTTGCCTTTCTTAAAGGCCTTCTTGTTCTGAATCATCAGAACAGAGGGAGTAGGGGTAGAGCTCTTCCCACACTTCAACGCAGTATCAGCCGTGCTGATCATGTTATGCAACTCCGATAACGATTTATCGAAGTCATGCATGTTGAAGTTCATGACAAAGTTACCAAACTTGTCAGGAAGGGAACGGAGGATTATGTCAACGGCCAAATCCTTGGAAAACTGAGTTCCCAAAGACTCAAGTCTCTCGATGATCCCAATCATCTTGAGAACATGAGGACTGGCCTGTTGACCATTGGATAGTTTGCAATCCATGAGGGCACAAACAGCTTCGTACCGCTCATTTCTTGCCCGCTTCTGGAACATCTCTTCCAGTCTGCAGTACATGTCATATGCTGCCACATTTTCGAACTGAATCTGAAGATTCGGTTCCATGTTGGCTAGCATAAGACATTGGACATCCAATGCATCATCCACGTGTACATCATATGCACTACGTTCTAGCTCATCGGCATTATCTCCGGGTGGTGGAGGAAGTTCTTCCTTAAGAACATACTCGACTCTCTCGTGCTTGAGAACGATTCTCAAGTTACGAGACCAGTCGTTGAAGTTATTGCCATTGAGTTTACACTTCTCAAGTGTAGATCGGAGTGAATTTGAAGTTGATTTCTTAGCAGTTGCCATCTAAAAACATGCGAGTATGAAACGACATTCAGTTTAATTTATATGTAAAACATACGATACAAGTAAAGCATGCTTGAAATAATAATACGAGTACCAACAACCCCTCGAAGTGTACAAGTATACCAAGACCCCATGGACTTGGGTATGAGCGGCACACGCAATCATCCTCATAGTCCAATCCATGGGTAAGTCCTACTAGACTATCATATATTAATCATCCAATGATTATATATGACTCTTGGTGTCTATCATTAGTCGTTTTATGACACTATAGACTTCTTTTGCCAAACGGGCCGGTTCGATGGGCTAACCTGTAGCCACGTTTTAAGTAACCTTAGTTCACCATAAAGGGATGGATTACATTTGCCGGTTCGATGGGCTAACCTGTAGCGCATGTAATCCCATTGCCTCCTATTCCTATGAATCAAAGTGCCCATCTAGGGATGATCCACCCGAAACGTAGGAAAGTTTGACAACTTTGAACTTAGGTTTGGCAAACACTTAATTATAACGTGGAGGGGTTTAGATTAAACATGTAATCCACATTTCATGCATATCACAAAAGGTGTACATATACGTCAAGAAAATATATGTAAGCATGAAACATGACATGAATAATAAACACTTTAAAGGGACGAGATATGGCCTAAAGAACATTAAATAAAACTAGTCTAACTAGTTCTAAACTAAGTCCTTGGTCTCCGTCTTCTTGGACATCGCCATGCTCCAAGTCCGTCTCTTCATGTCTTGTTACATAATCAACTTTCGCATTAAATGGCACATGCGCCGCGAAAAAGAAATAACAATACAAGAATGTAAAACGACACATGCGTCGTATTTCAATATCAAGGACAGTACGCAGACTGTATTTCGAATAAATACTAGGCCATATCAAATCCCCATTCCATTCAGACTACAGTTTATATATGCATAACACATTATACATAAATCACATAAACATGCTAGGAATGGAATAAAACACACAAGCAACACACAACTCACACACATACTCACATTCAAATAATGTGAATCATAGTCATATATGCATATCATAACCTTTAGTTGTCCAACAACTAACATAGCCAATTATCGGAAGTTTTACCATAAGTTCAACATTTTGAACTAATACCCCAATTACATTCAAAGAGACTTAGCATAAGTTTAAGGTTTGAAATTCATAATAACTCAACCACAAACTTCCTTTCGATACTCAATTAAACAATTTAATTAGTACCGATAGGATAAAATCAACACTTTGACATACATGCTAATTTTAAACTATTTTAAACTTCTCAAAGAATGTTTTGGACTTATAAGATTATTTCCAAAACAATCTCTAAATCACCCATAACAAACCGAAAAACGTCCATAATCATCAAATGACTTTGGACTTAATCGATTCGTTTTGTTTCGAAAACATCGGGCGAAGTTATAATCCATCGTGAGCCACGGGGACAGGGGGGTTGCCCAGGCAGTCCGCGCGCGGACAGGTGCTGCGGACAGGGGCTGTCCAGGGAACAAAACGCGCGGACGCGCGGGGGGGGGGCTTCCAAGGGCGTCCAAGGACGCGTCCAGGGAAGCCGCTCCCTGCTCCGGGCCAAGGCGTGCCGTGTCCAGGGCATGCCGAGGGTGCGCGTTCCAGTGGAGCCGTGTCCTTGGCTTGCCTGGAATCACGCGGAACTTACGTTTTGTCGGGGAGGGTTTTCCGAATACGAAAATCGGCTACGGTTCATATATCGACATATATACTATATGGTACTACTTTAAACACTTCTAGAACATGTTAAACGTGTAATATAGCTCAGATACCATGCTGGAATATCCCGGGGTTGCAAGACACAATGAACTACGATAGTTCATATGTCTAGAAAACCCTAATTCGTTGATCGTTAGAACTTACACAATAGAACTAGCTCATAGAAGTATATGTTTAAAGATAGTGTGAATATGCTACAACTAACATAATCAAAGAGTGTGGCTACAAAGATATACCTTTGAAGCGTGAGCGGAAGCGATATGATCTTCAAGTGCTTATCCCCACACCTTGCTCCTTGCTTTCTTCTTGAAGAAATTTCTATCACCAAGGTGATATGGAACTACTATGAAATAGTCCACACCAATACCTTAGATAGCAATAAGACACACTTAGACTAGTGTGTGTTATTGAGGAGTGTGTAGTCTAACTACTATAGCAAACTATAGAACAATTTCTATACTCTAACACTTAGAGTTTTGCTAGAGGGTTGAGGTTGAAGATGAAGTGTGTTTGTTTGTGTTCTTGTGTTCTCTAGCAAGAGATATGCAAGACTTAGATTGATCTCTTCACATTCAATATCATCTTATGATATAGAATGGATGATGAAACATATTGCACACTAAACAAACACATTAACCATCCATATGGTTAATGCCTCTTGGTCCATGGAAGATGCTCTTACAAGAGTTCTTCCCAAGGGATACAAAGCCTTCCCAAGGCATAAAGTAGCCACCAAGATGTCAACTCCTCATAATGATGAGATTAGTTAATTAATCTTAATTAATTAATTAAATCATATCTTGTTTAATTAATTCATTAATTAATTAAATCATTTCAATAAATGATAATATATAAATATATATCTCACATATATATATATATACAAAAACCCTAAATAGTGCGTCCGGAACTAATTCCGGGCGCACCATCGGTTCGGTCGGGACACGATCTCGATCGAACCGAAATTCCTCAATATGGATCAAATCCCTTATTCACTTTCGGGTCACTACTCGAAAGTATCTTCGGTAATTGTTATGTGTGTGACCTCATAGCCCGAGTAACGAAAGCATCGGGATTCAACGTATAAGACCGTATACACGAATCCCGAAGATCATCGTGAGAGCCTAGTCTGCCATTCGATGACCCCCGGCATTATCTCGGGTGAGACTACTGATAGTTCAGATAACTATCGGTTGTTGAACCGTATATATAGATGACATAGTTCACGGGCACTAATTGAGGAAATTGACACATCAATTTCCAACATCCTCTTGATAGGGTTCTTTTCCTGGCCTATGAGGAATATAGGCCGATGTCTCCGCCACCCTTGGCTGGCGAGACTGTCGGACCGGGACCTGTCGTTGACGAGCTGTCATTAATTCTTGAACCCTTCGTTGAATTTCAGCCTCAACCTCCGGAGGGAACTCTTTAGTCACCACTGTTTCTGGGGGGATCTGTTCTGCTGGTGGTAGAGTGTTGTCCATGGATGTTATAGTAGCTTGTATATTTGTATCGATATCCACAGACGGCGCCAATGATAGTTCGGGTCCAACTAGGTCGTCTCTGACCGCTGACGGTGACGATGGGGATCCTGAACTAGCTTGTAGTATTGGACTAAGTATAACTGGAGTTTGTCGAGTAGATATAGTCTGCCTTGCAGCTGGTCTACTTCCTCTATTTGATCTCCGTCCTGGACGATCTGAATTCTCAGGTAAGGAATCCGTCGTACCTGAAAGTGTGGTCCTTCGGGGACCACAGACACTCTGACGATCAAGTCAGTAAGAGCACCGTTCAGGTTTAAAATAGAGGCAGAGCTTAGTGAGAGTTTAGAATTCAATTACCTTTTACTCTGAAATGAAGTGGGTATTTATAGGGAAACATGAGAGAGAATAAGGAATACCTCCTTTGCTAGATGATTGACGCGTGTAAGGAGGGGATACCTTCCATCAGCCATGGGCTTCGTCCGTACAGCCCAAATGTCGTCCGTACGAGATGGAGTGAGTGTGGTTGGGCCTACACGTATGCTTTCTCAGCTGGATCGTCCGTACACCTGGGAGGTGGGCCGTCCGTACACTTTCATCTCATAGGGTTAAGGAAGCTTAATTAAGCCCATTAGGGCATAATCCATCACAAAGTAGTGCCAACAAATAGAGGATCTATGGGTTAAGTTTTTTTTAACTTAAAAAAATAACTTTCGAAGAAATAATTCATATGTCACCTACATTCTATGTGCTCGTCTTATTTGTTTGAAATACATCTTTCTAAAATGTAGAATACCAATTTAAGAAGTTCTTTTAATAGTTTGAGGGGTGTACAAAACTAAACCTAAAATAAAGTACACATTAGTTTGAGGGGTGTACAAAACCTAAAATAAAGTAGCAAAATATGTTTGATTTAAATTTTAACTTAAAACCGACCGTGCACACCCCTATTGAATGATTATGTTTGAATTATCCATATTTTTGTTTATGTGTTAGTCCTTGTACCTAAAATATGTTGAAAATGTTGTTTTACTGTAGATCTTGCTGGTGTAACGTTGGGACGTCTATCCTAACGTCCGGATTTTCTTAGAAAATTGTGACATATGTCCATACGTTAAGGATGTAACGTGCGAACGTTCCCGGTTTGAGCCAAGACTGGGCCCCAACTGGGCTAATGAACTTTGGTCTCGGACGATTCAAGGGGCCCCGATCAATTAGACACCCCTTGGCGAATGTTACGGTTGGAGAAACCATTAAACCATATTAAATCGAAGCGATACAGACATGGGCCATGGCCCGTCACGTCTTGACTTAATGGATTGAGACCGTCCAAGTTCAGCCCATCTGCAACCACTAGACTGGTCCAAATGCTCATAACGTTTTTGCATTAAAATTTCAATCTACAAAAAACTCATTAATTTTCCGTTTACATAACCACCACCAAATCTTTGACTTTTCAGGTCAACACCACCGCACCACCACCAAATCGTTGACTCCCCCCCCACCCCCCACCATGAGCATGAAATCCAACCAAAAGAAGAAGAAAAATCCAACCCCAGAAAATCAATTTCGTATGAACCTTGACCAATGCACAAAAACCAAGAACCTCTCCGCCGCCGCCAACCTCTTCACCTCCACCACCTTCCACCTCACTCTCCACCACTACAATTCCTTCCTCTATATCTCCTCCTCCATCCTCTCTGACCCCACCTCCTCAGAGTCCTCAAAAACATCCGCTATTGACTTTGGGTTTAAGGTTTATGACCACATGGTTTTGTCCAAGGTTGTTCCTAATTTTTTTTCTTCTTGTTTATTGTTTCCATAGAGTACCATTAGTGGTTCCTACTTAATAAAAATGACTCCGGTCTTACCACTAAGGTGCACTTTATTTTCAGGTTGTTCCTAATGAAGCCACTGCTACGGCTGTTGCACGCCTTGCGGCTGCGAAAGAGGACGGGGATACTGCGTTGGAGCTTGCGAAGGGGGTGGGGGAGGCGGGGAGGTTGAGGACTTATGGGCCTGCATTGTTTTGTTATTGCAAGAATGGTGAGGAGGAGAAGGCTTATCATGTGGATGAGCATATGGGATCTCTTGGGTTGCATTTGGAGGAAGCTGAACTTGCTGCATTGTTAAAGGTACTACCTTTTGTTCCGAAAATGTTGTCCAGTTTAGAATTCCAATATTTGTCTATATGTTGTGTTTAAATGAAGCTGAACTGTGGCTGCATTGTTAAATGTTGTACCTTTTATTCCCAAAAGATTGGCCAGGTTAGTACTCTAATATTTGTGTATATGTTGTTTTTGAGAAGCTGAACTAGCTGCATTGTAAATGTAGTGCCTTTTTTTGAAAGATTGCCATGTTCTGGAGTTCTATGATCGATTTTAGATTTTGAACTATTTGTGTATATGCTGCATAGTATTTGGTGAAAAAAAGATTGTATTTTCAATTGCATTCTTGTTAGCATGATGATACAAAATATTTCAGTTTATGTTGTATAAAAACTGGCTGTATTGCTTAAAGGACTACCTTTTGTACCAAAAAGATAATCAAATTATGAATTCTAATGGTGGGGTTTAAATTCTGAACTCTAATATTTAGGAATATATTATGTATGGAAAACGGTAAACTGGCTGCATTGTTAAAGGTAATATCTTTTGTCTGAAAAAGATTGTCAAGTTTTGACTTTTGTGGTTGGATTTTAAATTTTGAACTCAAATATTATTGTATATGTTGTATTTGGAAGAAACCTAACTGGCTAGATTGTTAATAATTGTTTGATTAAACTGTTTCTGTTTCATTCGTGGTGGATTTCTTTGTTTTAATTATACCATCTTTTTAGGTTTCTCTTAATTGTGGGTTGTGTAGTTGTGCTTAATACTTTACTGTGAGGTATCACTTTTGGATTATTAATATTTTTGGCATGTTCTTCACATCGATATATTTTACCAAAAAAATTGAGCTTGGGGTACTGATTCATTATCATTTTGATTTATAAATATAATAGTTACCTAATGTGTTGCGCAACTTTAGAAGTCTGATTTTGAGTAGAACCTCGATGGTTCAATTTTCTATGTCAATAAGAAAATCATAATGTAGTTCCACAGTCTGTTCCAATCTTGGTCCGTATTGATAAATTTGCTGGTGATCCTTAGGTGAGCGCGGTGAAAGGGAGGGAAAAGAAGGTCTATGAGTACCTGCATAAGCTGAGAAATTTTGTGAAAGGTGTTGATGATTCCACCGCAGAAATTATACAGAGTTGGTTTGGCAGGGAAGAGGCATCTGGGGTAGGTTTGGATAATTGGGATGAGGATCAGGTGAAAGAAGCCATTGTGAAAAATGGTGGTGGTTGGCATGGGACTGGATGGCTTGGCAGGGGTAAATGGCTTGTGCAAAAATCAAATATTTCTTCCGATGGTAGGTGTTTAAGTTGTAGCGAGCAGTTAGCCTGTGTTGATACCAGCAAAGAGGAAACAGAGAAGTTTGCTCAATCTGTTGCTTCCTTAGCTAAGGAAAGGGAAGTTGAAGCTCATTTCACAGAATTTCAGGTAAGGAAAAAGGCAGTGTTAATTTTAGATGGCCATCACACAACAATTTTCAAAATGTAGATATGGTTTTGTAAAAATTGTAAAAATTATATGAGCTTATTATGCATGCACCGAAACTACCTTTATAGTAATTGATATGATTCCAGTTCAATGAGATCAATGAAACAATGGTTTTTTAACTTGAACTCCCTGTGGACATAGTTTATAAAAGTTCTAAATGAATGTTTTCACAACTCACTTTTTGTTGTTCCATATCATATGTTTCCAGCGATAACTTGCTACTACTATTTTATAAGTGCTTCAATTTGATTTCATTTTTCCATTTTAAGGATTGGCTAGAAGCACACTCTGACTATGATGCAATAGTGGATGGAGCAAACGTGGGTCTATATCAACAAAACTTCGCAGAGGGTGGATTTAGTATGACTCAGGTTTGGGATATCAAATTTCTCATATATTATCCTCTTTGTTTATATGTTTCTGACATTCTACATGACAGCTTGATGCTGTTGTGAAGGAGTCATACAACAGAAGCAAGAAGTGGCCACTTGTTGTCTTGCACAATAAACGTGTTCGATCTCTTTTAGAGGATGTTGCCAATAGAGAGATAATTGAAAAATGGAAGGAAGAGGGAGCACTATATGCAACACCTTATGGATCTAATGATGATTGGTACTTTTCTTTGTTCACTTTCTTGACGAGTGGTACTCGTCCTTGTTCAATTTCTATTGAGTTACTATATTGTTACAGAGTATTATGCAACCAATTTATCTTCCCAAATTGCTTCTACTTGATGTGAGAATATCTTGGTTCAACTGTTGGTCCCATGGACAACATGCCTTTCCAATTGCATGTTTTTTTTCTCAAATGTACCATGTTTTCAGTTTGTGCCACGTGTATCATACAAGTATTTTCACTTATTCAGAAGTTACGTTTCCTTTTTCCCCTGCATTGTCAGGTACTGGATTTATGCTTCAGTGAAACTTAAGTGCTTACTTGTATCGAATGATGAAATGAGGGATCACATATTCGAGCTCTTTGGCAGTAGATTTTTTAGTACTTGGAAAGAAAGACATCTGGTAGGTGTTGCTTAATTTCATCTTACATCATGGTATATATCATTTTACTCTTCACTGAAATGGGAAAATTACGGTATACTTTTTCTCTTGTATATTATTTTGTCTTGTTACTTATGATATATGACAAATTGTGTTCACATACTACATATAGATCTTTGCAAGACATATTTGTATATCAGATGAAGTACTTGGATGACTTACATTGAAAGATTTTAATATAAATAATATGAAACATATAAGACTTATTTAAATTCAAAACAATTTTTGAACTGGTAGGTCAGACCTCTTAATTCATTTAGGAAGAAGGGATTATGAATAATTGTTTTTTAATATTCGTGTCTGAATTGTATGTTTCGTGGTGACGAAAGGGGAAGGGAGCCACTTCCCTTTTAAGGTTGTTTTGAAATTTCGCACTTATCTTATGTGGTAGAAAGAGGGGAGGAAGGAAGAGGTTGATTGTAGTTTTACGCCGTATTAATCGTGTTCCGAAATAGATGATTGTTTAGAGATAAAGTGCTTTCTTAGAGAATTGTGATAGTTTACTAATGTACCCTATAATCATTAAGGAGTGTTAGATAGTCCTCCGGACAATTCATCTTTCGTTGTATATGGTATGAAATGCATATTTCTAGACCTTTTTACACCCCAACCAGTTCAAGTGTTGCCCCATTAAGCCTTGATTGTATTTCCCTGAATACCAATTTTTCCGGGCTTATTGCAGGTTCGCTATACCTTTGTTAAAGGAAGTCTGAAGCTTATTATGCCACCACTATATTCTACTGTCATTCAGGTATCTAGACCTTCTCCTTTCAGCAACTTCCTTCTCTTATTCTTCAGCATATGATTGGTTTTTTTGACATTGCATGGTCTCGTGAAGTTACCTTATGTGACTTCTATCTGTGATATCTGAAATAGCGCCAGTACAGAGTAAATGTTCTACACGGCCTCAATTTATCTGGTTCTATACATACATATCTCCTCAACCTACTATGAAATGCTCAGATTTTTTGAAGTAGCACGATGCCTCCTTAAAATGACTGCTTAATATACACCTCTTTTCCCTACTTATTCAGAATCCTTGACTTTTACGCAATTATGGGAATTAAAGACGTGCAGTTCTGTTTGTATATTGTATATTCAAACTGTAAAACTTCTCTTTTGACTTCAGGAATCAGAGAGAGGATCCTGGCATATCCCCCTAACAGGTGAAAACAGTGATGAGTGTTCAAGAACCTGGCTGTGCATAACCAGGCATGGTGCATCCGAAGCCTTAGCTAAGTGTGATAACCAAACTTTTGCTAATTCAGAGGAAGCAATCAACAAAAATGGTGTAAACGGGGGATCTGATACTTCTCATATTTCTGCAAGCAGCGGCTTGCCAGTAACGGGTAAAAGGAAAGACAGGTCTCCTCCTCTTCATGATTGATCCTTGTAGCTATTAGAGAAACTACGGATATTATTGCTAATATCTTTTGCATGCAAGGGCCTCTAGCACCTTCCACAATATCAGAAACTCTAGAGCAACACCATGTCCTGAAAAACATGCATTCGACTAGTGCTAATTCCTATGAGTACACGCAGGTCAACAAGAGGCTTCCCCTTGACATACATCTCCTTAGCCCACAATACTCACACTAGAAAGGGTTGAGATTTGTTGTACTAGAATTTATTTATCACTTGAGTTGTAGGATTTATTTTTGCCAGTCTTCATTAGAAACTCCAAATGACTTGTTGTTATTTTGCCCATTGTGTTCCTTTTTTTGAGCTTTTCTGATCTCTCAAAATGTAGCTAGATAAATCAGAATAGATTTATGAACATAATGAGCAAAACTAATGGTGTTCGTAACTTTCTGTAGCGGTGCTTGAACTATTTTTGAGGGAGAACAATAAAACAATCAAGCCAATTTCGGTCGAAGATTCTTTCGTTTTATCTGTGAGGCCAAACTGTAATTCTTCCAAAAAGAAGAAGATAAAACTATAATTCTTCTTGACAAATCATAATAATTGGTATATAAATGATAATCACACTAAAAGCTTGTTACAATTTTTTGCCGTATAAAGTAATTAAAATACATATAAAAAATTGCATAAACAATGCCAGGGATGTTGAAATATAAATAGATTGAATAACTTGTAATGCGATCTTAGAAATGTTACTTAATTATTTAAATACATATTTAACTATGCCAGGGATGTGAGTTTTGGTAAAGTAGTCCTCCCAGTTAATAATCTTGGGATCAAAGTAAAACAATTCCATCTCTGCGCCACCTTCTTCAGCAGCCTTACGTAGCTTTTCTGTGTTCATGTCGTCAAAACTGATGGAATATATAAATTCATTAATAATAATAATAATAATGATAAATGACATTGCGTGCATAAAAAATAAGATTAGGTCTAGACGAAGTTGTGACTTAAATAAAAAAGTGAAAGAGTACTCACATCCCTTCGAAGAATAAGTAGGGTGCGTAGAGTTCAACCAATCGGTAAATAAATTTAACCCTTCTGTTTAGAGTATAATAAATGTTGTGGAAATATTGGCAGCATGCTGCATTTACTAGTTGCAATCCCTGAGAAGGAAATGAAAAAATTAAATGAGTTGTGTAATGCAGGTCGAGATAGTTATACATATACTTACACACTTTGTCAAAAACCAAGACTTGGCCATGACAGTTACATCGTGGAAATTAATGAAGCTTTCACGACTTGTGTTCGATATAGACATCGATGTGTGCTGACTATTTTCATGAAGGAAAAAATAGGATGTTTCATGAAGGAAAAAATAGTCACTTCAATGGGGAGAGATACTTCTTGTAAAGAAATAATCAAGGGAAGTAAAAATTAAAAACGAAAAGACGGAGGGAACATTCTTCAAAATTTCTCTATGTCGAAGTCATACAACAAGTTAGGGGCTTAGAACAAACCTTCAAAGGAAGCATATAACGAAGGTGCATATATTTTTGGAAGCCATCCATAGTACTCAAAACTCTAACCCTGCTAACTATAACAGGTTTTCCCTCCTTATTTATCCAGGGATGATTTATGAAATAAGTTTGACCAATGTCTTGAACTCGAGAGAACTCTAATGGATTTGAGACAGAGGATCCGATATTATATATGTTTTCTCCTGGTTGATTCGCATGAGCCACCATTGCCACCAACATTGCATTCACCACCATGTCGGCAGGAATCTACATACCATATACAATCGTCAGTCTTTTAGTTTTTCTAGTGGACATTTTAATTTTTTATATATGATAAATATTGAACTTACCACATCAATCACGGTCGTGGGATTTCCCAAAAAACAAGTCAACTTTCCGGTACCATATCCAACCGCTAAGCTATCAATTGTCCTATTAAAGAAAACTTCATGTTAGGCGAACGTTACAACTAATTATCAATTAGTAGAAAATGTAGTACTCCAATTAGATAAGCTAATTATCAAATTGGTCTCGAAAATGAGACCAAGTTACATTCTAATCCCAATAATTTAATATTGAGATTTAGTTGCTGAAAGTGGACGTACGAGTGCGACATAATTCCCAATTTAGTCTTATATACAAATAGTGGAAGTGGTCTATTTGTGGAACTACCGTTTTTATAAAATAGATTCTCAATCGCACCCATATAACAATTTTATGAAATTCTATCTTCTCAACTGCCATCCGAGATCAAAATGACAATTAACAATTATAACATTCAAACATAATTATTAAGTATACAAATTTTACCTGACCCCTTCAGCCCAACCAGGAAATGGGTCTTTGTAGGTGCTGGTTATGATAGTAGGACGAATAATAACAAGAGGCATATTGTTGCCCATCAAATCACCAACAAGCATTTCTCCCATTGTCTTTGTGAACACATATGTGTTTGGCCATCCATATTTCCTTGCCCTTCAAAATTTCAATAAGTTTATAACAATATTCAATATCATTTACCTCTTTTAATGTAGCCCATAATTAGGCAATGCATAATACTGCTTTGTTTTTATTTACTTTTTATTTTAAATTTTCACATAATAATTAAGAATTTTGTACTTTTACTTCTGTACCCTTATAATAGGAATTAACAGTGCTATCTCAAAGTTCAAGATAAAAAATTGATTTATGTAGTTATATGCTCATTTAATGATAAGACCATAATTTCTTCAATGCCTAAAACGACAAGTGAATAAAAACGAAATGTATGTTACATGCATTTATTGTTGTACCTTTCGATGCCTAACTCTTTCATGACTAATTTAGTTACTTCTGGAGAAGCATTTTGAGCTCGAAGCTCCTTCAATTTATCTTCCACCAATTTCTTCTCTGCATAAGGGTCTAATCCTTGTGTCCCATTCAGAGATTCACCTAACTTATATGAATTCTCCAATATAAGTCCTGACTTTTCCCCTGCCACATAAGCTGAAAAATCAAAGGCAACAAAAAATGTTAGAAATTAAAAGAAAATTCAAATTGTTTGTATATGTGTTTATGAAATACTAGAAATAATAATCCTATATATCTTACACTAATTAATAATAATAATCACATACTCGATTCATTTCAGTTAACGTTTTTTTTTCAAAACAAAACTAATTGATGTGTTATTAGTTTATTACTTGTGCAATTATTAGGACTCCATTTAAATTTGAATTATTATTGCTTAGCCACAATACTTAATCCTAATAAAAATATACTTGAAAGGGTAGTTGTAAGCATAATTAAAGTAGTAGTAGTAGACAATCAAGTAAGTTAAATTGTTGATGTACTAACCAGTTGATACATGAAGAAGCACCTTTAGGTTGACACATTTCTTGGCAAAATTTAAAACATTTATTGCCCCAAATGTGTTAAGTGCCAATGAAACATCATACCTGCATTGTTGATAAATTAAAAGATAGTGAAAATGGGATTTTAATTTATTATATGGTCAGTCAACTTAATTTTCAACACTACCTAAATTTTATTAAATTTTAAAATATTTGTAGACTGAATTGTTATAGGAGGGAACCGTCGGAATGGTCCCATAAACCGAGACAAGTTTGCTATCGAAAGTTCAAAAATTATAAATTAATCTTCGAATTGGACAAAAATTCCCACTTAATCTGATGTTTGTCATTTGTCAGTCACCTTTAAGATATGGACAACGCTCCAACTTTTGCTAACTTATATTAATTAAAAGTGAATTGTATCAAGGACTAAATGATAACTCGACGGAGATCAGCTTAATTTAGCAAAATTTTTTTGTATTACATAAAATAATAACAAAGAAAAAGTTGTTTAAGATATCAAATGTAATTGAGGATGATTATTATTTTAACTTAAGGTGATGATGATGATAACAATTATTTTACACTATTATTAAATTGGTTTGGTAATTGTACATACCTTTCATCAAAGTTGGTAGTTGCAGCTACATTAACTACAACATCAACTTCCTTCCACATTTCTTCAACCAAATTTGTGTTCTTCACTCCCAAGTTTTCATATGTAATATCTCCGGGTACAATTGTAATTTTCTCCGAAATTAAATTGTTTAATTTTTTGCCCATTTTGTCCTTCAGAACCTTATACAAATCTTTCGCAATAATCTACATTAACATGGATAAACATAGAATAAGATAAATTTCATCAACTTATAAATCAAGAAAAAGAATAACTAAATCATTGCTTACTGTACGTAACGTGTATATATTTAATTGTTATCTAGCTAACTATATATATATGGAAAAAAAAATCTATATATCGGATTATTAACTGAATAAATTATTTTTCATTTAATAATTAAACCAAATAAACATAATATAAAGGCCTTGAATTTGGTCATGCCTAACATGTAATCTGATCTTCTTATTAGAATGTATGTTAATACCTATTTGGTTCGAGATAGTTAGATTATGTTGTGTTTAGTTCGTGATAGTTCAAAAGTTAGAATTAGTCGTCTTATTAGCAACTGATTATGTTGAGACGACCCATTGCAATTTCATCAAAATGTTAATTTCATAATTTATGTATACGATGATGAAGTTAAACTTGGAAAGACTATAGCCATTTTTCTAGACTAATTAATTAAATCCTACTATTTGAACTGTGTCAGATCGATCAAAATGCAATATGAGTATATTTAATTTTGTGTAAACAAGTTAGCTACTGAACATAATTTTTTGTTTATAATCTGACTTAATCATAGTAGTTTATGCTATTTTCGAGCATAAGAATAATAATGTTGCTCATAATTATAATAATGCTATGTACTAAAAAACGAGTATATATATATATCACTAATATTTTCGATTTTGTATATCTTGCCGAATACATTACATTTAATGTATATTTTGAATACGTATTTCATACTTCAGTAATATACCAAAAAAATATTTAATAAAGTGCGTTTGCTAAGGACAGAATTAAAATAATTTATTAACTTCGAACGCTTCGAATTCACCACTAAAATCAAGTAAACTGAAAAAGGAAACATGTGAAATGGTGATGGAGGATTGGGAGTAGTACTTAATTTGAGTTGTACTTATATGCTTACAACTATTTTGTGAGCACCATGCTCACAAGGGTTTCATGGTCATTTAAGAAATGTTTTTTTTATGGAATGTGAAAAAGTAACACCAAATTTATTGCACTCCAAATTTATTACCATTTATTAACCAAAATAACACCCAAATCTGGAATCTTAATTATGAAATTTTACAAAATATTACTCACAATATTAAACTTGAATACTTAACACATATAAACAATACAAATTTGATTGGTGTACTCGAATTAAATTTTTATTTTCTATTGTGATTTATATAATTTGGTTTGGTATTGCATTAAGTCTAGTCAAGACAAATTCAATTGGTATTTACATTATTCCACCAATTTTGGTAGTAATCATATTACAATTTCTTAAGCGGTTAGAGTTAATTTTGTGTTTAGAGATAATGAGAGATACCAAAATACATTTTAAGCATCAATAGTAAAGATATATAAATAAATTTTATGTGGTGTTATTGAAGAAATATGCAACACCAATGTATATTATTCAGTGGTGTTATTGAACAAGAACGGAACACCAGTGTGTATTAGTAAATGGTGTCACTAAAAATATATCTAAAATGAGACTAATACTAGAATTGTTTATTATTGAAGAAGTATATCTAAAATGAGATTTATACTAGTAAAGATATATAAATAAATTTTATGTGGTGTTATTGAAGAAATATGCAACACCAATGTATATTATTCAGTGGTGTTATCGAACAAGAACGGAACACCAGTGTGTATTAGTAAATGGTGTCACTAAAAATATATCTAAAATGAGATTAATACTAGAATTGTTTATTATTGAAGAAATATATCTAAAATGAGATTAATTCTAGTAAAGATATATAAATAAATTTTATGTGGTGTTATTGAAGAAATATGCAACACCAATGTATATTATTCAGTGGTGTTATTGAACAAGAACTGAACACCAGTGTGTATTAGTAAATGGTGTCACTAAAAATATATCTAAAATGAGATTAATACTAGAATTGTTTCTTATTGAAGAAATATATCTAAAATGAGATTAATACTAGTAAAGATATATAAATAAATTTTATGTAGTGTTATTGAAGAAATATACAACACCAATGTATATTATTCAGTGGTGTTATTGAACAAGAACGGAACACCAGTGTGTATTAGTAAATGGTGTCACTAAAAATATATCTAAAATGAGATTAATACTAGAATTATTTATTATTGAAGAAATATATCTAAAATGAGATTAATACTAGTAAAGATATATAAATAAATTTTATGTGGTGTTATTGAAGAAAATATGCAACACCAATGTATATTATTCAGTGGTGTTATTGAACAAGAACGGAACACCAGTGTGTATTAGTAAATGGTGTCACTAAAAATATATCTAAAATGAGATTAATACTAGAATTGTTTATTATTGAAGAAATATATCTAAAATGAGATTTATACTAGTAAAGATATATAAATAAATTTTATGTGGTGTTATTGAAGAAATATGCAACACCAATGTATATTATTCAGTGGTGTTATTGAACAAGAACTGAACACAGTGTGTATTAGTAAATGGTGTCACTGAAAATATATCTAAAATGACATTAATACTATAATTGTTTATTATTGAAGAAATATATCTAAAATGAGATTAATACTAGTAAAGATATATAAATAAATTTTATGTGGTGTTGTTGAAGAAATATGCAACACCAATGTATATTATTCGGTGGTGTTATTGAATAAAAACGGAACACCAGTGTGTATTAGTAAATGGTGTCACTAAAAATATATCTAAAATGATATTAATACTAGAATTGTTTATTATTGAAGAAATTTATCTAAAATGAGATTAATTCTAGTAAAGATATATAAATAAATTCTATATGGTGTTATTGAAGAAATATGCAACACCAATGTATATTATTCAGTGGTGTTATTGACATGAGACTGAGAAAAATTGGTTTTTGAATGAAATAATTAAAATTAGAAAAAAAAAGTTATACTTCAATTTATTTTAAATGAGATTAATACTATAATTCATATTTTCGACATTGGTGAGCTGAAGTAATCATTGCATTTAGCTTCCTCTCTCCAATCTCAATTAATTGTTAATTACTCTATCATTAATACCCAAAATACCACTATTATTGTTTTTGCACTTAAAGATGTAAGGACAAAAATACCCAATTAAATATGAACCATAGGATTAAAATATCACTTAAACTCTTAATCTAACGGCTCAGATGGTTGTGAGCACCATGTGAGCATGACCTCCTAAGCATAGAAGAAAATTCTCACTTAATTCATACCTCATTGTTGAAACGTTGCAAGGCTGCTTTATCATCTTCAGCTCTCAACAAAAGATACAGCTTCTTCACATTTGGTTGGACTCTCAATATTTTCTCAATAAAAACTGAAACAATAATAATACATTATGCATGCATGTCCCAAATTAGTTGTCCAATTATTACTTCATCAACCATGCATACAATAATAAAACCAACAAAAACGAAAGAGACAAGAGATTGAGTGATGTACTCTTTGCCAAGAATCCAGTAGCTCCAGTGATAATGATACTTCTGTTTTCAAGAAAACCAAGAATACTTCCTATCTCCATGATTATTGGAAGACAAATGGAGAAAATAAAAGAAAGCGATAGAAAGAAGTAAAGGAGGAATTAATTTAAGTATATTTGTAAAGTTAAGCAATAGAAAATAAAATGTGGAAATGAATGAATGGAGGGGTTAGTTGATATAGGAGTGAAATATTGAGGGTCTTAATGAAATTGATGATAGAGTACACGCAATTTAATTTGTTGATGAGTTATTTGGTAGATTGACAGACGACCAATTTTACCATTATTTTTTGTCACTTTTGTGTTTGATTATATGGAGTGTGTTATTTATTCTATTTTTAGGCGTGTGTACGGTTTGGTTTGGTTTGATATTACATAGAAAAAGAACTGAACCGACCTAATCGGTAGGACAGGCGCAACCGCAATTATTTCGGTTCCAAACGGTTCGGGTTATATCGGTTCTAGTTTCGGTTCTTGCCGGTTTTGAGCCTATTGCTTTGGAACTAAATTTGAGCACACTTTTAGCCTAACTGTGAGTCTGTGACTCATAATTAAATTTCAAAAATATATTATATACTCTACACAAGTTTAACGAGCTCTTTAATTTTTAAAACTAACTTCGAATTGAAAAATTGAATTTTTATTATTCTTTAATTTTTTAATGTACCCACCTCGTTCATTATTTTTTGAATTTTCCTTATTTATCTATACTGTATATAATCCCTAAGGCTAAAAAAAACACATGACAATTTCTCCTTTTTTTCTAATTCAAAATTTGTACTATAAAAAATAACTACTCACTACACACAAAAAACTAACCAATTCATCAACTTTTATATTTTAGAAATCAAATAAATATATATAGTATTTTTAACATATTTTATATTTTGTGTGATTAGTATCTGTAAATGTTGTGCATGAAACGATCTTACTTTATAAAACTAAAATCCGCACAGGTTATACTATGCATAAATATTTGATCCAATACAATAGAGGGAGTAATTCAAAATTTTATACATATTGACCTGAGAGAGTACCGATTTTCAATATGAAATGTACATCTTAAACTCTTATAATAATAACAACTCAATGTGCAGCTTAGACTCTTAACAATAACAACTCATATGATTTTCACACTAGTTCATATGAATCGGGAAATGAGAGAAAAATAGATGCATAAAATCCACTCCAAAATAAGACGTAAACAACACTTCTAATTTCATTGGTGATGATAGCAAATTTTTGATTGATGAAACCGAAGGGAACATCAAGTTTTGAAAGTACAATATATTGATCTTGAGAAGTTACCGGTCGGTATTGCAATTCAACTAAACGTATAGTATTATACTCCCTCCGTCCCTAAAAGATTATTACATTTTGACTTTTGGTGGTCAACAAAACATGATTTAAAACATAAATATCTATTATTCTACATGCGAAAAAATTATAAAAAGTTAATATTTCAAAAATATATATTGAGACGAATCTAACAAGGTCCCATAAGACTATATTATTTCTTATCGTTTAATGAAAATTCATGATCAAATTTTGTAATATTTGACAACCAAAAGTTAAAATGTGACAATCTTTTAAGGACGGAGGGAGTATATATTAATGCCAGCTGAAAGCTCTTCATTCTTCATCATATTATTAGTTATTTGTGGCACACTTCACTCATCATAATTAAATTAATATAAGGCGGTTGATGATGAGAGAATGCAATAACTATTAGAAATTTTTATATGAATTTAGTCATTTTACACCGAAACAGAAACAATTATTTGGCTAGAAATATGTATTTTCCTCAGAATTAAAATGAGCATATAAATAAGTTAAAGCTCAATTTATGAGTTAATTGCCGGAATGATCCTAGTAAGTGAGGGTCTGGTCCACTTTGGTTCCCGAAAGTGGTAATATTGTGGAAATGGTTTTTGAAAGTGTGTATATTGGTGCAATTTGGTCCCCGTTCCGTTAGCTACGTTATATTTAAGAGTGAATGACAATTTTTGAGGCAAAAACAAAACTCTGAATAATTTAATCGATGTTAAAGAATTTTTTTCTGGCTATTTTAGAGTGTTAGAGGAACGTTTAAGGATATAAAAATGGTTAAACAGAATTGATTTCTTAATTTTAATGTATTTAATTGCTACTTTTTTCTTTAACGTTTTGTTATTTATATTTTAGGCCCAAAATGAGGCTATTAAGTTATAAAAAGTTTTGTTTTTACCACAAAAATTGCTATTCACGCTTAAATCTAATGGAGCTAACGGAATGAGAACCAAATTGCACCAATATACACTCTTTTAGGGACAATTTCCGCAACAATACCACTTTCGGAGACCAAAGTACACCAGACACCCATTTACTGGGACCATTTCAGCAATTTACTCCTCAATTTATATTATGATTGTACACCTGGTGGGGAGATACAAAGATAGAGTACCTTACGCCTTAACCTTTCAAAAAAAAGTACTCCTTCTATCCTTAAATGGTTAACAAAATTCGATTGAAAACGTAAATATTTATTGATTAACAAAATTCGATTTAAAACGTAAATATTTCTTATTCTACATGCAAAAAAATTATAAAAAGTTGATATTTCAAAAATATATATAGACGAACTTAACAAGATCCCATAAGACTATATATATTTTTTCTTATTTTTTAATGAGAATTCAAGGTCAAATTTTGTAAACTTTTACCAACAAAAATCAAAACGTATCAATCATTTAGAGATGGAGTGAGTAGCACGGATAAACTTTTTACACATCCTGACCGACTAAGTTGACATACGATATATATAAAGCTCGCCTCCAAGACTAGTGATAAGTAGTGTTGTTAACGAGACGCTTTTGGCTAAACCGGTTCAGACGATTAATTAAACCGGTTCTTTCGCAAATCGGTTCGTTAACAAATCAATTTTAATGTTTAATCCGTAATCGGTTTAAAATGAAACCGTGTGAAATCGGATCGTTAATTATCGAATCAGATAAAATCGCAATAACTAGGATGGCTAATCCGTTCGAAATAAAAATCGCTCGCTTGGATTGTTAATGGTTTCAACCGTAATCCATTTTCCTCTCGCAAAATGGGATACTCAGGCTATGTTTGGTATAGGTTTAATTTAAAATAAAATTGAATATTATAAACGGTTTTAACGTACGATTAACTAGCGGGCGAAAGACTAACAAGCGATTTGCCTGTTCGAATTAAAACTATATTTTAATAAAATAAATTTTATAAATGGATTTAACGAGCGATTGATGAGCAAGTGAAAAAGATTTACGAATTGAAGAAACGAATTGTAGCCAATTCGAAATTCAAATCGGGCTAGCAAACGAGCCAGTTTTAACAAACCAATTTGCGAGTGGACCGGTTCGATAACAGGCCTAGTGATAAGTAGTGCTCTTAACGAGCCGGTCAAACCCGGTTTTGGCTCAAACCGGTTCGGACCGGGAATCAAACTGGTTTCACTTGCAAATCGGTTCGTTAGTAAACTTGTTTGAATGTTCAATTCGTAATCGGTTCGAAATCAAATCGGTTCTTTAATCGAATCGTTTAAAACTGAAAAAATGGGTTCGTTAACCGGTTCGAATTTAAAAATCATTCGCTCGGATCGTAATTGTTTCGATCATAATCCATTTTTCACTCGTAAATAAGATAGCTAGGATATGTCTTATATACTTTTAAAAAACGATATTATAAATATATAGCTAGCGAGCGAATGGTTAATAAGCAATTTGCAATGAATTACAAATGAATCGTAACCGTTCTTATTGAAATAATATTTCAATGAAATTAATTATGTAAACGGTTGCAACGAACGATTAACGAGTGAGTGCAAATGATTTACGATTTGTAGAAATAAATTGTAATCGGGTCGAAATTTGAACAGAGCGAGCAAACAACCTTGTTTTAACGAACCGATTTGCAAGTAGACCGGTTCCATAACATGCCTATTAGTGTTAAGTGGTAAGGTGATTGGGGTGGAGACATCACGTTACGAGTTCGAATGTGTAAGACAATAATTGCCGAAATATTACAAGAGTTATTTTTTATTTCGTCCCGTTGTTCCTCTCTCGTACAGAATTATTTTAGATACATTCATTAATTTACAACCTGCCTCATGCCTCTCACACGGGTAAGGAGACATTCAATAATTTACTTAAAAAAATTATAGAGGTCGTCAGTATCTCCAAGTACTGCTAGCAGTAGCGGACCTATATACGTTCACCGCTGTTCACTCGAACAGGCACTTTTTTTTGAAAAAAAAAAAATTTATATATGTGTAAGGGAAAAATTAGTGTAAAAATTAGCATTAAAAATTATATTTGAATATATTTAAGTGTTTTGAACAGGCACTTTAAAAATTACGACAATTTCGAACAGGCACTTTCATACTCGTAGATCCGCTACTGACTGCTAGCTTCCCAAAATAAATTAAGCAAGTGTTTAAGTAGGAATAATATGAATATGATTAATTATAGAGTGACACTAAATACTTAATATAAATGAAAATTCAACAATAATAAATAAAGCGATATAATCATATAAAGAAGAAATTAACTATTTTAGGTTTGAGATTCGGAGTAAACTTAAATATCTCTTGGGTTAACTTAGATGATGAATAATTATTTCTAACCTAACTTTTGCGTTGTAATAAACTATCTCCGATACGATACACGGATTGGTAGCTGACACTTAATTTATTATTAATTTATATTACCCTTTTTAGTTGACAAATATAGATGGAGAAGTATTTTTATTGATCAAAAATTAAATATGTTACGACTTAGAGAAAAATTGCCAAAATGGTCCCAGTAAATATGTGCAAGTTGCACTTTGGTTCCAATTAATATTAGGTCTGCAGAAATGGTCCCTGATATTGGTACAAAAGGAGCATTTTAGTCCCTAAACGTTAGTTTTAGACGGAAAAAATGTTATTTGGGGTAAAAACAAAATAATATCACAGTTAACGTCCTAATATGCAATTATAAATAAAGTTGGGGTCAAAATAAAAAATAAATCACTTAAAGCTCAATTGGGGCCCTAAACGAAACAACCCCATCCCTAATAACTTTATTAACAACAATACCATTATCAATAACGCTATCAAAAAACCAATTTGGTTTAAAATTTTGATAAAATGAGAAAAGAATCGTTCTTTACCGATTTGGTAAGTGCGTTCAATAGTGATCGGTCAAATTCTGAATTAGATGAGAAGGACCCATCATTGGGAGACCCGACACGTGTTAGATGGAGGAAGGGTTGATGAGGTGGGAGTGGGGGGATGGGGAAGGTGGCGGGATTTGGAGACGAGGGAGAATTCGGATTTGAGAAAGGGGAGGGAGAGTTCAGGTTTGGATTCGACGGCGTCGAAGTAGATGAGGAACCATATTACATGTGGTTCTTGCCGTTTCCATCAACATCATCGAATTTGTAAGGGCCAAACTCAACAAAATGGATATAATGGTAGTAAATAAAAAGGTTGAAGGTGAATCTGTTTAAAAGAGATGATGATTTGACTTTGTGTTTTATAAATGATTCATTAAAGTTGATTGTTAAAAGGATAATAAGTTATTGATTTTCGGTTTTGGCCCTAACATTATTTATAATTGTGTATTAGGGTGTTAACTGTGATACAACTTTGTTTTTGCACCAAAATAACATATTTCCGTTAAAGCTAACGTTTAGGGACTAAAATGCTCCTTTTGTACCAATATCTGGGACCATTTCTGCAGGCTCAATATTAACTGGGACCAAACTACAACTTGCACATATTTACTGGGACCATATTAGCAATTTTCTCTTACGACTTACCACAAATATCGTTTAAAATCATATTTATAAAAAGCCATTTATTCGCCTATACAAATGATAAGCATATCAACAAGAGTTTAGTATAAATGTAGGTCGAGTTAAAAAACACATTCGATCATACATGTCTTTTATTATGTCAAAATTTGGTTACATACTCATCAACGAGTTTAGACTTGTGGTACTAAGGGCCTGTTTGTTAAATCTGAATGTCTGAAATCTGAAGTCTGAATCTGAATGACTGAATACTGAATGTCTGAATCTGAATGAAAACTGAATCTGAATACTGAAAAATTTAAGTGTTTGATAACAGTTCACTGAAAATTATTCAAGTTATGTTGTATTGACAACTTTGCCCCCACCACACTTCCTTATGTATAAATATTATAAACTACATTGTAATAAGAATAAATATAATATTATTATTCATATAATATTATGATTCATTAATTAATAAAATTAAAACAAAATAATTAATGTCATTCAATAAATTATAAAAAGTGAACGAGCATATATAATATTAAAACTCAAATATTAAATAAATAAATAATACTACAAAAATATTAATAATTAAATTATAAATATTACAAAAAATAAATGAATTAAAAATATTAATAATTAAATTATAATATTATGAATATGACTAATAAATGAGAATAATAATAATAACATTAACATTAATAACACGAATATTGATAATAATATGAAAAAGAATAATATTAAGAATCAAAATAATAATAATATAAGAATAATGATAAATTAGTAATAATATTAATGATAATAATAATAATAATAATAATATTCTTGATAATAGTAATAAGAGTAGCAATATTATTATTATTAATAATAATAGTAATGAAGATAATAAAATATTAATAATAATAATAATGAGAATAATAATAACAATAATAATAATAATAATGAAAATAATAATAGTAAGGAGAATAATAAAATATTAATAATGATATTAATAATAATAATAAGAATTATAATAATAAAATGATAATAATAATAATTAATAGAAATAATGGCAATAATAATCAAAATTATAATAATATATTAATAATGATAACATATAATAATAATAACAATAGTGAGAATAATAATGATTATAATAATAATGATAGTAACAATAATAATAATTAAAGTAATAATAATAATAAAATAACAATAATAATAATAATAATAATAATAATAATAATAATAATAATAATAATAATAATAACAATGATAATAATTGAATTTGATTTGAATAAGAGTGTATGAGTTTGGAATAATTAAGGAAGGACAAATTGGAGTTTCCAAAGAATTGTGGGATTAAGTCATAAAGAGGACAAAAAATAAATAGCAAATTTTGACTTAATTTTTTGTTAAGGATTTCATTCAGATATGATTATGTTCAATACTTAATTTTTTCTATTAACAAACAGACTTAATTAAATAAGTACTTAAAAAGTTTAACAGACAAGGCCCTAAGGCTAAAATTTGGTAACTTATACTAAATTGTTGTTAACCATTAGATCAATCTTTCTCCATTTGTTTCTCATCCAATGCTTATAAACTGATATGGGTATTTTAGTCATTATGCATCATATGAAATGCAAATTCAATCACTTGTTTCATGCCTATAGATGAAATCAATTACTAATTTCATGGGTATAAAACTTCTTTCCATTATTAACTCCTACTTTTTTTAAATCAAAAATCATACTGATATTATTTGCTATTTTTTTTGCCAAATCTGATTTTTCTTTATTTTCAAAATTCTATCGGCCCTGCCTCAAATGTAGTATATATTTGTTAATATCTCCACAAACCTACATAATACATCTTCCACAGTTCATACATGTTTTTTCATTTCTTTTTTCTTTTAATAATCGGCCAATCGACCACATTACCAAAAGTGGAGTGCGCATATTTAATGTATGATGACATTACCGTATTCTTCATATAATACATAAGAAACCCAAGACTTAGCTATATAAAGGAGAGATCATCGATATAGAAAAGAATCGACAATATAGAGAGCTAGAGAGCATAGAGCAAAATTGTAGTTCTGTAAGCTAGGTTGTCGAATGTGTTAGTAGGTTTTTGCCTTTCTCCTAATGGAATGTACAGTTGTTATATCACCTTGATATACCAACAATGAGGTTTATTCTTTACCATCCACAAACACTTTGCATTAGTTAGGCATCGGGATGATGCTGTAGTTGTAGTATCGGGACATACAGTTGATAGGAACATTGTAGAAGAGTCTATGTTAGGGCATTAAGTATGTGGGGCATATGCATAAGATCCTCGTTGTAACATCTTTCTTTGACAGTAGATTCCCTTGGGCAGACTGCTCCCCCAGAAGTGGGTGCTTTGACACTGAACTGGATTACCAATCTTAGTGTCTTTTATTGTTTTTATTATTTTATGTTCTGTTTAACCAACTGGTCTAACAGTTGGCTTGTCATCTTGTGTAGTTCACTTTTCAGTCATAAATGTTAATTTGACGTGTGGACCAAGCCTCCGAGAGAACTTTGTAATCGAATGTGCTTTCAATCCTTTAGATTTTGTAAGCTATTAAATCACCAACTAAAATATAGGCTTAATTTGATTTAGGTACCTGCACTGTCATCATTATCCTTTCAACTAGGTATTTGTAATAGTTTTTTTTTACCATCTAGGCACTTAAGACTATTTTTGGCACTTAAATTTTTGGATTTTCTCATTTTTCAGTCATTTTCTGATATTTGATATTATTTAAATCCTCAACCCAAGGGCATATTGGTCATATTGAAATAGAACTTTTTGGAGTGAAAAAAATTAACAATAGTTTTATGTGACACTCAAAACAGAGCATTTAGGCGCCAAGGAAAAGTTCATGTGCCAGACGAAAATCATTCTTCCTTATTTATAACTACCATTGTTTAGTGAATCAACAATATTTTAGATTAGATATTCGATTAATTACTTTTATTATTAGATTGATATTTAATACTCAGTTCGATTTTCGCGTTTAATATTTAACATGAACGTCGTATAAAAAATGGAGGGATTATATACATTGCGATTCACTCTTTCACTAGGCATATTTTCCTAGGATTTGTAAAGTTTGGTAGGAGAATACTGTTCAACAACTCCAATCTCTTTATATAAACTGGTAAGCTATATTAATATTAACACAATACTTAAAGCGCCCAAAATTGGTCACCTCACTACCGTTAGATCATCAATGCTCACCAGCCATTAAACATTCTTGACCGTTCGATTCATTATTAAAAAACATGGAAAGTGATCATCAAGCTAAACTCAGTATTTGCTCCACTGAATATTGTAATGAAACAGTTTCTTCAATGCTACTCATCATATTCTTCATCTTCAACCTTTGATTCATTGAGTCCTCACTTATATCCACTAGACAATTGGTTTAAACTTCAAGGGAACCGTTAGATTATCGCAGATGTTT
>CM016567.1:7102493-7265685 GCA_003412495.2 Echium plantagineum | reverse complement strand
TTTTTTAATAAGTAAATTTATAGTATAATTACATTCATCTTTAAAAATAATTTATAAATATTTGTTGTTTATGTATTTTTTGAAAATGTAGCTTAACAATAACGGATAATTAAAATTTCACCTTAATAAATGAAAACGTCACTTATTTTGGATGAAGGGAGTAGTATTTTGGGACACGTTGGACAATTTAGTAAAAGAGTAATGCTAAATAGAGTCCTTTAAATATAGTCCCTTATTTTTACAAAAATTACCCTTTTGAATCCATCAGGGTTTTATTTACATTCTTCCACTCTCTCTCTAAGTTCAATAATGTTCATTTTCTCTCTATCGGTTCTCATTCATAAAACCCACAGATTACACCACAATTTCTTACTTCAAATGAATATCCAATGAAAAATTAAAACAAAAATTGATTTTTTAAAATGAATCAATAAAAAATAGCAAAAATGGGAAAAAAACCCCCATAAAATTGATTAGAATCTGTGCTTTGAGAACATAATATGGAAAGCAATTCAAATATGAAAAAATCCAAATGAGAATGACAAATGGTAATCATCATAAAGACTAATGAAAAAATCGGAGTAAGAATGACCAATGTATATTTTATCGCTAAATAGTAAGTATAAAATAAATAAATATGAAACTTCCTGTAAGTTGATTTATGCCAACGAAATCATTGATTATCTACTTTTTCTTAGTAAATTTGTGAAGAAATTAGGGATATGATATCATGCATTTGGAGAGATTTAGAGGGAAGCAAACATTTTTGATTCAGAGAGAAGAAACAATGAATTGTTAGTTTTTGCTTGGCTTATTTTTATTTTGGACCCTGAACTATCACATAAGTTTTAAATTGGACCCTGATACTATCTTAAGACTCATTTTGGACCCTATACTACGCTTTCGTCTCATTTTGGACCTTAAAATGCCAAATAAAACTGGAATAGGGGCACATTTTAAAATAAATTTATATGTGGGGATCTTTTATAATACTTTAATTACAAAACAACCCCTCCCTCAACCTCACACCCCACCCCTACCCCTACCCCCCCCCCCCCCCCCCCGTAACCCCCTTACCCCACCCTCACCCCCGTAACCCCCTCACGTTAGGGGCTTATGCAGAACTGCTAAGAAACTAATTTGGAGCTGATGATGAAGAACATCAACCCAAAGCTCCTCAAAACTCTCAATTCATATGGAAATGGAGACCATCAAATTGCTGGGAAGAAAACTCCCATGAAATGGAGCAGCGTAGGAAATACGCAGCTCAAAAATCACAGCTTTCAAGGCAAATCGGAAATACGCAGCTCAAAAATCACAACTTTCAGTCGAAAATTGCCATCTTCCCCTTGTTTGTTAATCCCAAACTGCATCTCTTCTCCTTCTCGGAGCAAATAGGAAAAAAAATCACAGCTTTCAAGGCAACAAGGATTATTCTTGGGGGGGGGGGGGGTAAGGGGGTTGCGGGTGAGATGGGGGTAGGGGTAGGGGTAGGGGTGGGGTGTGACTTGTGAGGTTGAGGGAGGGGTTGTTTTGTAATTAAAGTATTATAAAAGATCCCCACATATAAATTTATTTTAAAATGTGCCCCTATTTCAATTTTATTTGGCATTTTAAGGTCCAAAAATGAGACAAAGCGTAGTATAGGGTCCAAAATGAATCTTAAGATGGTATCAGGGTCCAATTTGAAATTTACGTGATACTTCAGGGTCCAAAATAAAAATAAGCCTTTTTGCTTCACATAAAGTTTAGGGGTCTTTTTTGTAATTTCAATTAAAAGTACTCTATATAAAGGACTATATTCATATTTAGCATTGACGTTAGTAAAAACAGTGTATTGGGACACCGTTGGACAATTTAGTCAAAACGACACCAGAAGAACCTAATAGCAACTTCAAGCGCGGGAAAATTACCTTCATCATCTAATTTATTTCCCGCCTCTCCTCACATTTTTGTCCCCAGGGTTTCACAAACCAATTTTCTCAATCTCCGGTGGAAAATGAACGGTGGAGATGGTCGGTGGCGAGATCGGAGGGACTCGAGGATCTCGAAGAAGCAGAAGCTAATACTGAGTGCTGAAGAGCAGCTCGAGTCCAAGCTCGGCTTCGATTTATTTACCGAAGGCGATAAACGCCTCGGATGGCTCCTCACTTTTTCCTCCGTATGTGTCCCAATTTAGTTGTCCACTTTCAATTTTACTTCGTTTTTGTTATGTGGCTCAATTTAATTGTCCACTTAGCTTGTCAAGTTTCAGTTGTAATTTAACGTTTGTTTTGTTTTGGTGCGCGTCCCAATTCAATTGTCCATTTAATATGTCCATTTTAAGTTTTAATTGAATGTGTGATGTGTTTTTTATGATTTTAACTCTCCATTTTTTAGTTCATAATCAGTTGTAATTGAATGTTTAATTTGTTATGTTTTGTTTCTCTCTACAATTGTCCAGTTAGTTTGTCCAGTTTCAATTCTAAGTAAATGCTCGTTTTGTTTTGTTATTTCACATTCACTAATGTCCCAAGTTAGTTGTCCATTTCTTATTACAGTTTCAGCTGTATGCAGTATTCAATTTGTTTTCTATGTCCCAATTCAGTTGTCCATTTAGTTTGCCCAGTTTCACTTGTAATTGTATTTTGACTTTTTTGGTATCTGTTCCAATTCAATCGTCCATTTATTAGCCCAGTTTCGGTTGTAATTGAATGTGACATTTGTATAGTCATGTGTCCTAATTCAGTAGTCCATTTAGTTTATCCACTTTTAGTTGTAACTGAAAATCGAACATTTGAATTGTTTTGTATGTGCACTTAATTGAATAGTTGTTTGTCCGGTTTCAGTTTATTTGAGTTGTGTTAGTACAAGTAATGGAATATCCGATTTGTTTTGTTATGTGTCCCAAGTCAATTGAGCATTTGTTGAATACTGTTTCAGTTATTTGAGTATAGTTGTATCGGTAATCTAATGCTTAATTTGTTTTGATATGTGTGCCAAATTATTTTCATTTGAGTTATGTCTATATTAGTAACGGAGTATGCTATTGGTTGTGTTAAGCGTCTCAAATCAACTGTCCATATATTGGATCCAGTTCCAGTATTTTGACTTATGTTTATAGCAGTAATGAAATATGATTTGTTTTGTTAAGTGTCTCCAATCAATTGTCCATTCATTTATAGCAGTAATGGAAGATGCGATTTATTTTTTTGGGTAATTTTTTGTAGTCCTCTTGGGAAGATCAGGAAACTCATAAAGAGTATAGCTGCATCGATTGCTACTTCGTTTGCCAGGTGAATAAAAAGAATGTTACACAGTTACATATACAAATGTATATATAACAGTTAGAATTGTTTATTCGTGATTCAATAATTTTATCTAACTAATTTGAGTTTAATATTGAATGGTTGAAGGATGGATCGTCATTTAAAGTTAAACATAAGTTTCAGCCATATTTTTATGCGGCCACAAAGGTATGCATGCGTTTTTAGTTTGATGCTCATGAAGCTTGTAAATGTTATTGGACTTTCATATTGAAACTTTCATATGTGGTATCTTCACCGGATTTTAGGAGAAGATGGAGATGGATGTGGAGGCGTATCTGAGAAGGCGATATGAGAATCAGATAACTGATATTGAGATCTTAGAGAAAGAGGATCTTGATCTGGTAAGTTGCTCTTACTTTAAAATTTCATTGTTGAGTTATGTTGTAACCTTAAGATTGTCTTGAAGAGTTAAATGCTACCATCATCCTTCCGAATTCATGAGTTTTATGTTTATTTCTTTGTATTATGCTTACATAGTGAGTTGTTTTTTGTGATAATATACTGCTTCCTATAGGTGCTTTATAGGTGCTTCATGAGTTCATATTGCCTCCGACTGTTTGATAATATACATATAATCATATTGCAAATGTGATGGATTTCCCCCACTGCAAGTTCCCTTATATGGAAAAAGAAGGCGTTGAAGCCTTGGTCTAATTGTTGAATGGAAAGTTATATCGAGGACATAGTGTTAATAGGAAAAATATAATGTCAATAATGAAAATATGTTTGGGGCCTCTAGTAGACTTGGAGATTTTAATTGTTTGTCTCGGATGTCACCTTGTTACTTTTCGTGCATTTTTTGCTGAGCCTAAGATATTGTGGCGACGAATTCTCTACTCAGATTCTGCATAAGTGATCCTATGTTTGCTATATAGTTTGTCATTGCTATTTATTACAAAGCCTGGCATTTGTTGTTAACTGATACAAGATAGCACTTTCCATTTCTCGTGGTCTTATTATAATGGAAATGGACCTGATTGAGATCTTGTATGTATTGTTCAGATTCACACTGTAACTTGAACTTCATCCCTGCAAGTGTATTCCTTCTTTTTGGTTCATTAAAATATGCTCAGGAAGCATCCAATTTGTGTTGAAGTGGCTATTTTTTATGGAAGCTGACATTTTATCCATTCTATTTGTATGCCTAAATTGGTCTCAGAATAAGCTGAAAGTTATGCACTTCTTTGTGAAGACGAGGCCATCCTACAAAATTCGAACCAGCTGTTTGCTACCTCTTTACATATTATGTGATATGTAAAAGTAACACACATACTTAACAATTGCTCTATGTACCAAAACTAGGGTTTTTGCAAATGTTCTCAAGGAGCTAGAATAAGGCAATAGTATTGACATGCTGTGAATATTTTCTATATTTTACTAATTGCCGTGTACTATTTGTATATTGTGATTAACTGTCTTTGATAATTATCAACTGAATTCTTCAGTGTGGTGCTCTACCTGGCTAAACCCCGTCATTTATATCATTAATATCTTATATCACCATGGCAGAAAAACCATCTTTCTGGATTACGGAGGTCTTATCTAAAAATTTCTTTTGATACCGTTCAACAACTGATGAATGTTAAGAGAGATCTCATGCATATTGTGGAAAGAAATAAGGAGAAATCAGATGCTTCAGAAGCATATGACTTTCTACTCTCTGGGAAAAGGTAAACCTTTTCATTATTTGCCTGCATCGAATATTCCTGTCTTATTCATTTTGAATCTTGCAGTTATATTGATTGGACAAAATTATTTTCCATCTTTAAAATTTGGAAGTGATATTTTTCTTTGAACCCTAAGATGTATATTACTCTGTGTCTGTTCAGCAGCAAACAACGACCCCAGGATTTCATTGATTGTATCATTGATCTTCGTGAATACGATGTTCCTTACTACGTTCGCTTTGCCATTGACAAAGGTAATATTAGTTTTGTCTATCAGCTTCCTTCACTCAGTTTTCTTTCAACTGTTAACATTGTATTCTTCAGATATAAGATGTGGGCAGTGGTATGATGTACTGGTATCAAGTACGGGGGTTTTGTTAGAAAAAAGAACAGACTTATTGCAGCGTGCTGAAGTTCATGTTTGCGCCTTCGATATCGAGACAACAAAGCTTCCCTTGAAATTTCCAGATGCTGAATATGATTCAGTGATGATGATTTCATACATGGTGGATGGCCAAGGTTATCTTACTATCAATAGAGAGGTGCTTATAATGCTGTAAAATTGTACCTATTGTTTTGGGGGTCACTAAAAGCTGAATAGCTGATCATTTGCATTCCAACTTTATCCGTATATTAGTGCATTACCATGGTGTCATATACGCAGTTGCCATATGCTTATTTTACTTAAAATAGATTACATTGATTCTATATGCCAATCTTTATGATTATAACCTAGTATTTGACATAATCGAGAAGAATAAAGTTCATTGTGGTGTCGCTTGAATTTCAATCCTATGTCATTCAGGTAACAATTCTTTATTTCAATGATGCATGTTTTCATTAATTCCTATACCTTAATTCACTAATGGGCGGTTCAATTGCATCAAATTTCGCCAATAGCAGTCGGTGGTTAAAGTTTTAGGCCCACAAAATAGAACTATCCTCAAAAGTCCCACTTCCTTTCATGCAATGTTATTGGTATTTTCTTTCAGAATGTAACCTAGGTTCAGTTATCAGCTACAGATGAAATTACTAAATGCAAAAATATTGCATACACTAAACTATTTCTGATTTCTGTATAAGGAAGGGAAGGTTAAGTCTTTTCCAAAATATAGTGTTGAGTTATATCTCTGCCTACTGGCATCATTTTCTCTTAAAGTTATTGATAAAAAGTGTCCACGGGTCCTCATTTCTTAGTGTCCTGCAGTGAGCAAGATCCTTCTTAAATGTGTTTCTCATTCTTACAGTTACATATTATTGTTGAAAGTATTTATTCTGGGTTTGTATTAATTTGAAAATCATGTCTCAATTGGCTCACTTATGTTGCATACTTCATTTAACTGTCTCGACATTATAATTGATCTACTAGCCTAAAAATTACTTATGTTGGAGTGTCTGTTCAAGATTGAAATATAAGTATGAAATTTGTTGTTCTTTATTGAGAGATTACATTACTGATTTGACCATCAACTTATTTACTTTTGATGCAGTGTGTTGGAGAAGACATAGAGGACTTAGAATACACTCCAAAACCTGAGTTTGAAGGTTTTTTTAAAGTTACAAATGTGAAAAATGAGGTATTATTTATTCAAATTTTGTTGGTACCTACTTCTTCTAAATTAAATGTCATGAATGATTTTATTCACTAATCTAATTTTTATCCCAGCAAGATCTCCTCAGACACTGGTTTACCCACATGCAAGAGTTAAAGCCTGGCATCTATGTTACATACAATGGTGACTTTTTTGACTGGCCATTCTTGGAAAGAAGAGCAGCATATTATGGGTTTAGTATGAACAATGTATGTATTGGGCCAAATATAAAATCTGAAGAATGGATTACTATATATTTTTTATCCTTCTTTTTTGGCTACTATATTCGTCTTTCTTCTTTCATTTCCTTCATCAAATAGCATATCATTTCACTCATTTATCTCCAGTGAACAACATTTACCTGGTAAAAATGACATTTTAAACAAGAGGATATGGTAGTAAGTCCCAAGTTGATACATCATATTTTTCTACTTGAAGAAGATTGGTTATGCAGAGTACCCTGTGACCCTTATTATATATTTTGTGCAAAGTCAAAGTTTGAGTCTCATATTAGTCAACTGGTTTAGTTTGTGGGTGATATACATACAAGCATATACCAAATTTGAATTCTTTTATCTTTGTATGTCTTCTTTTGATTTGCATGTAAATGGGCATGGAGGGGACCTTCCGATTCCCCTTCTACCTCCAGGAACACCAAACACAGCCTATATTATTATCTAATAATTTCTCTTATTGATTTGCTTGAAAGGTCTTATTGTTACACACAACAACTTTTGGTAGTTCTCTCCAGGGGAGTTTGAGTTTTTCTCTCCAGAGCCATAGTGCTACATCTTGTGCCTATAGCTACACATTGTTTTATTACTACCAATTTTTTTTTCCCTTCAAGTTGGACCCCACTTCAGATTTGTTTTCTGATTTTTTTTTGTCCTGCTATAAATGCCATTGTTAGAAATTATATCTAAACCAGACATACATTGAGTGGAAAATCTTTTTCACTTGCCTTTTGGGCTGCAGGAGCTTGGATTTCAATGTGATAAGATTCAAGGGGAATGTCGTGCTAAATTTGCTTGTCATCTGGATTGTTTTGCTTGGGTCAAGCGTGACAGTTATCTTCCACAGGGAAGCCAGGGCTTAAAGGTACAACTCGACAACTACCTGGGGGATTAAATGTACCTTGTCTTTTAAAATATTCGAATCTTTCATATAATGTCAACTAAATATAGTTGAATTTAGATTTCGTTTATAACTAAGTCTTTTAGTGAGAATTAAAATGTAGAATGAAGGGTGTTCTTTTCCACAGAGGATAATGAGGTGTTTCAGTTTTCTGGTTTCAACTTATCTATAAGCTGTAAGGTTTTTGTGAATAGACATGGACCCTATTTTTGGTCCTGGTAGAAGAGAAGTTGTAAGTGCAAGATGGCAGAAGAATAATTTGCCAGAATAGGCTAGGGCAATAAAGAGAGTGTAAGATGTTCATTAACAAACATTTGATCACCTTTTGCCTGTTATATATATCAGGCTGTCACGAAGGCCAAGCTGGGGTATGATCCACTGGAAGTAAACCCCGAGGATATGGTTCGCTTTGCTATGGAAAGGCCCCAGGTATGTCCAAACATAATGATAATACTCAATATGATGTCATTTGTACATCTTTAACATCTCGAAACAACAACACAGAGTCACAGACTCTCCTTGTGGCACATTCTTTAGCTTTTAAGAGACAACCTTTGAGAAATGTTTTATGGAAGTTTTTGTTTCTTCTGCTCTGGTTTTTTCCTGATAAGTTAATGCCAGCTTGATGCTGTAACAAATTAATGACACATCCCTTCTTGTTAAACAATGTACATTAAAATAATCTCTTCCAATATATCATGTCTTTCCTTTGATGTCGTTCTATGGTTTAAGTGGCAATATTCATTGTTTATGTAACTGCCTTAATCCAGTGACTGTGAACTTCTAGTCTCATAAGCAGTGACAATAGTAAGGACTGTACTCAGCTGTTAGAGTTAGAAAAAGACCCATGTTAGAGAAAATAGACTTTGAAAGCATGTAGAATCCACAAATGACTATGCTGCTCTTGTTAACTCAGTTGTGATAGATCATCATACAAGCTGTTGCTTAATTTATCTTTAATGTCACTACATTTGAATGATGTGAGAGTCATACTTAATCTCTGAGATTTATCTATAATGCACTTCTTGTTATGTTTACAAGTTCATATCAGTTTCTTTCACATCATTTGAAGTAAATGTCCTAATATATTCTTGTTCGTATGACTTTTAGATGATGGCTTCCTATTCGGTTTCTGATGCTGTTGCAACATATTACTTGTATATGACCTATGTACACCCTTTTATTTTTTCCCTCGCAACTATAATACCAATGCCACCAGATGAGGTGCTACGGAAAGGCAGTGGAACTTTGTGTGAAATGCTTCTTATGGTTGAGGTATGAACTCTGTGTCAACATTCTGCCATTTCTAAGATTTTTCTTTTGCCTCTTATGTTGAAGGATGCTAGAGCTTTCCTATCTTTACCTTTGTATCCATTCCCCCCCGATACATTTTGGAGGAGCTGGTGTATCACTGTAATTTTCATGCTAGAAACTTTCAATTGTACATTGTAGTACTTATGTTCCAAATATTGTATGCATTTTAGTTTCCTATCCATTAGTATGCGTGTATCTATTTATTCCAGCAATTGAAATGATTGCATTTTAATCCTTGTAGGCATACAAAGCAAATGTAATATGCCCAAACAAGCACCAATCGGATCCTGAAAAATTCTACAATGGTCATTTGCTTGAAAGCGAGACGTACATTGGTGGCCATGTAGAATGTCTAGAGAGTGGTGTTTTCAGATCTGATCTTCCAACCAGTTTTAAACTTGATCCATCTGCTTTTGAGGTGAGCCACATCATTTTTTAGTCAGTAGACTTCTTAGAGGTATATATAACTTTCTCTCTCACTAAATACAGTCAACCATGCTCTGCTTATGTCTGACAGCTCCACCAAGTATAGATGTATAAACTATTAAGAGGTGCAATTTCCTTAATCTATTATCTATGTGCCCTAATCAATAGATGCGACGTTGCGAAATTAGCTTGGAAACACATGTTTTACTTCACCAATCTTTTAGAATAATTGTCAGTTGGTTTATCAAATGCCTTGGGTGCTTCAATGAAAAAAAACAAGAGATAGTTTATTACGTAAAAATGAGGGCTGATGTTGACATGAAATTTACAAGGTCTTCTATGCTATCTAGTAAGTCCCACACAAATTACTATCGAACTAATAACACTGTTCTCTTTTTACAAATTATAGATTCTTGGTTATTTTTCGCACAATATTGTTGCTTTCATCACATATAATTATTTTGTTTGTAACCTCTTCTCATAATACTCAATTTATCAGTGTTCTATATAAAACATACCATTGAGTATTGTTTTCTTCTCTTAGTTACTCATTGACAACCTTGATCGTGATCTGCAATATGCTATCCAAGTTGAGGGGAAAATGGACTTGCAAGCTGTTACAAATTACGATGAAGTGAAAACTGCTATCACAGAAAAGGTTCAACTCCTTCTGAATTACCTTAATTATAATCATGAAATAGGACGAATGTTGTTGACCTTTGGGTCCCTCATCTATATCCTAATGGTGGTCTTAAAATTTTTATTTTATGAAAATATGGGAAGTATTATGATTATCCACAGTAACATGCACCATATTTTGATTGCTCACAAAATCTATAAAGTAAAAAGTTATTTGTTTCGTCTAAATACTTTGATAACGTTTGCCTACCTAACGTCTTTTTCTTCCTGTGTCTGCTTTCTCCCACTATTCATTCTATTTGAGAGATCTTTAAAGTAATTTGAAATGGTTTCTTGCAAGATGCAGCTTAAGGGATTGCGCAATGAGCCTATACGTGCAGAATCACCTCTCATCTATCATCTTGACGTGGCAGCAATGTATCCTAATATTATCTTAACAAACAGGCTTCAGGTCTGTATATAAATGTATCATAGACTTTACACACATTGCTCAGATATATTTTTTGTCAATTTGTCTGGCACCTATGTAGTCAGACAAATGTTCCTATTAAGTTCCTGAATTTATGTGTAAATCATCATTTCTTATGTAATAGAATTAGGTTTTGCAAAGATACAAATCATCTATAAGGTTGCAAGCTTGCATTTTGGTTGAATTGACTTCTGATAAATTTCTTTAGTTTCTGCATGGAAGATCATCTAGCTCTTGCTCAAGGAAGTCCATACATTAGTAACTGCATTTAGCTGATAGCTTATGTTGGTTTATTTCAGATCCATTGACTAGCAGATAATACCCATAAACTAGGGTCATGACTGTAATATAAACTAGAAAGGCCTATATGAGTTAAATTTTCTATTATGATGTCTTACTGTCTCTCACATCGAGATTTCATTTAACATTCTGAAATGCTTAAAAATTGTTGAGTAATCTAGCTGTTGATCCTTATTCTCGTTCTACTATTCGACCCTCATATTTGGAACAAATATGAATACTTTTCAAGCTTTTTCTTAGAGTTCTTTGCCTCGTATGTAATGTGGAGTTTGTTTTTTGTAATTGATATTTTATCTATTCTCTCAATTGTAGCCACCATCAATAGTGTCAGATGAGATATGCACAGCATGTGACTTTAATCGCCCTGGGAAAAATTGCCTTCGGAAGCTTGAATGGGTTTGGCGAGGCGAAACATATACGGCAAAGAGAAGGTTTGTCTCAATATTTCGTCCTAACTGTTAAGATGCACACCCACATCGGATATCGGTGTCCTCCCGGGTCAATATGTAAGATCTTGGGCTACTCCCTCTATAGCCAATTGGTTTTAGAGTGGAACCCCATAGACTCTTTACATGGTATCATGAGCCAGGCCCGAGTTATTGAAGCACGTGTAACCCGCCGATGTTGTTTCCGGCAGTTAATACCGGCGAGGAATATTCCGCCGATGATTGGGTTACACGTGAGGGGGAGTGTTAAGATGCACACCCACATCGGATATCGGTGTCCTTCCGGGTCAATATGTAAGATCTTGGGCTACTCCTTCTATAGCCAATTGGTTTTAGAGTGGAACCCCATAGACTCTTTACACTAACATTTTGAGTATTGCATAGGGGAAAGCTGATGTTTATTATGTGCCTGTGAAACTCTAGTGACTACTATCATTTGAGGAGGCAGCTAGAGTGTGAGATGATTGATGGGGCAGATGGGCAGTCATCGAAGTCGTTTTTAGATTTACCTAGAGCTGAACAACAACTGAAACTTAAAGAGCGTCTAAAGAAGTACTGCCAGAAGGTACAATTGTTTACATTGTCATCTTTATTGATAGGCATGCACAGTTTAAAACTTGAAATATGTTTCTTTCCTTCTCTAGGCGTACAAGAGAGTACTTGACAAACCAGTCACTGAGGTTCGTGAGGCTGGCATCTGTATGCGGGAAAACCCTTTCTATGTTGACACTGTTCGCAGGTTTATCATCATAATAGTTTTCAGCACTCAACTGTTTAAACTTTCATTTCGTGACTGGACATGTCTAAAGCTTATGCATGCTATTTTACTAATTTTAAAGGTAATCATTTAGAAAAAAGTCCTAATCTTTATCTACTTGCATGGTTGTAGCTTTCGGGACCGAAGATACGAGTATAAAACTCTTAATAAAGTTTGGAAGGGAAAGCTTTCAGAAGCAAAGGCTAGTGGAAACTCAATAAAGATCCAAGAAGCACAAGTACCCCGTTTCTTATTTCATTACATAAACAGTCTTGTTAGCTAGTTTAACTACACAATTACTGACCGCTGGTATAAATCTCTAATTCCACAGGATATGGTTGTACTATATGATTCCTTACAACTTGCTCACAAATGCATCTTGAATTCCTTCTATGGATATGTCATGCGCAAGTAAGGTTCATCAGCATCCGCTCAGTTAATGCACTGTCATTGTGGTACTCATTCTCATATAACATTTCTAGGGGTGCAAGATGGTTTTCAATGGAAATGGCAGGAGTGGTTACATATACTGGTGCTAAGATAATTCAGAATGCTCGCTTACTTATTGAAAGGATTGGTAGACCGCTTGAATTAGACACTGATGGCATTTGGTGTGCATTGCCTGGGTCATTTCCGGAGAACTTTACCTTCAGAACAAGGTATGGTTTTATTTGTTTTAACTGTTATTTTATGTTTTTCTTGTCGTTTTTTTTCTGATTTTAAAAAATCTGTTACTACACATTTTCTATTGATGTTTTGATGAGATACTGCCAATCATGAGACACCCATAGAATTTCTTTTTCTAAATTTCTCCTTTTGTCTGATCGGTTACCAAATTTATTAAAAATTGATATGAACACGTTCAGAGACTCGAAGAAGCTGACAATCTCGTATCCTTGTGTTATGCTTAATGTTGATGTAGCAAGAAACAACACAAACGATCAATATCAGGTTCGTTGGATTTTTTCCTTGTTTCTATTCCACGTTCTTAGGATAAACTATGAGTTTCCCCAATCACTATTTAGAAAGATACTTTTCATGCTAACTGATATTTCATCTAATCATTCATGTTCAGACACTTGAGGATGCTCTAAATAAAAAGTATGTTACACACAGTGAATGCTCTATCGAGTTTGAAGTGGATGGACCCTATAAGGTAATATGACTAAGTTAAAATTTGAACTTAATTTTGATTTACTAATCTTCTGTTACCTAATTCTTCATTTCACAATTATATTTAAATGAGTTATTTTGTTTACGTGTCCATAGGCAATGATTATTCCAGCTTCCAAAGAAGAAGGAATACTGATTAAGAAGCGTTATGCAGTTTTCAATGATGATGGAACCCTAGCTGAGCTAAAAGGGTTTGAGATCAAGCGTAGAGGAGAGCTAAAGCTTATCAAAGTGTTTCAGGTACCTCCTTTATTATATAGGATCATGAAGATGCTTACTTATCTCGCACTAGCAAATATATTTGCGTAAGTATGACATGCAAAATGAGAAATCAATTTTTAGGAATACTCATATGCCATTTTGTTTATGTATGAAGCCTCCCAGTTTCCTTTTAACTTCATTTGTTTCTGTTATTAACATGGTTTCCAATGCCAACCTGACAATTAGCCGAAATCCCTTCAACAATTCTTATCTTTACAATAAGCTTAGCGAACTACTTTGACCAGTATATTGGGCATGTCATTTTATTACCTTCGTAACATTCTCATGCTGATCAAGTCATTAACTGATATGACCACATATATCCAAGTTGCCAGCAATAACAATAGTAGTTTTGCAGAATTGCATGAATTTTCTCAGGTTTGCTTCCTCTTTTATGAGAAATTGGTATTGGTCCCTGCTAGTTAAAGGACCATTTTTGCACCATTTGTAAATTTACAATGACTACTTGGCAAAAAGTTTTGAACTTATAGGGGCTAAGAGTGCTCATATTACGTGAACACACTCCTATAGTGTTTTAGGGTTAGACAACACAAAATTGGCTAAAAGTAGACAAAACCAGATGCCCTAAACTAAACATGGTTTTGGCCCTAGTTGTGGTCAATTTAGCTTTTAGTATTGCTTTCATCAAATATCGAATATAAAAAACAGTATTTAGTAGTCCGTCTATCTCTTTTATCCTATTTTTGCACAAAGTTAATCGTTGATTTCTAAATTCACAAGAATAGGAAATGGGAAGTTCTTAGAAATTGACTTCGAAATCCACCTCCATCATTGATCTCTTCTCAGTAATACTACCTCCATTTTAAAACACATGACTTTTTCGTTTTTCATTGTCTAACTTTGAATAGCAATAACTAATTAATTACAACTAGCCGTTTCTGCACAGTTCAACCTGTGCGAATTTATTCTTACTATACAATAATATTTATATATAATTAATTCGATATGAGAAAATATTGTTAAAATTTATATGATAACTAAGTGGATAGAAAATGAAAAACAACTATAAATATGAGATTTTGATGGAGACAAAAGTTGGTTGAAATTAAACATAAAATAGAAGGTGGGTGGTTATATGAGATAAACATAGGGCTTCATAAGAACATGGGGCTTCAAAATTGAAGTTGTAACCACTAATTGGAGCCTTCACGCATTATATATTGTATAGATATAACAAATTGGAAAAAGTTACTTTTATGAAAATACTTTCCAATAGAAATTTATTGATATTAATTTTATATTTTTTGAATTAAAGAATAAGTAATTGACGATCAAAGTTGGATAGACAAAAACGAAAACATAATGGAGGGAGTATTATTTTTAACGCTATAGTTGTAAAATAGGGAAACTGGTATCTATCAAATTATATCAAATGTCATCTCATAAATGAATAGAGTATAAGATTTTCTTAGAGATTGAAGACAGCATCTTGTATGGATGCTCGTAAGATGTTCCTTCCCAAATAGTATGGGTGAAACATACCTATCCATGAAAATGGGTATTGGAAACTGTAAACTTTCAGTAAAACCATTCTTTTTCGTTTTCTTTATACATATACGTGATTATGAATAGATAGATAATTGTTTTTCTCATATTGGGAACTTGCGGTTATGTTGTTGTCCAACTAATTAGAAGTAATAAAAAAAATTGAAAGAAAGGAGGAATGCCTTTCTGTAAAATCCTAAACCTTGATGGTGAAAATGCTTTAGCTATTTGTGAATTTGAACGAAATGAATAGTGTGAAGCTATTAACATGTTATTACCTAGCCTAATAAATATCCAATGTTTGAACTTAGAAGAGTTGAATGATCCAATTTGTTCAATTGTTCTTAGCCTAGTTTCTTCAAGAACCTACATCTGAATCAGCAGATTTTTAGAGTCATGTGATCTGTGCAGGCTGAACTCTTTGATAAGTTTCTCAACGGCTCAACTCTGGAGGACTGTTATTCAGCAGTGGCTTCTGTTGCAAACCGTTGGCTTGATCTTCTTGATGTAAGTCAAAGTAATTTATGTGATACATATAACAATTTTAACTGAATCTGTATTTTATACCTGTTTTAAGCTGTTCCATTTGTCCAACTTCATCTTTCAGAACCTGTTAGCCAAGGCAATAGTTTTTAACAAGTGTTTTGATTGTCCAGAATCAAGGAAAAGATGTTGCTGACACAGAGTTGCTTGATTTCATATCAGAATCGAGCACAATGAGTAAGTCATTATCAGATTATGGGCAACAAAAGTCATGTGCAGTAACTACAGCAAAGCGCCTTGCTGATTTCCTGGGGGATGCCATGGTGAAAGATAAAGGATTACGCTGCCAATATATAGTTGCATGTGAACCTAAGGTACGCATTTTATAGTCTAATAGCTGTGACGATTTCATCACTTAATCCTCTATCCTTCATATTATCGGGTAAAGAATTCAAAAAGTTGGTTGAGATATGAATTCCTTAGGAGCGAGTCGCTATGTATTGTGACAAACAATTGGCGAACCAAGAAGTGTCCATTAATGTTAACTGGATCTGGCACTAGCTAATTAAGTTTCTGCCTCATCAATTGCGTCAAACAAAATGCTAATGTTATGGACTGAACCTAATATGGCCTTCCTGCTATACGATTCAGTTCTTTCTGGCTCAATGTCTTAGATCTTTGCTAGATGCCAAGCTATCTCTTTATTATTGCAATGCCACAGAGTATAATGAAACAACACAGAACTTCAAATATGTTTTGACTTAGTTGTCATTATCTGTATGTGAAATAAATTTGAAATTGTGTCTATTAACATATGGAGTAGAATTCATGCCTTCTTACCTAACTAATTAGCATTTTGCATGAGCTTGATCCTTACCAAAACTGATTGCTGCTGTTTTTCTTTTGTCTTCACATAAGACCTTATGTTGTTAATTCAATTTGAATTTGATTGTCATATGTTCTGCTTTCTCATGTGAACATTTAAGCCTCCTTCAGAGTTTATTTTATATATCCAGAATCACTTAATCAGGCAGATACTATTTTTTAAATATATATGGTCAATATGATCAGGGGACCCCAGTAAGTGAACGTGCTGTACCGGTGGCAATATTTGAAACTGATCCAGGTATGTATTTCTTTTATTAATTATACCCACTCTTTTCCACTTTGAAAGACACTCATTTGTATTGTCAATTCAGAAATCATGAGGTTCTATGTGAAAAAGTGGTGCAAAATATCATCAGATGTTGGTATCCGCTCAATCATTGATTGGTCTTATTACAAGCAACGCCTTAGCTCATCAATTCAAAAGATCATCACTATTCCGGCTGCTATGCAGAAGGTTCAATCTTGCTTGTTGATTTATTTCAATACTTCCGCACATTCTAGTTCTGAAGCTAGTTGCTGTAATACTACCCTGCTTTCATTCATTTGAGAAATAATAATTCTGATTTTGAATCTAGTTTTTAACTATTCTAGGTTGCAAACCCTGTTCCCAGAGTGGTTCATCCTGATTGGCTGCACAAGAAGGTTCGTGATAAAGAGGACAAATTTCGCCAGAGAAAATTGATCGATGTATTCAACTCTCTGAACAAGGACGATGCAGAAAATGTTAACATTAATAATAGTAATGAAATCAATGGTGCATCAGATGATTTGATAGTTGGTGATTTGGAGGACTTCCACACCAATGGGAAAAAATTGGGAGTACGGCCTATTGTTCGATCTTACGGTGCAAATACTGATAGGAATTCAGCTGAAGCAACATCTCAGGTTGATACAGTACCAAAAGAGATACCTCATAATGAAAACGAGGTTCTGCACTCAGCATCCTCTGGACATGCTATATATATTGAAGAAGACATTGAGAAAAATACAGACTATAAAGGATGGCTTGAAGTAAGGAAGAGGAAGTGGCGAGAGATGCGTAACAAAAGGAAACGACAGAGGTACATTTTTGTAATGATTTCTAGTTTTTTCTACTTGCTGGTTTTAGGGGCTAGCATGGTGAGTCATTTTATGTTGACTGCTGCCAGAGATAATTAGTTTTTCTGATAGCCATAATACATATCAATCAAATTATTGGTTTGTTATTAATATGTATTTCCATTATTATCTCCAGTATACAACGTGAATTTGTTGACGTTGCACTTTCAAGATATGTATATAAATTACTGGCATCCACAATTTAATACTCATGTTTGGATTCAATGTTTCTTATTCTGAAAAATCAAATTAGTTTCCATGTTTGTCTACATTGTAGGACTTGGAGTGACTTGACCTTAAGTTAACGAATTAGGAGGCCATAGAGAAACTCTTTTGTTCCCTTTGTTTTGAATTTGTGAAGAACTCAATTCTATCTCTCCCTCGCCGAACAAAAAAGTGGGGCGGAGACCCAGCTGTACACTCCCTTTGTTCTACGAACCCTTGTTGATTCCGAACTTTCTTCTAGATGATATTGAAGCTGCTTTATATGTAGGTTGGAAAACGTGAAGAGGACAAACAAACAGAATATTCTTGATGAGGTTACTGGTGGCATGGTTGGTCAGAGTAAAATTAAGGGCAGAACAGGTGTCAATCTTTATTTCGAAAGGCAAGAGGTATCCCTGACACGTAATCACTGGCAGGTAATTCAAATTATTTTTGATTACTTTATAACGATTAGTTTTAGGAATCACTTCTTTCCTGTATTCTGTTTTATAACCTTATTTTTGCTTCTACTCAGATAGTTCAGATCATTCCAAGTTCACAGCATGGCAAATTTTTTGCCTGGGCTGTTGTAGGAGGATCAATGCATAAAATTCCTTTGGTTGTTCCACGTATATTTTATCTCAACTCTAAAGCTCCAATAACAGAAGAATTTCCTGGGAAGCGGGTTAACAAGGTTCTTCCTCATGGACGCCGCAACTACAATTTGATTGAGGTATATTTGAGGTTTTCATGTCAATACAATATAGCTGGCCCTTCTTCCAGGATTTGTTACTTGGGTGGAGCTCTTAGATAATTCCTATGTTTTGTCATATCAATACAGTATAACTGGCCCTTCCATTAGTAGCTATTGCTGTGGAATTGTTGAGATGATTCCTATGTTTTGTGGCACGATTTTAATTCAGGTGAATATTAATGAAGATGTATATATAGCGGAAAGCCGGAAGTTAGAAGCTTTCTTAGCCGATCCTGAAGTTGAGGTGGGTGTATTAAATTTATTTGTGTTAATGTACCATTTGAATTATTTCAAAGACTAAACTGTATGGTTATTTCTTATACCCATTGTGGGGTTTATGATTAAAAATAAAATGACCTATTAAGTTATTTAAGTCAACTTTACAACATCTCATTATTTATCAACTTTTTTCATTCCCTCACAACCTCTTTCTGTTTGATTGTAATTTTCGTCGTGGTAGAGTTTCCTTGAATTCTTATCTGTTTAGCATCCTCGGTTAGGTTATCTTTCTTTATCAAGATATGGTATATTCTTACGCTGTTTCCACATTTTCATATTTCTTCTCTAAGGATGGAAATTTAGTATCATTTCTAAAGTCTCCTGCTCCATAGCCAATAACCCCACAGTTGGCGGACTAAACATCACAAAACTTTTAGTGGGTGATATGTAAGGGATTGGTATATAAATTACTCTTTATGAAAGTCAGGTTTATAATATCGTGATGATCAGTTTCCTCGGCTGAGTTATAATGACGCTCGAGATATTTCCTTCAATTTGTATAAGTTTCCAAAAGTGAAATATCTATTGATTGTTTTATTGACCATGACAAATGAACTGTTCTACCACCATCTGGTGCCTATGGGTGCTGCGATTTAGCTAATTTAGTTAGTAAATACCATCTCATTTATATATTTAAAGTTACTTATATTTTTTCCTTTTGTATAATAACTTGCAGTTAGTCATAACGATGTTTATATAACTTGGATTAATAAAAGGCTTAACTTATTTTTCATGCATCCATTGGGATGATTTGAGCATGCATCCTTGATTTCATGCAGATTTTTATTGATTTGGGTTGTCAATGTGATTTTTTTATTAGGGAATATATGAAACAAAGATTCCTCTTGAATTAAGTGTTGTACTTCAAGTTGGGTGTGTCTGCAAAGTGGATCAATCTGCCAATAAATCAAATGCTCAAGATGGTTGGTGTTTGAATAATTTGCACATGAAGACAACAACAGAGTGTCCATATCTTGAGCAATCCATTTCCTTTTTCTACTTGTACCATAGGTATGTTGAACTCTGATTATTCTCAATTTCTCATTACTGCTGTATTCATGCAATGGGAATATAATATTTTGCCATGAGGATCTTTATTTTTCTTCCGGGAGACATCAGGTATGTGATATGTCAAGTCAAGTGAGGGTAAGGCCATCTAGCAAACAATTTTTGGAACATAGCCTAGGTTATGGTAGGAATGTAGGACATTCATAAAAATTGGTTGAAATTTAAGGACCTTATTCTATTAAAACTATGACTTTAATTAGCTATATCTGAAACTCAAACACAAGATATTGGTAGGACTTCAGGGAACTGTCATTACCTTACATAATTTAAGGTCAGTTGAAATTTGTCCATAAAGAATTTTGCAATTTCTTATGCGATGCTATCTGAGTAAGTGTGTTCTGTACTACTGATGGAGACAGTTGTAATGCAGTCAATGAACTAAAATTGATGTTGCGTGTGTTGCGTGTTTAACTTGCTTTCCATGAGATGCTGAAGCTTGTTCAGTCAATGAACTGGAATTAACATTAGCAACTCACTGAAATATTTCACTTCTGAACAGTAAATAGATAACATTGAAGTAAGGACCCAAACGAAAATAATTGGCCAATAAACAAATAATTATTGAGCCCATGAATATCAGCAGAAGATCCCTGTGCTATAATGATCCTACAATTTTGTATATATGTAGATACATAGAAAATTTTCAGAACCTTGTTATGGTGCACACAACTATTGGAGTTATAATGTGTGCTTCGTAATTCTGTTTGTGCTTTTAGATAACTACTAAGTTTCATAGTGTAAGTAACACTGTATTTTCCTACAGTATCTCCGAGGGACGGGCTATATATGTTGCATTTTTCGCAGCATCCAAGACCATATCTGTGGTGGTTGTAAATCCTTTTCAGAACAAGGAGTTATCAGCAAACATATTGGAAAGACAGTTCCGTGAAATGACAAACTCGCGATCTTTGGACCTGTCTTTGCCAACAGACGGGCTCACCTTCAAGGTAAATTTATATTCTAGTAGACAACCACCCCACCCTCTCCCCAGATCTTGTTTTGTAATGACAATTTTTTCATCGTTCTGCTTATGTAACACATGCTATCCTCTTAGGTGGACTATGTTGCACATAATAAGGATGCTGAAAATCAATTGCAGAAAATAATTAGTAATTACAGGTACAACTTAATTTTTATTTATTTCTTTTAAACAATTGGATTTTCTCTTTGGTACTTGAATAACCAATATACCTTGTTGGTCGTGAACAGGTTTTTTTATGAATCACATATGTCGTAAAACTTTGTTTAAGAGTCCATGAATATAAAATTTAGGTTCTTTGACGTGTTACCAGAACTGATACATAATAAAACTGGAAATGGTTATTGGTCTCAGAGAACACATTGTCCCTGGTGAACTCCGAAATATCATTATAGAGTAAACCATAAATACTATTCCACTTTAGCTAATCATTTGGTAATTATATTCATATAAGCCATAGATACTATTCCAAGCTACTCATTTGGTAATTATATTCCATATAAGCCATAGATACTATTCCACTTTAGCTAATCATTTGGTAATTATATTCCATGTAAGCCATAGATACTACTTCCTTCATCTTAATCCTTGACATATTTGACATTGAACAAAGCTGTAGTGGTCCTCGATAATCAGACATCTGCACGTGCACATACACAAGTGTTTTCTCTAATATACTTACGTGGATTTCAGAAACGAGAATCGAATACCTATAATTGCTCTTATTGAGTGTCCTAATCCTGATCTCATCAAGTCTGCTGTTAAACCATTGGATGATTTCCCCTGTGTGACAAGGCCTTCAAATGCTCGTGAAAGCGTATATCCGGTATAAGTTCTACCAGCTTCCTTGTCACTGTTATTTGAGAGAGGCACTCACTGGTTTGTTGTGTTTATTTCTTCCAACTTACTTGAGACTTACCGTCCTTTCCAGGCTCTTGCTTGGCAAATTTTTGCTGCAAAAATTGGTATGCAAAAGTGTGCTGCATCTTGTCACTGGTTGAACCATAGGATTTCCCTCTCAAGATATGCTCATGTAATCCATCTACATTTATTGTTAAAGATCCTTCATTGCTCCCCGCCCTAATCACACACATAATTTTTCCATTCTCCGTTGCATGCATTGAATAGTATTGTCAATTGCAACAGGTTCCTTTGGGAAATTTTGGAGTTGATTGGGTTTTGGATACAGCTGATATTTTATATTCAAGGTCATTACGAGATCAGCAGCAGGTTGTCTACTCTTGGTCACTAGGCTATAAATTCACTTTTGATTGATGCTCCTAAGAACTTGATTACAAAAACTGAAAACTTTCAAACATGATGAATACTTATCTTTGAATAGCTACTAAAACTACGTATAATTTTTTGTTATTCAGAATCCTGCTAAGATATGGTATCTATTATAAGCTGTGAAGATAATGATATATCTTCTATGTAATTTGGGTTATTTGTTGGCTTTCATAGGTCCTTTGGATATCGGATAATGGGATTCCAGATTTGGGTGGCATAATTGATGAAACAATATGTTTTATGGATGAAGTAAGTTTCTACACAATGGTTTTATATTGTTTTTCTAGGATTTAGATTCTGTGGCATAGGTTTTGCTTTAGTCACATTTAAAGGAAACTTTAAGGTTTGTTATCTTTTTGTATTCTAACAAGTTATCTATATGTGATAGGTTACTCAACCCATGCTTACTTACCCAGGAGCCTATAGGAAGATATCCGTGGAATTTAAGGTCCTTGATACTCTTGAAACCTTTCTCTGTTATCTGTGGTGTTGCATTATATGATATCATAGTCTCAGTATTTTGTCAATGTTTAGATTCAACATTTGGCTCTCAATGCTCTTCTCAAAAGTAACCAAGTCAATGAAATGGAAGGTGGTGCTTTATTTGGATTGGATCAAGATTTCAGTTCTGGAGCAGAGTTATCTACTGAGCAGTATGGTGTTGATGAGGTGACATCATGTGCTCCTGCATTTCGGGTGCTCAAACAATTGACCCAGAAATGCCTTCGAGATGCTCAGACCACAGGGAATACTTTCGCTGATCGAATATTACACCATTTATATCGTTGGCTCTGCAGGTCCTCACATATTTATACATATAAAAGATGATGATCATTTCATTTTTCTCCTAAAATTTACTGTTTTCCGTCTGTGTTGCAGTCCTAAATCCAAACTTCATGACCCAGCTCTGCATCGTATGCTTTACAAGGTATCATTTTCCAATTACAGTTTTCTATTTTATTAAAACAACGTTCAAACATTGAAGATGAAAAAGGATAAAAATTCGAATGAGGAATCATAAATTGCACCTTTTCTTCACATTTTATGTTAGATGCATGAATACTTCTTCGAGTATGTATCATTGCTGTGTTCTTTTCTGAATTATATATCTTCAGTTGATACTTACTATGATTACCATTGGTAGATTATGCAAAAAGTCTTTGCATTGCTGATGGCTGAGTTCCGCAAATTGGGTGCCACGGTCGTATATGCTAGCTTCTCGAAAGTTATTATTGACACTGGAAAAGCTGATCTTTCTGCTGCTAAGGCGTACTGTGAGAGTGTACTAAAAACACTTAAAGCTAGGTTGGTCTCTTTGAAGGAATCTCAACGGTCATAATACTCAATACTACGTAGTAAATATTGTTCTGAACTTGGCCTCAATTTTAATGCTCTTCTTCCCCTGCAGAGAACTATTTGAGTGGATTGAGTTTGAGCCTTCACAATATTGGAATTCTCTGTTATTCATGGATCTGGTTAGCTTTCTGTTATTAAGTAAAGCTAATATATCAGTTTTGGTTACAATTTCTTAATGAACCACAAAAGGCTCTTTGCCCTAAATTATGGCCTCCGTTTTCAGAATGTGATTTATGTCTATTTGGACATAAAAGTTGACACATTTTAAGTCCTCTTATTCCTTAAATAATAACTATTTTTCAGTAGTATTTTTCTTTACCTTTGTTTTTACGAACTATTTTTCAGTAGTACTTTTCTACACTTTTGTTTTTCCTATATTACTGCTTCTCTGTCCTATTAAATCCAAGCTCTCTGTGAATTCACTTTTCGTAGCCTTGCAAGGGAATCACTATCGATTTAAGCTCTCATTTCAACTTCACGACAACAATTGAGAAGCCAGTGTCTCCAGCATTCCTTCCCTTACCCCTTGTTCTAAATTAATAAACAAAAAGATACCAGTACTTCTAAAGGAAGCCATCTCTCTGTTTGCTGATGTTTTAGCACTTACTCAAGTTCTTATATCAATTTAGCCATGCAAATTGCCAATGTGATCTTTGTAATATGATTGAGGTGATGCACTGTCGGTTTCCACCCACCCAAACACATATGGCTCTCACCACCCAGATTTCGTAGTTCCATTTCCTGTTCCGTCTTTTTTTATATGAATGAGCTCAAATCTATTTTGCTTTCTTCACCAATAGTGAGCTCATTTGCTTGTCTGGTGGTTTCCTTACAAGCTAATTATTATGCTTGCCCTTCATGTCTCCCACAAAAAATATTATTGTGAAAGAGCAGTATAGTGAAGTTAAGCTAAAGTAGAACATCTTATTAATGTGTGCCAAGTCAAATGAGTTAATTCTAATAAATATGGAGGCTGTACAAGACCTGAACTCAGGATTTTAGATCGACCCGTATATAATATACCATTCTCGTTCTTTTATGGCAGTATAATTATGGCGGCATTCCAGCAAAACTTTCTGTTAGATCATCAGAAGATGATCCAATGTTGGAAGAAGAAATCATTAATGATGAGTCGCAGCTTGAGATTTTGTCATTTTGGAACATTGCTGAAGATTTACCAGAAGCAATGCAGGTATGTCATAAATCATTGAAAGGTTGATGAGTCTTGCTGGAATTAAGGACCTATTCTGCCTGTTTTCCTTTACTAATGTATTATCTTGTCAAATAAGGCAACGTTGACTTTCTCAAACTGCAGGAACAATTCAATTCGGTGGTTGCTAAATTTATTTATGATCCATGGAAATATGCACAAAAAGAGGCTGTAAATAGAGCAGCTTCAAAATTCGGCAACACTTGCACACCATCGATAACAGGTGCTGCAGCCGAAGCTTTTGAACTTTGCCTGACAGAAAATCTAAAGAAAATGGTTGGTATAAGTTGTCGCGATAAAGTACCTGTTTTATCCATAATCATAGTTCTCACCTTCTGTGACATTCTGAGTCTCTTAAATACTTTTTCGTACAGATCAAGTCGTACTTAAGCATGCTTCTGAATATTGTCAACAATGATCATCGATTCATTAAAGGAAATGATCAAACTACTCCTAATAGTCAGAAAGGGGATCCTTCGCTGGAGTTCATTAAGCATGTCTGTGCAGTTTTATCTCTTGACCAGAATGTTCAGCATGAAGTGTTGGTAATGCCTTTTTTAGTCCTTGTTCAATTCCCATTACTTCTTTATTGGTGTGCTCAGTTACTGTTGAGTTCTTGTTGAAATTGGTGTGCATTCTTACATGTTCTAAGCAAACCAGCCAGATAGACTTTGCTGGTTGAAACACTTTTTTTGCAAGTTACATTAGGAACTGGATGTCTTGTTATAATAATGCTATTAGAACACTTAATAAAAAAATTGGTTGTGGGACCACAGATAAATATCCTTGAAGAATTTTGGTTTAACATCAAATTGTTAAAACGAGAACTGCAAAAAATGAGTAATATTTTTTCTTGAGCCTTGCATTTAGTTTATGCTCTTGCTAATTCTTTTAGTAAAGTCTATATTGTGATCTTTGTTCAGTCTTGTATCTAATTATGCTCTTGCTCATTATTTTAGAGACGAAGTCAACTGTGATCTTATTCAGTCTTGTACATGGTCTCTGAAGGTGGGAGATGATCTGCATGTGCTCTACTCGTATGATTTACTCTGTTATTTATTTTATGTGCAGATTATGAGAAGGAACCTACTAAAATCTGTTCGAGTGCGGGAATTTGCACCAGAAGCAGAATTTCAGAACTTCTCCTCTGAATTTATTATACCAGATGTCATTTGCAGGTGAAGTGGCCTTCTTTATCATTTTTGGGACTTGTCAATTTTAAATAGAAATAAAATATTACAAATATCTAAAATAATGAGTGAAATACTAATTTCCAATTCTTGACATGAGCTAGAATGAATATTTATTTCTTCACGAGTTCCCAATATTGCTAACTTCTATAAATGAAAAGGCTGGCACCGATGACATTCCATGTTCATATAACTTTTGGATCCCAGAAGATGAATTATACTTATTAGTTGTTACCATCATGTACTTCTGCAGCTTTTGCAATGACCGCAGAGATCTACATTTAGGCCGTGATAGAGCTTTACTAGCTCAAGGATGGCATTGCACTGCCCCCCTATGTGGGCAACTGTATGATCACGAGGTCATGGAAAATACTCTTCTGCAAATTATGCGGCAGAGAGAGCGACTGTACCACCTGCAAGACCTTGTGTGCATGAAGTGTAACCTTGTGAAAGCTGCACACATAAGTGAACATTGTATTTGTGCTGGATCATTCAGGTGCAGGGAGGATTTATCAGAGCTCCAAAGTACAATGCGCCTTTTTCTGGATGTCGCTAGAAATCAAAACTTTCAGCTACTTCATGAATGTTGCTCTTGGATCCTGGAACAAAACACAACTGCAGCGATATAACTCAATGCAGATGGATAGACTTTTGGACTGCCCATTGCAGATTCCTTTTTAACGGTAAAGTACATTCTGAGATCTACATTGAAAAATGCCTTGTACAGCATATGTGCCAAAGATATCTGCTTCTCCAGTTTATCTTCGACCGATAATCGCAAGACTAAAATGGCTAAAGGAACATATCCCGGGTTAACACATTAGGCTTCCAATTCGAACAATCCAACTTTTTGATCTCCAACAATTATGAGCATCTGCATGTTAGTTGCAGCAAAGGGAGTAACGTATATGGTGAGAGCATTAGTGTAAATACATGTATTCATTAGTATTTCGAGCAACTGTCAGAAAAGATGCAGTGGACAGTGGTCATCCATGAGGACCCCTTCAGAAAATTTTAAATTATCATAGTGGTTGTTTTTAACTTGTACTTACATTTTTCCCCTCAATAGTCTAAATTCTTCTTTATAGAGATTCATATGTAAAGAGATGATTATTATAGTTGATTCTACCAATGCATGTCTTTTTGCATTACTTTCACTACTACTAATAGTAATAAAATAAATACTCACTGTAATAAATAATAGGTGGTTAAGTTGGTATTATGGGCTACGCTACATGTACACCCAAACAATGTTACTTTTCGTTGTGAAATTATCATTTTGCCCCTCTGTCAAGTTCTTCAATCACTACATTTGCAAATAGGGGGGCATAAATCTAAATTTGCTCTCGACAAGCACTATTTAGGTGTGCATATAACAGATCAGTGGTATTATGGATGGTTAAGTTGGCGGAGTAGTTGAGTGTCATTATAAGTCACGAGATTGATTTTTCTTACAAACACTTTTCTTATCGAGTTTATCACACACCGGTAGGCCTAGAGCCTCCTCTTAGGTCTTTTCATATTTTGATATATGGAATAGGTCTTTTACTATTTAATATATCTAATAAACAATGTAAGAAACTCACATCATTGTAAATCTACAAAAAAAAAAAAATATATCTAATAAACAATGTAAGAAAGCTAAATAGATTAATGGTTGAGTTGGTCAAAGATCATTCTCCTAAGTGAGAGGTTGTGGGTCTCAAACTCCGGTGGCTTCAAATTTTAGTTTAATTTAACAAAATTTATCACTTTGAATGATAGTTTGTAAATTTTGGACCCTCTATTTCATTTTTACTTAGAATTGTCCCCTCCCTCCCTTGTTTTCATATTGGTCTCGCTTCTAATCACATATGATTTGCCTAATATAATTTACGTGATTAGCAAAATTTACAGATTAGATCCTTAGTCACATATTCTACTCATGGATTGTTTGTTATAAAATAGAAAATAAATAAACAATAAAACTATTAAGGGAAGCATGGCACCATTATATAACTCACTAACTTCCTTGTACTCGTTAATCATTATCACTCATATTTCTGTTTATTAGTACTATCTTTATTTAAACGTCATACTTTTCTATTTCAATTTTATAACAAACAATCCATGAGTAGAATATTTTTGGACTTTATTTCGACTACTTATGAAGGACGAATATGACAATGAAAAATTAATGTTTGAAATGATGGCAGACACTACTAGACGTTTGTAGACACCAATATACATTGTCAGAGACCATTAGACGTCTGTAGACACCAATATACACTGGCAGACACCATTAGACGCATGTAGACACGAGTAGACACTTTTTGTATAAAATTTGGGTCTCAAAATTAAGAGGGGCAATTTAGTAATTTTACGTGATTATGTGTTATTTAGGCAAAGAATTTTTGAAGGGAGTTATTTTCCAAAAACATTTGGCTAAGTGTGTTATTTTGTAAATTTTTTCATAATTTTAGTATACTATTTTTCTAAAGTATTTAAAAAATTAATTAAATTCACAATTTTAGAAGGTCAATTTTTTTTAAATAATAATTAGCAATGAAATGAGTTTCGAACCCAAAACATTTTGATCACTAACAAGAGTATTTTCTATTAAGCTATTTGATTAACTCTAAAAAGTCAATTACTAAAATCCAAAATTTAATATGAGAGTGAAGCCGTGGAACTATATAAGAGAGAAAATTGTAGGATTGACACCTTTTGAGACTTTTTATTAACTTATAGCACTACTTTTCATTTTTTTATATTTAATAGCACTCGAGAGGGGCAAAATGACTAAATTGCCCCCCGATATTTTGATACACTGTTTTTAATTTTTTTTTCGATTTTTTTTTACAAAAAATGTTTTTAGTTAAAAGTTTGGTCCTTGTTTGCCAAAAAAGTTTGATAGTTTTGGTAGTTGTTTCACAAAAATGTTCGATTTTCGTAATTTTTTTCGTTTTTAGCTAAAACAAGTACGAAAACCGAACTTTTTTTTTCGAAAATCGATACTTTTAGTTTTTTTAGCTAAAACAACGCCCAAAATCGACCCTCTTTTAATATGAAAAAGAATAGAACAAAAATAAACGAAATAAAAATCGAAATAAAAATAATAATAAAAATCTTGAAAAAAAAATGAAAAAAAATCAGAATTTTTTATAAAAAAAAACTCGTAAAAAAAGTGTATCGAAATATTGGGGGGTAATTTAGTCATTTTGCCCCCCTCTAGTGCTATTTAATGTAAAAAATGAAAAGTAATGCTATAAATTGATAAAAAGTCTCAAAAGGTGCTATTCCTATAATTTTCTCCTATATAAGACCATCTCCAATAGCAAATATTTGAAGGGATATTTGGAGAATTTTGGCAGATTGATACCTTTTGATATCAATCTTTAACTTCTGGCACCACCTATAATTTGATTATTTTAGTATTAAATGATACCCTCCCCTTCTTCTTCTTCACTATCCAACCACCACCACCACCATCACCAAAGTCTTTTCTGAGCTTGGAAGTTGATATCATACCATTAGATCCTCTAATTATGACAGATGATTGAGCTTGTTTGATCCAATGGATCTTATTGAACGAGGGCAATTTAGTCATGGTACATGAAATTAGATTAAGAAATTAATGTTTTCTACATCCTAAATTTAAGTTGTCAAAATAATTGTCTCTTTCAGTTAATCGAATAGCCTAGTGGAAAAGACTTTTGCTAGTGACCAAGAGGTCCTGGGTTCGAAACTCACCTCATCGCTAATTTACAAAAAAAAAAAACAATTCTCTTACATATTTATTGCTCCAAATTCTAATTAATGACCCATTATTTTTAATCTTCTCAATATTTCAATAGAATAGAAAGGTAATATTACAGGAAATTTCTTATATACCGGAGGAGTCTTTTCCGAAAATATTTCGGACAATAAAACTGAACCGTTGGATCAAGATTACTGGATGAGATTGAGTTTTAAACCAACTTACAAGTAACTATAGTTTAACAATATTAATTTTTTATTTTTATTTTTCTTCTTCATCTGTCTCACACTCACGTACATTCCCTAGTTGCTATGTTAATAGAAAATTGGTGGCCATGATACGTCATTCCATAACAGTCACCACCATTCCATGTACATACAGCTCCCTCACTAAAAACTTGCCTCTCACCATTCCATGGACATATATGACTTGTTTTACTTTCCATTGCCAATCTCCTATCTCTAATCCTTTCCATCTATTGTTTTGAGGGGCATGTGTTTTAAGCCATTCATAAGCCTTTTCATTTGATGCAAACTCCTTAGGATTATCTTTTAAATTGGTGGTTTTATCAATAAGGTCTTCCCTAGTGCCGTTTGGATTCTATTAGTAATGAGGATTCGGAATATCACACATTGATCAATCAAAGAGAGATTCAACAACTAAAAGAAAGATCGATTGGAAACAGGCTATCACGCTTACCCCTGGTAATTATATTGAAGCATAATGTGATGTGCTTCCAATGCCAATAAAAAGTAACCCACCCAATAGTATTTAACATCCAAAAAACAGCCAAATAAAATCCGGGTCCGTTACCCTCTCGTATCTTTATCGAGGGATACTCGAGTAATTTTTTTTACTCGATACCCGAATCGAAAAACCTGGGTCTGCTCGATTACCCGCTCGTTTATTTTTTATATTGTATATTTATATGTAATATATGTTATACTTTAATCATATTGAACATCAAATGACCAATATCAAATTAATATTGAAAAGAATTCTCAGATTTGCATTAAACAATTAAATATGTTTGAAGAGAACCCCAAAAATAAAATTTTTAAATAGAAATTTGGGGATAACCCGGAACCCCCTCGTCGCCCGGCTAATAAAACCTGACTGGGTACCCGCTCGTATCATTATCGAGCGATACGAGGGTAATACATTTGCTACCCGGATCGTTATAACCGGATAATTACCCGGCTCGGCAAAATAAAAACTCGGCCGAATAACCCATTACCCACTCGAACCCGGTTCATTAACAGCACTAGTCTTCCCAAATCTCGTGATTGGACACAACATGGGCCTCATTCATATGGACTTTATCCACCTCAACATGGACCTGATTTGGAATGATATTGGGCTGATCAACCTGACCTACTCCCATTTGCAATGGCTCATCAGCATGGCTCTCATTCCAGGGAACTAGTTGCACTTGCATGCCATGAGCAACATCTTTATCAAGGTCTACAACAAATAAACAGTTCCCAACCAGGGGCGGATCTACCTCATTCGAAATGGTGGTTCGAAATACACATAAAAAACTATTTTAGCGCTACTAATGAAATATTCTTAATGATTTTTCTTAATTAATTTTTTTTAACTCCAAACCTGTAACTTTATTTTTTACATAAAATGCGGAGGAGCTAAGCAACCCAAAAGAAGCAATTTTTCCTTCTCAGAAGTGAATTGTACTGTATACTCTAACTAAAATGTAAAATAAGTCATGGGAGACCCAAAAATAATGGAACATATCCTCTGTATGAGAGAGCTACAAATGAACCAGCCCTGGTTGTCCATCGGTAATCATCCGAATGCACGCCTAATTGTTACATCGAGCACCAAAATAAGCAGGCAGGTAGAGTAAACTACCATGGCGCGGGCAGACTGTTAAAATTGCACAACTTAAAGAGTAAAAAAGATGTGCAGGTGCGAGGACTTGAACTCTGGTCTATGGTTGCATTGTTATATCTACTTACCAACTCATCTAGCAAGATTTTTGGTGGTTCAAATGAACCACCTTGAACTACTTCAGGTCCGCCCCTGTTCCCAACTTAGACAAAATTAATAATTTTAATATTTTAATTTAGTATAAAACTTAAGTTTTCAAGCAGATTTATAAATGTGGAACTATAATCTTTTTAACATGTATATATATATATATATGTCGAACCATAATTGGACGATTACCTGCTCGTTTATTTTTTATATTGTATATTTCTATAAATGTGGAACTATATATATATATATATATATATACTGGTAACAAATAAATTTAAAAGTCACATATTACAAGTTGGTTTAGTGAGATATAAAACAAATTTTGAGGGATTTCCCACTACTCCATTTAATAAAAATCAATATTAACATATATTGTATAACAATTGAAGAACAATATATCAAGATATACCCTTTTCACCCTACTTCACTATTATATGCACAAAAACAAACAAAAGGGTAGTTGAAACAGAAGAAATCAATGAAGAAAGTAAGGAAATACTCTTTGGAGAGAACAAGTATTGATAATGGAATTTTATTCAGTAAAATATTCTAATTATATCAATTAATTAAGTTTCAAGTTAATAAATTATCCTTTGAAATTTAGTTAATTGAATCATACGGTCCAATCAAATGGTTACATGGAAGATTGAATCGTCCAATTATTTTTTCGACATATGAGAAATCGGGATCATAATAAATAATTATTTTCACCAAATAAATAAGTAAAAATAATTAATGAAATAGATAATTATGTCTTTTAAACAAATAAAAAGATATAATTATCGATCAAATCATATAATTATTCTTTAAATTAAATTAAAGAATAATTATTAAAGGCTCAAACTCAAGTCAAAGTTCAAGCCCAAGTCAAAGCTCAAGCCTGTGGATTTGTCTGCCTATAAATAGAGCATTCTCATTCATTTGGAGGGGGGATTTCATTTGCAATAAAACAAACAAAAGCAGAAGAAGAGAAAAGCTCTACAAATCAGAGAACAATTCATCAGCATTCAACCTGCATTTGAATTCATCAACATTCAAGTCTTTGAATCTTCGAATCTTCAAGAACAAGCTGCAAAGGCCTTGACGTATTCAAATCTTCAAACATTTAATGATTAAGTTCAAGAACAAGCTGCGAAGGCCCTTGACTTATCCAAATCTTCAAACATTTAAGCATTCAACAATCAAGTTCAAGAACAAGCTGCGAAGGCCCTTGACTTATCAAATTCTTCAAACATTCAACAATCAAGTTCAAGAACAAGCTGCGAAGGCCCTTGACTTATATTGTGAAGTAGAATCAAAGGATCAAATATAGATTGTACCCAAATCATTCAATATAAATTTTTTTTGCGATCGCTCATTTTCTTGTTGTCAATTAAATTCAAGACTTAAGAAAATTTGTTGTTACAAATTTGGCACGCCCGGTGGGACAATCTCTACCTTTCATCTCAACTTCATTCAAGTGATATTCATAACTCAAGATTTATGGCTCCAAAGATTAATACTTCCAAGCCTTTTTACCTCAACACCAAGCTTACTGACAAGCAAGGATTGCAGATTGTGCATGGCCAGACTCCAAGTGTTCAACCAGGAATGCAAGGAGAAGAGATGTCAGCGACTAAGAAAACTCTCCTACATCCTGCATATTCCAAGTCCTCTCATCGAGCTGACGATTCATCATCCAGCAGTGGCTCAACAACAACATCACCTCATGGGAATGTACAGTCAAAGGATCTCATGCAGGAAGACTCTGTTGACACTTGTACGCCAGTAATGATGACGACCTCTTCGAACATAGAAGAACAGGTGGCATAGCTTACCAAGACTCTCGAGGGACTCGCAAGGTACATCCAAAGTCAATATGCTAAGATTACCATGATCATGAAGAAAGTTACAACCAATGATGAAGGAAGAAACAAGACTGACATAAGCTCGAAGGCACCTGTCATGCATGAGTCCGCAGAGAGTTCCAGGAAGAACAAGCTGGGTGGTTTTGACATCCATGTCCCAATGGATGGACTCATTCCTACTAATCAACTTAGAAAGTTTATTATAGGGGCAATCAAAAGTGATAAAGGGGATGAAAAATCTCAATAATCATATGTTAAACCATACACAGCTCGATTAGATAAGCTACCAATGCCGATGGGGTACTAACCTCCAAAGTTCCAGCACTTCGACGGCCTAGGAAATCCCAAGTAGCATATAACACACTTTGTGGAGACATGCAACGATGCAGGAACAAAGTGAGACTTAATGGTGAAACAGTTTGTTCGCTCTCTCAAAGGCAATGCATTCGACTGGTACACTGAGTTGGAACCAGCTTCTATAGATATTCCAATTATATCAATTAATTAAGTTCCAAGTTAATAAATTATCCTTTGAAATTTAGTTAATTAAATCATACGGTCCAATCAAATATGTATGTGTGACATTTATTATCAAATTATAATGGTTACATGGAGATTAGATCGTCCCATTATGGTTCGACATATGAGAAATCGTGATCATAATAAATAATTATTTTCACCAAATAAATAAGTAAAAATAATTAATGAAATAGATAATTATGTCTTTTAAACAAATAAAAATATATAATTATTTATCAAATCATATAATTATTCTTTAAATTAAATTAAAGAATAATTATTAAAAGCTCAAACCCAAGTCAAAGCTCAAGCCTAAGTCAAAGCTCAATTCCGTGGATTTGTTTGCATATAAATAGAGCATTCTTATTCATTTGGAGGGGGAGATTTCATTTGCAAGAAAACAAACAAAAGCAGAAGAAGAGAAAAGCTCTACAAATCGGAGAACACTTCATCAACATTCAACATGCATTTGAATTCATCAACATTCAAGTCTTTAAATCTTCGAATCTTCAAGAACAAGCTGCGAAGGCCCTTGACGTATTCAAATCTTCAAACATTTAATGATTAAGTTCAAGAACAAGCTGCGAAGGCCCTTGAATTATTCAAATCTTCAAACATTCAAGCATTCAACTATCAAGTTCAAGAGCAAGCTGCGAAGACCCTTAACTTATCAAAATCTTCAAACATTCAACAATCAAGTTCAAGAACAAGCTGCGAAGGCCCTTGACTTATATTGTGAAGTAGAATCAAAGGATCAAATAGAGATTGTACCCAAATCATTCAATATAAATTTCTTTGCGACTGCTCACTTTCTTGTTGTCAATTAAATTCAAGACTTAAGAAAATTTATTGTTACAACAGGAATGATCTCGAACAGAAGCAGCTGAAAAAGGTTGCAAGATAAAGCAAAAACAACACTAAATATGATTTGAATAATTCTAAAAGCTCTAGCTTTGTATATCCTAAATAACATTACCCTTAATTCAGTACACAATCCCCAGAATGCCAAACACATTTAAGAATTTGTGATTAAAACTAATAAAGATTTTATTTTTACAACTTTTCACCTTAAAAATAGGCCAGGAGCATATATCAAGGAATAAAAATAGCACAAATATGAAAAACTAATTGAAATAAAAGAGACCTAGTAAATCACACAAATTTTTTTGAAGAAAACACAAACACCTAGTAGAAAGGTTAAGTCTTTACAAAATAAAATAAAACAAGCATCAAATATTGTTTTTAAGCATAACACTCACCTAAATACGTTCTAATTGATATTTTCATTTTTCAAGTCAAATCTAAAAATTAAGGTACAAAAAATCTCACAGAGATACCAAAAGTTCAACTACGATAACCCTAATAACTATAATGTTAGCACTCAATAACCAGAAAATTAAATATTCAACCTTTTCAGAATTAATAAAAATAACAGTATCAATTTTAGAAAAGTTTAAATAACTGGAAAAAGAAATATATAAGCAGAAGAACAAACCTGTGAGGAGAGATTGGAGAAAAGGAATTCAATTATAGAATTAGTGAAACATGAGACTGAGAGGAGTTGACAGAGATGACCAGATAATAGACGTGAGTGTCAGACAGATGAAGAAGAAAAATAAAAATAAGAAATTAATATTGTTTAACTATAGTTACTTGCAAGTTGGTTTAAAACTCAATCTCATCCATTAATCTTGATTACGGTCTAGTTTTATTGTCAAGAATGATTCCGAAAAAAACCCGCAAATATAAAAGAAATTTTCAATATTACAAGAATCATAACTCAATTGTTCATTTTTAATGAATAGAGCCGGTCAAATGAATGTTGGCCAATCGCCATCATTTTCGACTCATGTTGGCAATTCTTCCTACATCCAAATTGATATAGAATGATCTCATTTTTTCAAATTCCGATTATGTTTCTTTATTTCTAATTTGATGAGTACTAATGTTTATTGCTCATATGTTATTAAGCATGAGAGAATTTATCACTTCAAACTGCTACACAACCAACATGAACCCATGCAATATTACTTATATATCATCTAGCAGCAACAATGTCCAAAATTTGGCTATTCAAAATTACTTATCATTCTTGAATTCAAGATAGTCATTGATTAATTTTAGTTTTCGCTTCAAGAGACAATGGGGTTTGTGATGCAATTTCTTGCGTTCAATTAATTCAAGAAAAAATGATTTTTGATTTTTTGGGTTTCAAATTTCAGTAAACTAATTTGGGAGGGTTGACTTGAGTAAGAAAGGACATGAATTTGGTTGATTTGTCTTTAATTGATGCGTGTCATTAAAGTAGACAGAAAATTTTGTGGGTTTTCATTAAATTGATTTTTGAGTGTTTGTTGCCATTTATGAGTTTCTAAGGTAATTAGTCTAAATTAACCTATTTAAGCAAGAAGCTTAAGTTTTTGGTTTAAGCATCTAAAGCAGGCTCGCCTTTTATTTACCAACAATAACCAATTAACCATCAAGACTTCACAAATTCACTAGTACAAAAAATGAGCAAATTGCTGAAATGGTCTCCGAAAATGGGTTCAGATTGTCTTTTGGTCCCGAAAGTACAAAAGTTGCAAATCAGTCCATGATATTAGTCAACGGTTGCAGATTGGTTCAAAATTTAACGGCGCTGTTAAATGTTAACGGCCCACGCGCCTCGTGAGTTACATGCGTTGTTAATAAGTTAGAATGGTAATAGTATAATTAGCTTAAGAGTGAATTACAATCGTCATCGAAGGGTTAAAAATTAACGCTTTGATTAAATTTTGGACCAATATCATGGACAGAGTTGCAACTTTTGTACTTTCGAGGACCAAAAGACAACCTGAACCCACTTTCGGGGGACCATTTCAGCAATTTGCTCTACCAAAAATCCCAAATTCGAAACAACCATCATCTTCATTTTTTTCCCCATGTCTTCTTCTTCTTCTTCTTCTTCTTCTTCTTCTACTTCACAAACCCACCACCTACCTCACCAACAACAACCACCAACCACCTCCACCACCCACAACCACCCTACCCATAAGAAATGGCACCTCCCCTCTAAACCCCTGTGAAGTCGTGACCCCCCCTCCCCCAAAACCCCTGTGGGTGTTAAGAGTCTATGGGGTTCCACTCTAAAATCAATTGACAATAAAGGGAGTAACCCAAGATCTTATATATTGACCCGGAAGGATACCGATATCCGATGTGGGTGTGATCTTAACACTCCCCCTCACGTGTAACCCAATCATCAGCGGAATTTTCATCGCTGGTATTAATTGTCGGAACAATATCGGCAGGGTTACACGTGCCTCAATAACTCGGGTCTGGCTCATGATACCATGTTAAGAGTCTATGAGGTTCCACTCTAAAACCAATTGGCAATAGAGGGAGTAGCCCAAGATCTTATATATTGACACGGGAGGACACCGATATCCGATGTGGGTGTGATCTTAACAGTGGGGTTTCGAAATTATGGGTGTGGGGTTGTTTGTGGTAATGGGTTTGTGAAGAAGAAAAAGAGATTTGGAAGAATATAAAAGTGATGGTGGTTTCGAATTTGTGAAAATGGTGGTTATGTTTAGTTTGTTTTAACTTTGAGGTAAATATGCTACTTTTACAAAAAAAAAAGGCAAGGATATTCCAAATTTGAATTTTGGTCAACCAGCGAGGTATCAATTTGCCCAAATTTTAGGTATATTTGCATAGAGTATGGAGTAATTGATATGAGTATCTATTCTTGAAGAATCATTGAATAACTTCCTAATTATTATGATAAAAGTGTAATGTACTATTGTCATGTACTTTTTACACAATAGACAACTTCATCATTTATTTGACATTTTTGAAATATTATTTTATCGAAATTAACTTTTTTTCACTAAAATTTTTTATCTTTCAAGATCTATAAATAGAGACTAGGTTTGTTTGATTTGGATACCATAAAAAGTTATGATTTCCTCTTTTTCCATCTATTTCTCGAAAGAGAAAATAGTGTGGAAGAGAGAATATTGAATAACTTCTTAAAATATTTCTTATTGTAGAGTGTGGAGTTAATCTCTGGTGCTGTTTGTGTTACAATTCTCTACGCATTTTACATATCGAGTTTACATAAAATGCATAGAAAGATCATTAATACAAGTTCAAAATTCACATTTAATCTACGGGTTATGTGTGATATACCTCTTGAAGCGTGAGTGCGTAACGGAAGAGCTCAAGTGTGCCCTCTCTAATTAGTCCACACCAATGTATAGCTTGATTCCTTCCTTGGAGGAACTAGACCTCAAGTGTATTAGTAAGAATCGAACAAGAAGGAGAAAGACAATATTTCTTCCTTCTTGCTTATGAAGTTTGGCCAAATGAGATATATGGCACAAGAAGATCTTAATTTCTTATCTCTTCTTCACTCATATACTTCACATCTTATATGCAAAAGTCAACCACTTTCTCTTGGCTCAAGGAACTTTCTCTTGGCTCAAGGACACATTCTCTTGGCTCAAGGAGACTTTCTCTTTACTCAGGGGTACTTTGCATGCCTTTTTCATAAACCAAGACAAGCATGATGTTTTCATGTGCACCTAGGGCCAACCAAAAGGGAGGGGAAATTCCTTGAATTTCACCCCTCCTTTCCTACATCTTCACACTTTTGACCCGGAAGTTTCGATCGAATCGAAATCAAGTTGCATTGAATGTGTGTGACCTTTTAGAACCAAAATAACATTAGACATGTGTTAATAAAACATCAACCAAAGTATTTTAATAACATATTGATCACGAGCGAGCTCTAGTAAAACCATCGTGACCCCTAATGTATTTCGGGTTCATCCCTAATGTGTATATTATTGTCCAACAAAATATACACCTGAACTTTACTTTGAATGAGTAATCAATTGCACAACTATATTGTTCAATGGGCATAAAATGTGACGTGTCAAACACCTCATACTTCTAACAGTTTGGTCCCCAAAAGTGGCACTGTTGAGAAAATGGTCTCTAAAAGTGTGTATAATGGTGCATTTTGGTTCCTGATCCGTTAACATGAACGGTTATCGGCGTGGATAGTGAAGTTTTGGAGCAAAAATGAAACTTTCGAGAAGTTGGTTACCTTAATGAAACTTGGGGGGCAAAATGACTAAATTACTCCCTGATATTTTGATACACTTTTTTAATTTTTTTTATTCAATTTTCGTTTCTATTTTTTCTAGTAAAAATAGTTCGATTTTGATAGTTGTTATGCAAAAAAGTTTGATTTTGGCAGTTTTTGGCAAAAATGTTCGATTTTGGTAGTTGTTTGGCAAAAAGTGTGCGATTTTGGTATTTGATTCGCAAAAAAGTTCGGTTATCGTAGTTTTTTTTGGCAAAAATGTTTGATTTTGGTAGTTGTTTGGTAAAAAGTGTTCACAAGATGGTTCGGTTTTTGTTTGGCAAAAATGTTCGATTTTGGTAGTTGATTCGCAACAAATATTCGGTTTTGATAGTTGATTGCAAAAAAGTTTTTTTGTAATTTGCCAAAAAGGTTCGAATTTTCATAATTTTTGACAAAAGGTTTGGTTTTCATAATTTTTTGACAAAAAAGTTCGATTTGATAGTTGTTTTGGCAAAAATGTTCGATTTTGGTAGTTGTTTTAACTACTTTTTTTTTTTGCAAAACCGAAAGTCTTAACTAAAACAACGACCAAAATATATCATTTTTGCCAAAATAACTAGCGAAATCGAACTTTTTTATTAAGATTTTTTTAAAAAAAAGTTGAAAAATGAAAACTGTAAAAAAGAAGGAAAATCAAAATATCAGGGGTAATTTAGTCATTTAATCACCCCAAGTTTCATTAAGATAACCAACTTCTCAAAAGTTTCATTTTTGCCCAAAACTTCACTATTCATGTCAAAAAATCGTTAATGTTAACGGATCAGAGACTAATATGTATCACTACACACACTTTGAGAGACTATTTTTCCGCAACAGTGTTATTTTCGGGGACCAAACTGCACCAAACCTCACTTACTGGGATCATTCCAACAATTAACTCAGATAAGAATATTTTAAAAAATAATTATTGATATTTAATGATGTGAAGAAAAAATAAAATGAGATGATATGAAATATCGGGAGATCAATTATCTCATACGAAAAGTGGTCAAAGTGATGAGCAAGCACTGAATCTTGGTGGGTGACTTTTGTGATGCATGGACCAAGGGAGATTCTTGGCCGTCGTAGAAAGGCATATCCACAAATTTGACCTTTTCTTCTCAGGGAACGAAGTCTCTTGCATTACATCATAACATTACAACCTGACGTCACTTTTGGACAATTCGGCTATATTCAATAGTCGGTCCATTTAACAACGATATTTTTGCCTAATTTGGACTATTATTGCACCAACATAAATTTCCAAAACTACCACTTTCAATCTTCTATACTAATAAATTTGTAACATCATTAATGATTATTATGTCAATATAAATTCCGTAATAAATTTCTTACTTTTATCAAATTTCGAGAACTGAACAATATTTCAAAAAGACGACAACAAAATTTTAAATTAAAATATTTTCATTGATATAAATAGACAATGTTATTCCTCTATGCATGACTGAACGACAACAAAATTTTAAATTGAAATATTATCATTGATATAAATAGACAATGTTAAACCCTTTGTTCAAAGCTGAATTCATGATAATTCTTTTATTCCACACAAACAAAATACAATATGGAATCTTGACATATAAAAAAACATGAAGATACTACATATATTAAAAAGATACATACAATAGACAATTTAAATACTAATAATATCCCTAATTATAATTCTCTTTCTTTAATCATAACTTGAAGTCCTCCTTTTAGTGTAGCTGTTAATCCAGGCATGAACTTGATAGGGTCTTGTTTGGATAACACAACTTCAATATCAAACTTGTTTATCAAACTCAAAGCTGCACTTTTCACCTCCATGATAGCCATTTCCTTCCCCAAACAAACCCTAAGTCCAGCTTGAAAAACTGGATACTTGAATGGATTCTCAGCCTTGAAGCAACCCTCAACCAACCATCTCTCTGGCTTGAATTCAAGACAATCTTGCCCCCAAAGACTCTCCATTCTACCCATTGCATATGGATGATATGTCACCCTTGTACCTTTCTTCACAAAGGTGCCATCAGGGAGAATATCGTCATTTTCGCAGAACTTGGAATCGAATTGAACTGGCGGAAATAGCCTCATAGACTCGTACACTGCTGCGTGTAGGTAATGCATTTCCTTTAGTTGTGCAATCGTCGCGAAATCTTGATTTCTCCCCATGATTTTATCCGCTTCTTGCCTGATTTTATCTCTAGCTTTTTTGTTGTTCGCCATTAACCAGAAAAAGCTGGTTAAGGCCGAGGCAACAGTGTCTCGGCCTGCTAAAAGAAAGCTGACGACAATATCCTTCAGATACTTGTCGTCAGCAACACTCCCCATGAATCTTGACAAAAGATCATCATTACTAGGAAAAGAACCCATGTTCTTTTTTTTCTGCATGATAACATCATCAGCCAACATATGTATAGTCTTGATGGCTTCTTTGAGTCTTTTCTCCGATCCAATGTTCAACATTTTCTTGAGCTTCCAAACTAGGGGTGACCTCGAAATCGCCCTTTCGGCAGACAATTTCGAGGCGATATCGAAAGCGTTAGCTAATGCTGATTCAGGAAGAGACAAATCAAGACAATTTGGATCCCAACCAAAAGAAAACCTACAAATATTATCAAAAGAAAATCTTTGAAACACATCTTGCAAATCCAACACAATGCTATTGGACTTATGCATTTCAAGGAGAGGAATCAATCGTTTCGAAATCTCAAACCCCACAATCTCGAATGCATAAGATCGAATCGAGGCATTATTGAGTTCAAGACTAGCCATCTTCCTTTGAAACCTCCAAGAATCTCCATCAACATTGAATATCCCCTTCCCCAAAAGATCACCTAACAACGTCGAAAAAGGCTTCCCCTTCGGGTAATTATCAAACCTCGTCTTCAACATATACTCAACATTCTCAGGGTTGGCCGTGATCACATTGCCAAGAACATGAACATGGATAGTCCCTGATGATGACTTCTGAAGAAGATGAGTATACCAATCACATAAATTGTTGTACTTAAACGACCACCTCGACGTTCGAAAATCGACACAAACATCACAATTGCACCATGGCTTAATCTTGAAAGTGAAACGGAGTAGAAAAATGCCTACAAAGCTTAATGCATAGATGAATAAATAGAAACATAAATTAGAACCTTCCAAAAATTCCAAGAACATTGAAACAAGCTTAGAAAACATTTTTCTTACACTAAGAAATTCAAGAATCTTTATCTTTTTTGTGTGGAATATAATTTGAGGTTGTAGTAAGGAGTTGATGAGTTTGGATGATTGGAAGGTGAAGCAAAGAGAGTTGATATATATAGTAGCAAGAAGTGAAAATAATTGGTGGGGTTGTAATATTTGTCGTTTTTGGTATATTTTAAGGACTATTTTGTGTATATTTATTTGTATAGATGAAGTACATAATGTGTTGGGTACGTGTGGTTTTACTCAACAGTGGAATGTCCGAGTGTGGTATGTGTATTTAATTGGACATCAGGACCACGTGGTCTAAACAATGATATTCGATATGACATTCATGCATAGTTGTTTGTTTGAATTGACAAATATGCCCTTTAAGATTGTGGCCAGAAATACTTTTATTCATTTTGTAATTACATTAATATCACCAACCTCCGCAATACTGGTATTAGCTAAATGCTGCCCTGGCTTTTATAAAAAAAAGCGTATGAAAGTAATTTTGAACTGATAAAGTTGGAGATACCTGTTTCATCCGGAAAATAATTTTGTCTATTATTATTATCATCCCGAAAGGATTGAACTTTTTCAATTTTTGTAATAGATCGTCAATCACCTTTATTTTTTATCATGCCTTTGTAATAAATTTATTGATAGTAATATATTAATTCTCTCTTATCTGTCAAAAAATATTAACACTAGCAACCTAAAACTTAAAATATGGGTGAAAAAACTTTAAAATGGTAAAAATATAGTTCTTTTAACTTCCATAAAAGAAGCCGAACTAAGAAAATATTATCACACACCGTTTCGCTTATAAGTATTTTGGAAATAATTGATGTGCAATGCAGCAATGATATAAAGAAAATATTATCATACACTATTTCATGTAATATTTCAGATACTTTTAGAATCAATTTCAAACCATCTGTTATAGGTTGTAATAACTCAAACGATCCTACTACATCAGGACTCTTTCGACATTGCACAAAAGTCATTACTTTACGTTCAGCTACGCAATGATAACTATTGTGGAAATAATTGATTTTAAAATTATTCTGGTGGCGTAAGCACTTGTAAGTTATTAGATGCCATTACTAGCTCACTATAAATGTTTCTAATTAATTAGTTAATTGTGTGTAATTTTTCTACTTAACCAATCTCCAAAATGGAGTAATAGAAGGAAGATGGTGGTGTCGAAAATAATATATTTGCATAAAATATTAGACATGAAATTCGCCAATCCCACCTTATTAATTTATTCTAATTCTAACAATATAAACGTGATTGATAAGTAGTGGAGTAAATCATATCCATATTAAGTCGAACACTTCTTCCTCACGGCTATTGTGTTTTCAACATCATTAGTCAATTTATTAACCAAAGTAGTGAACATATTACATTTCATTTTGCAAACAAAGTGTACTTCCAAACAATCAAATCAACCATTGCTTTTATAGAAAGCGAGTTCGAGATCTTATCATTACAAGTAATATATTGCGACTATTAGACCAATTTAAATAGTTCAAATATATCATGACTATTAGACTAACTTAACTAGTTTATTGACATACGAAAACGAAGGACTAATGATGTTCATTTCATATACTCCCTCCTCCTTTATGCAGCATTTAACGCTTAAAAATTTATAACACCCGAAAATTTCAGCACATTATTTTTTTTTTTTTTTTGTAAATTAGTGATGAGGTGAATTTCGAACCTAGCAGGACCTTCTGACCACTAATAAAAACTTTTTCCACTAAACTATTCGATTATACATCTTTACTAGCTGAAAAAATTTGAACATCCAAAAATTTGAACACATCAATAATTCATTATACATCATTAATAGTTGAAAAAATATTTTCTAACACTATTATAGATGATCCAATAAGTCGAAATATTCAACTAAATGATGTCGATGAGTGTCAAACCAAAAATACTCCATATGATAGCATGTAAATTATAGGTAAAATTTAATTTGACTTCAACTATCCATATACCGATTACTGACATTTGAAGAAATAAAAAAGTAACGTGTAGTAGTCTTGTACTATATCTCAGTTTAATTAGCTTAGGCAGGGCAAACATTATCCAACGTGCGAGATTATGTGCCGCAAAATTTTGTTGGTTTTAATCGATCGACAACTTTGGAAAAGTACACATACATACAAGATGCAGATTTAGATTTGTTTTAATTTGGGGCACAGATGAGTGATGGATGACTACCTTATCACTGATTCACTGTATTTAATTCGGCAGGTCGGAGTAGATAGATAGATACAACCCTCAATTATTCCACTACACCATCGAGTCGTATTGCAGATTGAACGTGATTCGAGCTAAATCGAACAATTCGTTATAAATTAATTTGACTTAAATTGGTTGTGCCTCGAACAAACCTTTTACATTCTTAGCTTGATATAATAATTTCATAGCTCAATTTTTAGATTATTAATAATTTCGTGCTTTGTAATTTAATATGAAAAAAATAATAACATACAATTTCGTTAAATTTTTTATTAATTAAAATTATTTACCAAGACTGGATACAGACATACGATGCTTGAACATGACTTGATAGAGTGAGAGAACTTAGGGCTTGACTCGATTCTGTAAAATTAAGCAACGGCCAACTCGGATCGAATAATAGTGACCAAACCAATCTAAAGTTTCTCTAACTTGACTCGGTTCCTTTTCTTTTTGATTAAATTTGGGAAGGAGAACTTTAGTTGCTGACGTGTGCATATGCCTAGCTTGTGGGCGGAAAGACTGCGGGTGAGTGAGTACGTCAGCTGGTACCATTTGTAGGTCATGGTTAATTAACTCCAAACTAGATGCACTCATACAAGTAATAATTGTGATAGCTACTCGTACATTATCTTTAATAAAATATTCACGATATTATCTGTAGATCTTTATTTAGCCAAATGACACCGGACATCACTATCGTTTGATTTATCTATCACATTCATTACTAACGACGTTCACTTTCGTGCCAAATACATCACTTATGTTCCAATACTACTCAACCCGTTTACTTTTAGCCAATTTTGCTGCATTTGTGCAAAAGTTAAAACATACTCCCTCCGTCCCTAAAAGATTGTCACATTTTGACTTTTGATAGTCAACAAAACACGATTTAAAATACAAATATCTATTATTCTACATGTGAAAAAATTATAGAAAGTTAATATTTCAAAAATATATATTGAGACGAATCTAACAAGGTCTCACAAGACTATATTATTTCTTATCGTTTAATGGGAATTTGTGATCAAATTTTGTAATGTTTGACTAACAAAAGTCAAAATGTGACAATCTTTTAGGGACGGAGGGAGTATTTCTTAAATTTGATAAAATTGTTTAAAGAATTGATTTTAGGGAAAAAAAAGATAATCTGTTGCGAATGCTTTTATAGGGACCATTTACACATCATTACTATTTTTTACTTTTTAAGGATTAAAGTGCAACATTCATCTACTTTATGGACCATTTTCATCAACCATCTCTACCATTTTCGTAGATGAAATTTAGCTAGTCACACTTTATGATTTTTTATTCATAAAAATAATATACTCATTCTTTTTCTTCAAAGAACTATATCTTTATTTTCGTACAAAATTTAAAAGAATTTTCAATTTCTTCTCACAAACATAATTTTTTCTCTACATTTTCTTACCTCAATTGGCAAAATGAAACCCTAAATAAAGATATTGTTATTTTAACGAAATAGTTCTTAAATAAAGGAATAAATAGTGTACAATTTTTATGCATTGAATGATTTTACGCTTTAATTTCTCATATATATTTGTTCAGCGTTTGTTTATATAAATAATTTGATACTATTAAATCAAATAAATTTATAATTAATTAGATTACATATATTATATTTTAAAGACTGTTTTTTTCAACAATTTTTTCAAAATTATGTAGTAGGTATATATTATGCTAGTGATGGGGATGAAATAAAAAATTGAATTATTTTAAAATTGTCCTGTATTGTCGATTGTGAAAGATCGTAACAATAATTAGTTGAATACTCGTAATTGAATATGTGCGTGTTTGAATATGAATTGAGATGGAACAACTGTTTTTAAAATTATTTTCTATTGTAGTTATTTTTAAGAAAATATCGAAACTCCCTTACGAGATATCATCAAAACATGATGACCATTATACATAAAGATCAAACATGGTTGTAACTAGGGTTGTAAATGAACCTGGAAGCTCGACTCGGTTCGGGGTATTTGACTCGAAAAAGTTTCGTTCGTGGCTCGACTCGGGATAGCAAACGTAGAGCCGAACCTTGAAAATCAATATTTGGCTCGATTCACAAACGGTTCGCAAAAGTTCGGCTCGACACACCATGTGAAATTATGTAATAATATTTTAATATAGATTTGTATGAGAACGATTAGTCGTCCCTTTCTTTGAAAGATCTAGCATATTTGATTGAATTTTGAGGTAAAGATATATATACTTTAGTTTTACTTTTATTATTATCTTTGGTAGACGATCTAACATATTTAGTCAAATTTTATTTTGTTTCATCACCTTCAAACCAAATTATTCGGGTAGTTCGGCTCGAATTCGTCGAAAATAAAATGACAAACTTCAAATCAAGCTTCTCATTTTGATATTTGACCATTATTCGACTCGTTTGTATTCGGCTTGAGGATGACAGAACCGAACTAGAATCTTCCGATGTTCGGTATTATTCGGCTCGTTTACAGCCCTAGTTGTAACAGAAAATACAACAATAGAGCTAGAAGATTCGGCGTCTGATTTATTTGTTTTTCTTTTGGAATATTAGTTAGTGATGAGATATATAGTTTCGAACCTATAAGATATTCTGATCGCTAGCTAGCAAGAGCTTTTCCACTAAACTATTCGATTAACTCAAGTTCATCGGTTTTAGTTTCTCGGAACAATTTTGGATCGATAATATATAATGATGGTGGGAAAGTAAGAATAATTATTATTGATATATTTATTGGCACATGATGAAGACTAGCTATAAATCTGGTCAAATCACATCATTATTGATGTCGTGTTATTTAGAATCATAAGATTATACTGTTAATAATCTTTAAATTTGTCATATGTAGGTCGTAATTAATTCTTCTCCAAATCATCCGTAAGTAGGAATATTAACGAAAACTATGAAGATTATACGAAGTAATGTAATCCAGTCAAAGGCTTGCCATAATGGACTTGAAAATTAGATTCGAAAATTCGATTTGTTGCATGCATGTAGTGTAAACTGAGTCAAATGTGTAATTTTTGAAACTCGATCAATTTGAAATAAAATACTCGATCGACTAATTAATAATACTCCCTCCGTCCCTAAAAGATTGGTACATTTTGATTTTTGTAGTCAAACTTGAAAATGTTTGACCAAAAATTCTCATTAAACAATATAATAAGAAATAATATACTCATGTAGGATCTTAATATTAAACAATATAATCAATTTCGATTTCGAAAAACTAATTTACTGACACAAACACTACTACAAAATTTCACTTAGACTACACTTCAAAATCCACTTAGACTACACTTTTGAGTGCAGAGAATAGAGGGGTCGGCCAAGTGGATCTCACTTGGACGACACCACACGGGAGTGTCGTCCAAGTGGCTCACTTGGACGACACCACACGGGAGTGTCGTCCAAGTGGCTCACTTGGACGACACCACACGGAAGTGTCGTCCAAGTGAGCACTTGGACTACACTCATATGTGGGGTAGTCCAAGTGAAAATATTAATTAATTTTTTTTTTTTAAATATTATGATATTTCACCTGAATTATATATATATTTTAGTTCTTTTTTTAATTTTTCTATATGAATATTTATACTTAAAAATACTTTATTAATTCATATTATGCTTAAGAACTATATATATAAAAATTGAATAATAATTCAAAAACCATATATAATTAAACAAATTATATTTGTATCGATTACAATATTTACTCTTCATATCTAACAATTACAAAAACTACAATAAAAACTAAAAAACTATCCTTAACTTATAATAAAATAAGTAACTTTAGATTAAAATAATTTAAACACTACAAAATTACATAAAATACTAAGAAAATTTTAACATCTTCTTTCCATCCTTATCGATTCTTCATGATTTTTCACCTGATAGACAACAAGTTAAATGATCAGCAAGATAACAAAATATCTAGCTCTGATGAGATATGGCTCATGTTGAAGCAGATAACATACATCTGTAATATGCCAAATCTAATTAGAAAAATATGCATCTAGCTTTGACATATGAATTGAGAACACCACAAGTTTAAGATAGCATATGACTCCAAAATAAACATCTTAAATATTTTAAAGTATTTTTCTTAGTTCACTAGTGTGTCTATACTAGTTGTTCACTTAAAATATATCACACCTGAGGAAGATCCTTCCTCATCATCTCAGCAAATGTGGTTCCATTTTCTTCCTCATTGACATAATCGAGCTCTTCAAAGAAACGAGCTGCCAATTCCTGCTTTTTCAATCTATGAACAAGCATTATTCATATATAAGAGCAATTATAGTACGGACATAATCTCTTTTCCTGAACACCATCTAATTTCACATAAATCTCAGCAGTTATAAGGTAAGAAAATCAATAAATGAACCGACATACTAAATTTCACAATAAATGTATTTTCAGGCGATGGAGCCAAACCAAGAATAGGTCCACTTCCGATGAGTAAAGGCCTAATATAAAGAGAGCCTTTCCCTGGAGGAGGAATCTACTCCACAAAACAGCCAATGTTGATTAGACTTTTGCTTATTGATCCAGTCATATGGAACATTTCTGCGATTAAATTCAATCATCAATCAGTTATATACTATAAGGCACGAATAACTGAACAAAGCCAAGAGACTATCAATCTTACCTGTACCAACACTTGCCCCTGCTTTCAGGCCACTTAATTGGAACCTTGTAACCATCAGGCGCGGGAACCAAGCACTCCTTCCTTTCATATAACGGAGGACAATGGCGTTCCAGGAAAGAAAGTCGATGAGTGCTGAAGTTCTTCCATCGCTGTTAAAAAGATCAAAATAAATTCATGAAAATTATCTTCAAGTAGTATATAATGTTTTCCCCAGATGCAGCAGCGCGTGAAGTAAAGTACCTAGCTGCAATCTACAACAAGTGCGCATACTCATTAAATATGAGAAATTAGATCTTTTGTCTTGAAAAAGGACCAAAAAAACAAAATCCTAACCGAAAAGATTGGAACTTTTCAGTTAATATTTATCACAAAAGGCAAAAGCTAAATCATGGCTTCGGAAAAAAATCAAAACAGAAAACCTTTTAAAAAATTTCAGTAAAAATGCAGAAACCATATATTTGGGAGGTGAAAATCCCAAAGTACTAACTTAAACAAAATTCAATTCCATAGTTCCTATGAGCCACAGCGCACATTACAACCTCATGCGGGATAATATATAACCAATCGAATTGGGCTGCTAAATTCAAATTCGAACAAAATCCAATTTATTACCTTTTTGCTCTATTCAACCAATACCAAGCTTAATGACATAGTTGACCACAATTACAAACAAAAATGAAATGGGCAAACTCCAAGAGAACTCAAACATTAATAATTAAGTAATTGAAGTAAGGAATATCCAGAAAATCAAGAAAACCCTTTTGCTTAATTGAATAAAACACCTAAAAATCTAAGAAATTGATGAAATAATGAAGACACCTAAAAATCTAAAATCTAGGTATGAAAATTACCTAGATTATTCAATTTCTGTATGAATCTTCTTCTTCTTCAATTACTGTTCGATTCTTCTTCAATTATGAAAGGGGTTGGAGTACTGTCAAATGGTTAAGGGGGGCGGGGGTACTGTAATGAGTTGTGTGAAATATTGTTTGGGGTTTGGGATGATATCCCGCCTAAACATATTAAAGTTGAATTTTTTTTTTAAATATTTGATTGACTTGGACGACACCCCCGCGAGGTGTCGTCCAAGTTAAATATAATCTTTTTTTTTTTATTTGTTTTTATATCACTTAGACGACACATGTGGTGTCGTCCAAGTGCTCACTTGGACGACACCACGCGGGAGTGTCGTCCAAGTGCCACTTGGACGACACTTTTACTGAAGTGTCGTCCAAGTAGGTGTAGTTTAAGTGGATTTTTGTAGTAGTGAAAGCATCGTTAACAAAAAATGGTATGTAATCAAAACACTGAATAACACTCAACATGATGAATAACAATGAACATGTTCTTCTTTCATTTAACAATGCTTGCAAAATTGAACTGTTGAGGTTAAATTACTTCATTTGATTGAATAATTTGTTATACTGTAGTTATATCACACAAAAGTCTAATTAAGACAATGAAAATTGATTATGTTCTTATCTCTTATTATGAGTTCCTATATTAATGTTTTGTTTTTATTTTGGTAGTTCACTAGCTTGTTTCTATAGTCTGATGAATGACTCTTTAGTTCTATCATGTAAAAATTATAAATATATCATATATCACTAATTAAGTTATGTTATTAATCATATAACTTACTAAATGTGATGTTTGTAATGGACTACTGATATTAGTGAATTACTATTGTTAATTATTATAAATTTCTAATTATTTATCAATACATAATACTCCCTCCGTTCTCTTTTACTTGTCTTTCTAGCCTCATATTTTTGTTTCTAAATACTTATCTTTCTAGCATAATTAATTACAAATTTACATTTTCAATGCACTTTTTGATTAGTTTTTACCATGAATTTATTAACCAACCAATCATATAGTTTCAATTGATTGTCATTTTACATTTCCAATGTACTTTTTGGCTATCTTTAACTTTTTCTTAATCATTGTGCACATGGCTAAAACGACAAGTAAAAGAGAACGGAGGGAGTACATACTAATATATTTACGAAAATTTTGGGGCCCTCTAAGATGGAGGCGTACGTAGAGCGGCCGTACCCTTGTGCCTGAGGTGAGGGTTTGATTTTGGATATCATGATAAGATTTTATGAATTTTCATTTTAAAATTAATTAATAATCAAAATAATTTTAAATTATATATATTGATCCGTATACCAACTTTTAACGTGAAATGTGCATGGAGTAACCATGAACTTATGGTAGTTGGATGCAAATGTACTAAGTCGCACATACGTAGGCACAGTCACACAGCCGACAGGGTTATACGGCACAAGATGCCAACAATGATTGAGCTTGATTATAATAGAACTTCCAATTTTCAAACACGTGAAGAAAATAAGATAATCGATAATCCAACGTTTTTGGTAATAATTATTGTAGGCGCTGGAACTAAATAAAGTAGGGGATTAAAGAGTATTTGCGTAAATGATTTTGAGCCTCATTTTTCGTTTTCTTTAATGGTCGGAAACTAATTACTTGTGCATTTTATTCGTTTTTATTCAATTTGGTTGGGCAAATACCATCTTATGATTTATGAATAGTATCAAACTTTGGTTTGACTTGCTACTTGAAAAGGAAGTCATATTGCTGCCAAATTCAACGATTGACTTTAGTACAAACATATCCATTATCAAAGTTCTATAAAAAAGTTTAAGAGATTCTTTTTCAAATATTGATAGTGAATTTTATTTACATTTATTTGCAATTGTTTTTTTTTTATCATAATGTTTAAAATCAAAGATCAATAAATGTATTACCGTTTTAATTTTATTAGAATATATTTTTCGTTAACCCATTTCTCCATAACTTCTTCCAAATTAGTGCCAACAAATAGAGGATCTACGAGTTATGTCTTTTTTTAAACTTCAAAAAAAAGATAACTTTCCAAGAAATTCATATGTCACCTAAATTTCTATGTGCTTGTCTTATTTGTTTGATATATCGATTCTTCTCTATAAAAAATTCTAACTCTATCAGTAATATTGAACATAATATTTCTGAAAATACATCTTTCTAAAATGTAGAATACCAATTTAAGAAGTTTTTTTAATAGTTTGAGGGGTGTACAAAACTAAAAAACCTAAAATAAAGTAACACATTAGTTTGAGGGGTGTACAAAAACTAAAATAAAGTAGCAAAATATGTTCGGTTTAAATTTTGGCTTAAAACAGACCGTGCACACCCCTATTGAATGATTATGTTTGAATTATCCATATTTTTGTTTATGTGTTAGTACTTGTACCCAAAATATGTTGAAAATGTTGTTTTACTTGTATATCTTGTTGGTGTAAGGTTAGGACGTCTATCCTAATGTCCGGATTTTTTAGAAAATTGTGACATACGTCCATACGTTAAGGATGTAACGAACATTCCCGGTTTGAGCCAAGACTGGGCCCCAACTGGGCTAATGAACTTTGGTCTCGGACGATTCAAGGGGCCCCGATCCATTAGACACCGCTAGGCGAATGTCCTGGTACGGGGGTCGGCGGTACCAATGGAGAAACCGTTAAACCATATTAAATCGAAGCGATACAGACATGGGCCATGGCCCGTCACGTCTTGACTTAATGGATTGAGGACCGTCCGAGTTCAGCCCATCTGCAACCACTAGACTGGTCCAAATGCTCATAACGTTTTTACATTAAAATTTCAATCTACAAAAAACTCATTAATTTTCCGTTTACACAACCACCACCAAATCTTTGACTTTCCAGGTCAACACCACCGCACCACCACCAAATCGTTGACTCCCCCCCCCCCCCCACCATGAGCATGAAAGCCAACCAAAAGAAGAAGAAAAATCCAACCCCAGAAAACCAATTTCGTATGAACCTTGACCAATGCACAAAAACCAAGAACCTCTCCGCCGCCGCCAACCTCTTCACCGCCACCACCTTCCACCTCACTCTCCACCACTACAATTCCTTCCTCTATATCTCCTCCTCCATCCTCTCTGACCCCACCTCATCCGAGTCCTCAAAAACATCCGCTATTGACTTTGGGTTTAAGGTTTATGACCACATGGTTTTGTCCAAGGTTGTTCCTAATATATATTTTTTTTTCTTGTTTCCATAGAGCACCATTAGTGGCTCCTACTTAATATGAATTACTCCGGTCTTACGACTACGGTGCACTTTATTTTCAGGTTGTTCCTAATGAAGCCACTGCTACGGCTGTTGCACGCCTTGCGGCTGCGAAAGAGGACGGGGATACTGCGTTGGAGCTTGCGAAGGGGGTGGGGGAGGCGGGGAGGTTGAGGACTTATGGGCCTGCATTGTTTTGTTATTGCAAGAATGGTGAGGAGGAGAAGGCTTATCATGTGGATGAGCATATGGGATCTCTTGGGTTGCATTTGGAGGAAGCTGAACTTGCTGCATTGTTAAAGGTACTACCTTTTGTTCCGAAAATGTTGTCCAGTTTAGAATTCCAATATTTGTCTGTATGTTGTGTTTAAAGGAAGCTGAACTGTGGCTGCATTGTTAAATGTTGTACCTTTTATTCCCAAAAGATTGTCCAGGTTAGTACTCCAATATTTGTTTATATGTTGTTTTTGAGAAGCTGAACTAGCTGCATTGTAAATGTAGTGCCTTTTTTTGAAAGATTGCCATGTTCTGGAGTTCTATGATCGATTTTAGATTTTGAACTATTTGTGTATATGCTGCATAGTATTTGGTGAAAAAAAGATTGTATTTTCAATTGCATTCTTGTTAGCATGATGATACAAAATATTTCAGTTTATGTTGTATAAAAACTGGCTGCATTGCTTAAAGGACTACCTTTTGTACCAAAAAGATAATCAAATTATGAATTCTAATGGTGGTGTTTAAATTCTGAACTCTAATATTTAGGAATATATTATGTTTGGAAAACGGTAAACTGGCTGCATTGTTAAAGGTAGTATCTTTTGTCTGAAAAAGATTGTCAAGTTTTGACTTTTGATGGTTGGATTTTAAATTTTGAACTCAAATATTATTGTATATGTTGTATTTGGAAGAAACCTAACTGGCTAGATTGTTTGATTAAACTGTTTCTGTTTCATTCGTGGTGGATTTCTTTGTTTTAATTATACCATCTTTTTAGGTTTCTCTTAATTGTGGGTTGTGTAGTTGTGCTTAATACTTTACTGTGAGGTATCACTTTTGGATTATTAATATTTTTGGCATGTTCTTCACATCGATATATTTTACCAAAAAAAATTGAGCTTGGGGTACTGATTCATTATCATTTTGATTTATAAATATAATAGTTACCTAATGTGTTGCGCAACTTTAGAAATCTGATTTTGAGTAGAACCTCGATGGTTCAATTTTCTATGTCAATAAGAAAATCATAATGTAGTTCCACAGTCTGTTCCAATCTTGGTCCGTATTGATAAATTTGCTGGTGATCCTTAAGGTGAGCGCGGTGAAAGGGAGGGAAAAGAAGGTCTATGAGTACCTGCATAAGCTGAGAAATTTTGTGAAAGGTGTTGATGATTCCACCGCAGAAATTATACAGAGTTGGTTTGGCAGGGAAGAGGCATCTGGGGTAGGTTTGGATAATTGGGATGAGGATCAGGTGAAAGAAGCCATTGTGAAAAATGGTGGTGGTTGGCATGGGACTGGATGGCTTGGCAGGGGTAAATGGCTTGTGCAAAAATCAAATATTTCTTCTGATGGTAGGTGTTTAAGTTGTAGCGAGCAGTTAGCCTGTGTTGATACCAGCAGAGAGGAAACAGAGAAGTTTGCTCAATCTGTTGCTTCCTTAGCTAAGGAAAGGGAAGCTGAAGCTCATTTCACAGAATTTCAGGTAAGGAAAAAGGCAGTGTTAATTTTAGATGGCCATCACACAACAATTTTCAGAATGTAGATATGGTTTTGTAAAAATTATATGAGCTTACTATGCATGCACCGAAACTACCTTTATAGTAATTGATATGATTCCAGTTCAATGAGATCAATGAAACAATGGTTTTTTAACTTGAACTCCCTGTGGACATAATTTATAAAAGTTCTAAATGAATGTTTTCACAACTCACTTTTTGTTGTTCCATATCATATGTTTCCAGCGATAACTTGCTACTACTATTTTATAAGTGCTTCAATTTGATTTTATTTTTCCATTTTAAGGATTGGCTAGAAGCACACTCTGACTATGATGCAATAGTGGATGGAGCAAACGTGGGTCTATATCAACAAAACTTCGCAGAGGGTGGATTTAGTATGACTCAGGTTTGGGATATCAAATTTCTCATATATTATCCTCTTTGTTTATATGTTTCTGACATTCTACATGACAGCTTGATGCTGTTGTGAAGGAGTCATACAACAGAAGCAAGAAGTGGCCACTTGTTGTCTTGCACAATAAACGTGTTCGATCTCTTTTAGAGGATGTTGCCAATAGAGAGATAATTGAAAAATGGAAGGAAGAGGGAGCACTATATGCAACACCTTATGGATCTAATGATGATTGGTACTTTTCTTTGTTCACTTTCTTGACGAGTGGTACTCGTCCTTGTTCAATTTCTATTGAGTTACTATATTGTTACAGAGTATTATGCAACCAATTTATCTTCCCAAATTGCTTCTACTTGATGTGAGAATATCTTGGTTCAACTGTTGGTCCCATGGACAACATGCCTTTCCAATTGCATGTTTTTTTTCTCAAATGTACCATGTTTTCAGTTTGTGCCACGTGTATCATACAAGTATTTTCACTTATTCTGAAGTTACGTTTCCTTTTCCCCCTGCATTGTCAGGTACTGGATTTATGCTTCAGTGAAACTTAAGTGCTTACTTGTATCGAATGATGAAATGAGGGATCACATATTTGAGCTCTTCGGCAGTAGATTTTTTAGTACTTGGAAAGAACGACATCTGGTAGGTGTTGCTTAATTTCATCTTACATCATGGTATATATCATTTTACTCTTCACTGAAATGGGAAAATTACGGTAATACGTTTCTCTTGTATATTATTTTGTCTTGTTACTTATGATATATGACAAATTGTGTTCACATACTACATATAGATCTTTGCAAGACATATTTGTATATCAGATGAAGTACTTGGATGACTTATATTGAAAGATTTTGATATAAATAATATGAAACCATATAAGACTTATTTAAATTCAAAACAATTTTTGAACTGGTAGGCCAGACCTCTCAATTCATTTAGGAAGAAGGGAATATGAATCATTGTTTTACAATATTCGTGTCTGAATTGTATGTTTCGTGGTGACAAAAGGGGAAGGGAGCCACTTCCCTTTTAAGGTTGTTTTGAAATTTCGCACTTATCTGATGTGGTAGAAAGAGGGGAGGAAGGAAGAGGTTGATTGTAGTTTTACGCCGTATTAATCGTGTTTCGAAATAGATGATTGTTTAGAGATAAAGTGCTTTATTAGAGAATTGTGATAGTTTACTAATGTACCCTATAATCATTAAGGAGTGTTAGATAGTCCTCTGGACAATTCATCTTTCATTCTCCATGGTATGAAATGCATATTTCTAGACTTTTTTATACCCCAACCATTTCTAGTGTTGCCCAATTAAGCCTTGGTTGTATTTCCCAGTATACCAATTGTTGTCGTGCTTATTGCAGGTTCGCTATACATTTGTTAAAGGAAATCTGAAACTTATTATGCCACCACTATATTCTACTGTCATTCAGGTATCTAGACGTTCTCCTTTCAGCAACTTCCTTCTCTATTTCTTCATGATATGATTGGTTTTTTGACATTGCATGATCTCGTCAAGTTACCTTATGTGAATTCTATCTGTGATTCTGAAATAGCACCAGCCAGATTAAATGTTCTACACGGCCTCAATTTATTTGGTTCTATACATATACATCTCCTCAAACTACTATGAAATGCTCAGATTTTTTGAAGTAGCACGATGCCTCTGTAAAATGACTGCTTAATATTCTCCTCTTTTCCCTACTTATTCAGAATCCTTGACTTTTACGTATTATTGAAATTAAAGACATGCAGTTCTGTTTATATATTCGAACTGTAAAACTTCTCTTTTGACTTCAGGAATCAGAGAGAGGATCCTGGCATATCCCCCTAACATGTGAAAATAGTGATGAGTGTTCAAGAACCTGGCTGTGCATAACCAGGCATGGTGCATCCGAAGCCTCAGCTAAGTGTGATAACCAAACTTTTGCTAATTCAGAGGAAGCAATCAACAAAAATGGTGTAAACGGGAGATCTGATACTTCTCATATTTCTGCAAGCAGCGGCTTGCCAGTAACGGGTAAAAGGAAAGACAGGTCTCCTCCTCTTCATGATTGATCCTTGTAGCTATTAGAGAAACTACGGATATTATTGCTAATATCTTTTGCATGCAAGGGCCTCTAGCACCTTCCACAATATCAGAAACTCTAGAGCAACACCATGTCGTGAAAAACATCCATTCGGCTAGTGCTATTCCTATGAGTACACGCAGGTCAACAAGAGGCTTCCCCTTGACATACATCTCCTTAGCCCACAATACTCCGCACTAGAAAGGGTTGAGATTTGTTGTACTAGAATTTATTTATTTCACTTGAGTTGTAGGAGATATTTTTGCCAGTCTTCATTAGAAACTCCAAATGACTTGTAGTTATTTTGCTCATTGTGTTCCTTTTTTTGAGCTTTTCTGATCTCTCAAAATGTAGCTAGAGAAATCAGAATAGATTTATGAACATAATGAGCAAAACTATGGTGTTCGTAACTTTCTGTAGCGGTGCTTGAACTATTTTTGAGGGAGAACAATAAAACAATCAAGCCAATTTCGGTCGAAGATTCTTTCGTTGTCTATGAGGCCAAACTATAATTCTTCCAAAAAAGAAGAAGATAAAACTATAATTCTTCTTGACAAATCATAATAATTGGTATATAAATAATAATCACACTAAAAGCTTGTTACAATTTTTTGCCATGTAAAGTAATTAAAATACATATAAAAATTGCATAAACAATGCCAGGGATGTTGAATATAAATAGATTGAATAACTTGTAATGCGATCTTAAAAATGTTACTTAATTATTTAAATACATATTTAACTATGCCAGGGATGTGAGTTTTGGTAAAGTAGTCCTCCCAGTTAATAATCCTGGGATCAAAGTAAAACAATTCCATCTCTGCCCCACCTTCTTCAGCAGCCTTACGTAGCTTTTCCGTGTTCATGTCGTCAAAACTGATGGAACATATAAATTCATTACTAATAATAATAATAATAATGATAAAGGACATTGTATGCATAAAAAATAAGGTTAGGTCTAGACAAAGTTATGACTTAAATAAAAAAGTGAAGAGTACTCACATCCCCTCGAAGAATAAGTAGGGTGCGTAGAGTTCAACCAATCGATAAATAAATTTAACCCTTCTGTTTAGAGTATAATAAATGTTGTGGAAATATTGGCAGCATGCCGCATTTACTAATTGCAATCCCTGAGAAGGAAATGAAAAAATAAAATGAGTTGTGTAATGCAGGACGAAATAGTTATACACATACTTACACGATTTGTCAAAAATCAAGACTTGGCCATGGCAGTTACATCGTGGAAATTAATGAAGCTTTCACGACTTGTGTTTAATATACGCATCGATGTCTGCTGACTATTTTCATGAAGGGAAAAATAGGATGTTTCATGAAGGAAAAAGTAGTAACTTCAATGGGGAGAGATACTTCTTGCAAAGAAATAACCAAGGGAAATAAAAATTAAAAAAGAAAAGACGGAGAGAACATTCTTCAAAATTTCTCTATGTCGAAGCCATACAACAAGTTAGGGGCTTAGAACAAACCTTCAAAGGAAGCATATAACGAAGGTGCATATATTTTTGGAAGCCATCCATAGTACTCAAAACTCTGACCCTGCTAACTATAACAGGTTTTCCCTCCTTATTTATCCAGGGATGATTTATGAAATAAGTTTGGCCAATGTCTTGAACTCGAGAAAATTCTAATGGATTTGAGACAGATGATCCGATATTATATATGTTCTCTCCTGGTTGATTCGCATGAGCCACCATTGCCACCAACATTGCATTCACCACCATGTCGGCAGGAATCTACATACCATATACAATCGGTAGTCTTTTAATTTTTTTAGTTGATATTTTAATTTTTTATATATGATAAATATTCAACTTACCACATCGATCACGGTCGTGGGATTTCCCAAGAAACAAGTCAACTTCCCGGTACCATATCCAACCGCTAAGCTATCAATTGTCCTATTAAAGAAAACTTCATGTTAGGCGAACGTTACAACTAATTATCAATTAGTGGAAAATGTAGTACTCCAATTAGATACGCTAATTATCAAATTGGTCTCGAAAATGTAGTGTCCAATTTTACCTGACCCCTTCGGCCCAGCCAGGGAATGGGTCTTTATAAGTGCTGGTTATGATTGTTGGACGAATGATAACAAGAGGCATATTGTTTCCCATCAAATCTCCAACAAGCATTTCTCCCATTGTCTTTGTGAACACATATGTGTTTGGCCATCCATATTTCCTTGCCCTTCAACATTTCAATAAGTTGATAACAATATTCAATATCATTTACCTTCTTTATTTTAATGTAACCCATAATTAGGCAATGCATGATACTCCTCTGTTTTTATTTACTTTTTATTTTAGATTTTCACATAATAATTAAGAATTTTGTACTTCTACTTCTATACCCTTATAATAACAGAAATTAACAATACTATCTCAAAATTCAAGATAAAAAATTGATTCATGTAGTCATATGCTCAGTTAGTGATAAGATCATAATTAAAAAGATTAATAAAAAAGGGTCTTGAAATTTTAAAATAACAATTAAATAAAAACAAGACAAAGTTGCTAAAGTGACAAGTAAATAAAAATAAGGAAAGAGTTGCTAAAACGACAAGTAAATGAAAACGAAATATATGTTACACGCATTTATTCTTGTACCTTTCGATGCCTAACTCTTTCATGACTAATTTAGTTACTTCTGGAGAAGCATTATGAGCTCGAAGCTCCTTCAATTTATCCTCCACCAATTTCTTCTCTGCATAAGGGTCTAATCCTTGTGTCCCATTCAGAGATTCACCTAACTTATATGAATTCTCCAATATAAGTCCCGGCTTTTCCCCAGCCACATAAGCTGAAAAATCGAAGGCAACAAAAATTGTTAGAAATTAAAAGAAAATTCAAATTGTTTGTATATGTGTTTATGAAATACTAGAAATAATAATCCTATATATCCTACACTAATTAATACTCCCTCTGTCCCTAAAAGATTGTCACATTTTGACTTTTGATGGTCAAACATTACAAAATTTGATCATAAATTCTCATCAAACGATAAGAAATAATATAGTCTTGTGGGATCTTGTTAGATTCGTCTCAATATGTATTTTTGAAATATCAAATTTTTATAATTTTTGCGCATGTAGAATAAAAGATATTTACGTTTCAATTCTTGTTTTGTTGACCATGAAAAGTCAAAATGTGACAATCATTTAGGGACAGAGGGAGTAATAATAATCACATACTCGATTCATTTCAGTTAACGTTTTTTTTTTCTTTCAAAACAAAACTAATTGATGTATTATTAGTTTGTTACTTGTGCAATTATTAGGACTCCATTAAAGGAATTATTATTGCTTAGCCACAATGCTTAATAAAAATATACCTGAAAGGGTAGTTGTAAGCATAATTAAAGTAGTAGTAGACAATTAAGTAAGTTGGATTGTTGATGTACTAACCTGTTGATACATGAAGAAGCATCTTTAGGTTGACACATTTCTTGGCAAAATTTAAAACATTTATTGCCCCAAATGTGTTAAGTGCCAATGAAACATCATACCTGCATTTGTTGATAAATTAAAAGATAATGAAAATGGGAATTTTAATTTATGATATGCTCAGTCAACTTAATTTCCAACACTACCTAGATTTTATTAAATTTTGAAATATTTGTTGACTGAATTGTTATAGGAGGGAACTGTCGGAATGGTCCCACAAATCGAGACAAGTTTTCTATTGAAAGTTCAAAAATTACAAATTAATCTTTGAAATTGGACAGCAAAAATTCCCACTTAATATGATATTTGTCATTTTGTCGGTCACCCTTAAGGTATACATATTGATTAAAAGTAAATTATATCAAGGACTAAACGATAACTCGACGGAGATCAGCTTAACTTACCAAACTTTTTTCTATATTACATTAAAGTAATAACAAAGAAAAAGTTGTTTAAGATATCAAATGTAATTGAGGATGATTATTATTTTAACTTAAGGTGATGATGATGATAACAATTATTTTACACTATTATTTAATTGGTTTGGTAATTGTACATACCTTTCATCAAAGTTGGTAGTTGCAGCTACATTAACTACAACATCAACTTCCTTCCACATTTCTTCAACCAAATTTGTGTTCTTCACTCCCAAGTTTTCATATGTAATATCTCCGGGTACAATTGTAATTTTCTCCGAAATTAAATTGTTTAATTTTTTGCCCATTTTGTCCTTCAGAACCTTATACAAATCTTTGGCAATAATCTACATTAACATGGATAAACATATAATAAGATAAATTTCAACTTATAAATCAAGAAAAGGAATAACTAAGTCATTGCTTACTGTACGTAACGTGTATATATTTAATTGTTATCTATCTAACTATATATATATATGGAAAAAAAAATCTATATATCGGATTATTAACTGAATAAATTATTTTTAATTTAATAATTAAACCAAATAAACATAATATAAAGGCCTTGAATTTGGTCATGCCTAACATGTAATCTGATCTTCTTATTATAATGTATGTTAATACCTATTTGGTTCGAGATAGTTAGATTATGTTGTGTTTAGTTCGTGATAGTTCAAAAGTTAGAATTAGTCGTCTTATTAGCAACTGATTATGTTGAGGCGACCCATTGCAATTTCATCAAAATGTTAATTTCATAATTTATGTATATGATGGTGAAGTTAAACTTGCAAAGACTATAGCCATTTTCCGAGACTAATTAAATCCTACTATTTGAACTGTGTCAGATCGATCAAAATGCAATATGAGTATATTTAATTTTGTGTAAACAAGTTAGCTAATAACACTGAACATAATTTTTTGTTTATAATCTGACTTAATCATAGTAGTATATGCTATTTTCGAGCATAAGAATAATGTTGCTCATAATTATAATAATGCTACGTACTAAAAAGCGAGTATATATATATCACTAATATTTTTGATTTTGTATGTCTTGCCGAACGCATTACATTTAGTGTATATCTTGAATACGTATTTCATGTTTCAGTAATATACCAAAAAAATATTTAATAAAGTGCGTTTGCTAAGGACAAAATTAAAATAATATAATTTATTAACTTCGAACGCTTCGAATTCACCACTAAAATCAAGTAAACTGAAAAAGGAAACATGTGAAATGGTGATGGAGGCTTGGGAGTAGTACTTAATTCATACCTCATTGTTGAAACGTTGCAAGGCTGCTTTATCATCTTCAGCTCTCAACAAAAGATACAACTTCTTCACATTTGGTTGGACTCTCAATATTTTCTCAATAAAAACTGAAACAATAATAATACATTATGCATGCATGTCCCAAATTAGTTGTCCAATTATTACTTCATCAACCATGCATACAATAATAAAACCAACAAAAACGAAAGAGACAAGAGATTGAGTGATGTACTCTTTGCCAAGAATCCAGTAGCTCCAGTGATAATGATACTTCTGTTGTCAAGAAAACCAAGAATACTTCCTATCTCCATTATTATTGGAAGACAAATGGAGAAAATAAAAGAAAGCGATAGAAAGAAGTAAAGGAGGAATTAATTTAAGTATATTTGTAAAGTTAAGCAATAGAAAATAAAATGTGGAAATGAATGAATGGAGGGGTTAGTTGATATAGGAGTGAAATATTGAGGGTCTTAATGAAATTGATGATGGAGTACACGCAATTTAATTTGTTGATGAGTTATTTGGTAGATTGACAGACGACCAATTTTACCATTATTTTTTGTCACCTTTGTGTTTGATTATATGGAGTATGTGTTATTTATGGATGTGTACGGTTTGGTTCGGTTTGAGTTTACACAGATAAAGAACTGGATCGATCTAATCGGTTCTAGGGCAGGCGGAATCACAATCATTTCGGTTCCAAACGGTTCAGTTCATATCGATTCCAGTTCCGGTTCTTACCGGTTCCGAGCCTATTGCTTTGAAACTAAATTTGAGCACACTTTTAGCCTAACTGTGAGTCCGTGACTCATAATTAAGTTCCAAATATATATATACCCTATATAAGTTTAACGAGTTCTTTTTAAAACTAATTTCGAATTGTAAAATTGAATTTTTATTATTCTTTTTTAATGTACCCACCTAGTTCGTTATTTTTTGAATTTTCCTTATTTATCTATACTGTATATAATCCCTAAGGCTCAAATAAAAAGGATACATGACAATTTCTCCTTTTTTCTAATTTAAAATTTGTACTATTAAAAATAACTACTCACTACACACAAAAAACTAACCATCTCATCAATTTTTATTTTTTAGAAATCAAATAAATATATATAGTATTTTTAACATATTTTATATTTTGTGAGATTTAGTATCCGTAAATGTTATGCATGAAACGATCTTAATTTATAAAAATAAAATTCGCACAGGTTATAATACTATACATAAATATTTGATCCAATACAATAGAGTGGATAACTCAAAATTTTATACATATTGACCTGAGAGAGTACCGATTTTCAATATGGAATGTACATCTTAAACTCTTAATAATAACAACTCAATGTGCATCTTAGACTCTTAACAATAACAACTCATATGATGTTCACACTAGTTCATATGAAACGGGAAATGAGAGAAAAATAGATGCATAAAACCCACTCCAAAATAAGACGTAAACAACACTTCTAATTTCATTGGTGATGATAGCAAATTTTTGAGTGATGAAACCGAAGGGAACATCAAGTTTTGAAAGTACAATATATTGATCTTGAGAAGTTACCGGTCGGATTCAACTAAACGTATAGTATTATATATATTAATGCCAGCTGAAAGCTCTTCATTCTTCATCATATTATTAGTTATTTGTGGCACACTTCACTCATCATAATTAAATTAATATAAGGCGGTTGATGATGAGAGAATGCAATAACTATTAGAAATTTTTATATGAATTTATTAGTCATTTTACACCGAAACAGAAACAATTATTTGGCTAGAAATATGTATTTGCCTCAGAATTAAAATGAGCATATAAATAAGTTAAAGCTTAATTTATGAGTTAATTGCCGGAATGATTCTAGTAAGTGGGGGTCTAGTGCACTTTAGTTTCCGAAAGTGATAATGTTGCGGAAATGGTTTCTGAAAGTGTGTATATTGGTGCAATTTGGTCCCCGTTCCGTTAGCTACGTTATATTTAAGCGTGAATGACAGTTTTTGAGGCAAAAACAAAACTCTGACATAATTTAATCGATGTTAAAGAATTTTTTTTTCGGCTGTTTTAGAGTGTTAGAGGAACGTTTAATGATATAAAAATGATTAAACAGAATTGATTTCTTAATTTTAATGTATTTAATTGCTACTTTTTTCTTTAATGTTTTGTTATTTATATTTTAGGCCCAAAATGAGGCTATTAAGTTATAAATTTTTTTTTTACCACAAAAATTGCTATTCACGCTTAAATCTAATGGAGCTAACGAAATGGGAACCAAATTGCACCAATATACACTCTTTTAGGGACGATTTCCACAACAATGCCACTTTCGGAGACCAAAGTGCACCAAACCCCCATTTTCTTGGACCATTTCAGCAATTTACTTCTCAATTTATATTATGATTGTACACCTGGTGGGGAGATACAAAGATAGAGTAACTTACGCCTTAACCTTCCAAAAAAAAAATACTCCTTCTATCCTTAAATGGTTAACAAAATTCGATTTAAAACATAAATATTTATTGGTTAACAAAATTCGATTTAAAACGTAAATATTTCTTATTCTACATGCAAAAAAATTATAAAAAGTTGATATTTCAAAAATATATATAGACGAACCTAACAAGATCCCATAAGACTATATATATTTTTTCTTATCTTTTAATGAGAATTCAAGGTCAAAGTTTGTAAACTTTTACCAACAAAAATCAAAACGTATCAATCATTTAGAGATGGAGGGAGTAGCACGTATAAACTTGTTACACATCCTGACCGACTAAGTTGACATACGATATATATAAAGCTCGCCTCCAAGACTAGTGATAAGTAGTGTTGTTAACGAGACGCTTTTGACCGGTTCAGACGATTAATTAAACCGGTTCTTTCGCAAATCGGTTCGTTAATAAATCAACTTTAATGTTTAATCCGTAATCGGTTTAAAATGAAACCGTGTGAAATCGGATCCTTAATTATCGAATCATATAAAATCGCAATAACTCGGATTGCTAATCCGTTCGAAATAAAAATCCCTCGCTTGGATTGTTAATGGTTTCAACCGTAATCCATTTTCCACTCGCAAAATGGGATACTCAGGCTATGTCTGGTATAGGTTTAATTTAAAATAAACTTGAATATTATAAACGGTTTTAACGTACGATTAACTAGCGGGCGAAAGACAAACAAGCGATTTGCAACGAATTATGAATGAATCATTACCTGTTCGAATTAAAACTATATTTTAATAAAATGAACTTTATAAATGGATTTAACGAGCGATTGATGAGCAAGTGAAAAAGATTTACGAATTGAAGAAACGAGTCGTAGCCAATTCGAAATTCAAATCGGGCTAGCAAACGAGCCAGTTTTAACAAACCAATTTGCGAGTGGACCGGTTCGATAACAAGGCTAGTGATAAGTAGTGCTCTTAACGAGCCGATCAAAGCCGGTTTTGGCTCAAATCGGTTCGGATCGTTAATCAAACTGGTTTCACTTGTACATCGGTTCGTTAGTAAACTTGTTTGAATGTTCAATTCGTAATCGGTTCGAAATCAAATCGGTTCTTTAATCGAATCGTTTAAAACTGAAAAAATGGGCTCGTTAACCGGTTCGAATTTAAAAATCATTCGCTCGGATCGTAATTGTTTCGATCATAATCCATTTTTCACTCGTAAATAAGATAGTTAGGATATGTCTTATATACTTTTAAAAATACGATATTATAAATATATAGCTAGCGAGCGAATGGTTAATAAGCAATTTGCAATGAATTACAAATGAATCGTAACCGTTCTTATTGAAATAATATTTCATTGAAATTAATTTTGTAAACGGTTGTAACGAACGATTAACGAGTGAGTGCAAATGATTTACGATTTGTAGAAATGAATTGTAATCGGGTCGAAATTTGAACAGAGCGAGCAAACAACCTTGTTTTAACGAACCGATTTGCAAGTAGACCGGTTCCATAACATGCCTAGTGTTAAGTGGTAAGGTGATTGGGGTAGAAACATCACGTTACGAGTTCGAATGTGTAAGACAATAATTGCCGAAATATTACAAGAGTTATTTTTGATTTCGTCCCGTTGTTCCTCTCTCGTACAGAATTATTTTAAATACATTCATTAATTTACAACCTGCCTCATGGTGCCTCTCACACGGGTAAGGAGACATTCAATAATTTACTTAAAAAAATTATAGAGGTCGTCAGTATCTCCAAGTACTGCTAGCTTCCCAAAATAAATTAAGCAAGTGTTTTAAGTAGGAATAATATGAATATGAATAGTTATAGATCGAGTGACACTAAATACTTAATATAAATGAAAATTCAACAATAATAAATAAAGCGATATAATCATATAAAGAAGCTAAGAAATTAACTATTTTAGGTTTGAGATTCGGAGTAAACTTAAATATCTCTTGGGTTAACTTAGATGATGAATAATTATTTCTAACCTAACTTTTGCGTTGTAATAAACTATCTCCGATACGATACACGGATTGGTAGCTGACACTTGATTTATTATTAATTTATATTACCCTTTCTTTCTCTTCTTAAAGTTGACAAATATAGATGGAGAAGTATTTTTGTTGACCAAAAATTAAATATGTTACGACTTACCACAAATTATAAAAAGCCATTTATTCGCCTATACAAATGATACGCATATTAACAAGAGTTTAGTATAAATGTAGGTGGAGTTAAAAAACACATTCGATCATACATGTCTTTTATTATGTCAAAATTTGGTTACATACTCATCAACGAGTTTAGACTTGTGGTATTAAAGCTAAAATTTGGTAACTTATACTAAATTGTTGTTAACTATTATTAGATCAATCTTTCTCCATTTGTTTCTCATCCAATGGTTATAAACTGATATGGGTATTTTAGTCATTATGCATCATATTAAATGCAAATTCAATCACTTGTTTCATGCCTATAGATGGAATCAATCCACTAATTTAATGGGTATAAAACTTTTTTCCATTATTAACTCCTACTTTTTTTGCATAAAAAATCATACTAATATTATTTGCTATTTTTTTTGCCAAATCTGATTTTTCTTTATTTTCAAAACTCTATCGGCCCTGCCTCAAATGTAGTATATATATTTGTTAATATCTCCACAAACCTACATAATACATCTTCCACAGTTCATACATGTTTTTTCATTTCTTTTTTCTTTTAATAACCGGCCAATCGACCACATTACCAAAAGTGGAGTGCGCATATTCAACGTATGATGACATTACCGTATTCTTCATATAATACATAAGAAGCCCAAGACTTAGCTATATCAAGGAGAGATCATCGATATAGAAAAGAATCGACAATATAGAGAGCTAGAGAGCATAGAGCAAAATTGTAGTTTTGTAAGCTAGGTTGTCGAATGTGTTAGTAGGTTTGTGCCTTTCTCCTAACGGAATGTACAGTTGTTATATCACCTTGATATAGCAACAATGAGGTTTATTCTTTACCATCCACAAACACTTTGCATTAGTTAGGCATTGGGATGATGCTGTAGTTGTAGTATCGAGACATACAGTTGATAGGAACATTGTAGAAGAGTCTATGTTAGGGCATTAAGTATGTGGGGCATATGCATAAGATCCTCGTTGTAACATCTTTCTTTGACAGTGGATTCCCTTGGGCAGACTGCCCCCCCAGAAGTGGGTGCTTTGACACTGAACTGGATTATCAATCTTAGTGTCTTTTATTGTTTTTATTATTTTATGTTCTGTTTAACCAACTGGTCTAACAGTTGGCTTGTCATCTCTTGTGTAGTTCACTTTTCAGTCATAAATGTTAATTTGACGTGTGGACCAAGCCTCCGAGAAAACTTTGTAATCGAATGTGCTTTTAATCCTTTAGATTTTGTAAGCTATTAACTATTTTCAAATCACCAACTAAAATATAGGCTTAATTTGATTTAGGTACCTGAACTGTCATCATTATCCTTTCAACTAGGTATTTGTAATAGTTTTTTTTACCATCTAGGCACTTAAGACTATTTTTGGCACTTGAATTTTTGAGTTTTCTCATTTTTCAGTCATTTACTAATATTTGATATTATTTAAATCCTCAACCCAGGGGCATATTGGTCATATTGAAATATAACTTTTTGGAGTGAAAAAAATTAACAATAGTTTTAGGTGCCACTCAAAACAGAGCATTTAGGCGCCAAAGAAAAGTTTATGTGCCAGACGAAAATTATTCTTCCTTATCTATAACTACCATTGTTTAGTAAATCAACAATATTTTAGATTAGATATTCGATTAATTACTTTTATTAGATTGATATTTAATACTCAGTTCGATTTTCGTGTTTAATATTTGACATGAACGTCGTATAAAAAATGGAGGGATTATATACATTCCCATTCACTCATTCACTAGGCATATTTTCCTAGGATTTGTAAAGTTTGGTAGGAGAATACTGTTCAACAACTCCAATCTCTTTATATAAACTGGTAAGCTATATTAATATTTATTCAAATTCTCTTATGGAAAGGTGGCAAGTTAAAGCCTTTTACATGCATTGACTATATGAACCTCTAATAACAATAATGTAAATTCCACATGCAGACACCTTAAGTAGCTTAGCTACTTTGACTTTTAGACTATTACCTCCATTTTGGGCAATTGCCCTTGTGCTTGTTGCTATAAGTAACATGGGAAGGAATTTTTTTTTTGGAAAAAAGACAAGGGGATGATAAATATAAATAAAAGGAAGTATGTTTTATTGGAATAATATATATATATATTATATATATATTAAAAATGAAATGGAACGATTGAGGGACGAATGTACTATATCATATATACAATTATATTTAAATTAATTAAACTACAATGATGTTGTGAACATATCAACTTTCATGTGAAACAAATTGATAAACAAAGAGCAGTTTTGATTATAACGTAAATACAATATGTTACATCAGTATATTTCAGAATTCTCTATATGTAGTATGTGTATATATATATTATTAGATTAAAGAATAAAATTAACATGTTACATGAATATCTATTTTCAACAAGCCTTTTTATTTTATGTGAAAAAGATTATATACTCCCTCTATGTTTTTTAGTTGTCGTTACAACTCTTTATATTCACGTTAATTAAGAAACAGTAGCACTTTTCACATACTGCCCTAATTAACGACTAAGCAATAATTACATTCATGTATTGATATTCTACATTGAATACATTAAATAGAGACTCAAGAGGAAAAAATCATTAAATATTGTATTGGAATTAAAAAATTCAACTAAAAAAACCCAAGAATAAAATGCCAACTAAGAAAAACAGAGAGTAATATCTTATTAATTTTGCATGATTAGATTAAGGACTACATATTAACTTGACATGAAAGCCTTAAGAATTAATTTTGGTATATATATTTTTTGTCTTTTTAGAATTATGTATCCTATTTTAGAGGATATTTTATAGGGTTTCTAATGAGATAAAATTTCTAAAGCTAATCATTTTCTCAATGATATAATTGTTTGTGAAAAGTATATCAAAATAAATTATTTCAACCTACATTTACTTTTACTGTAAAAATTTGATATAAAGCGAAATTGGGTGTATCTATCAAAACATGCAAACTTTCATTATTTTGAATATTGAAATTGAATGATGTTGGAATGAATGTAGTCTATTATATAAGAAAATATTTTTAAATTAAATTTATTAATGATTTTATTGAACATATCAACTTTCATGAGAAACAAATTGTAACAACCCGCCCCAGGTGGGCCCGCCTTGAGGTTAGACTCGATAACAAATCCGAAACCAGAGTCACAACTCGATGGATGGCTCGATAAGTTAAACAGTTTTAAGTAATTAAAATGGTTTAAATAAAAGAGTGTGAAAATGTGTAAAAATCCATCCTGAGTAAAGCGAGAGTAATGAAAATAGTTCCATCAGGGTGTCAGCTAAAACTCCACATAATATATATAAGAACCCATGCAGGGGTAAAATAGTCAATAAAAATTCATAAAACTCGACTCCAAATAAGATGACTGAGGAAACTCCTAATGTCGTCCGTCTCTCACCGATGCAGATGCTAACTCTGCCAATCTAGCTTGAAAAGATAACTCCTTGAAGGGGTCAGCTCGACAACTGGTGAATCCTTCTCACGCGTGGCTACCACCCCACATACGTGATGCGAAAGCAATGACATACATAATGATAATGTGAAACATACAACATTATAAATACACGAGTAAGTGCAATAATAACTACAATATCCACATAAATGCGCAACTATATGCATGGATCTGGACTTTCGTAGTGTACAACACTCTACCTAGCTCAACCTCCAGGGAATACACATCATCTCATCTCATACCATCTCATCCACATCACCCATCATCATCACACAACCATCATTACACACACATACGGACCCATAACCAACCATGGCGACCGTTCAATCTTAGATTGCCGGATCAGGACAACACACACAACACATATACGACCCGTAGGTCCACCCTAAACATCTCTACTCATGCTCAATGCTCAACGGTAATCATCATACAACACAATAGTATCCCAAGTCTCGAACGGGAATCGCTCGCACAATATGACCTATATAATATACATACTCTAGGTCAAATACTACTCCAAATATACCTCGTCCAACTCGTAATAGTTGCATCATGAATTATTATACATATTAATAGTCTTTTAGCGCAATTCGAAAAAATGACGATTTTGCCTTGAACGGAAACTGACCATTTTGCCCCTGGCCCCACGTGGGCAACCCCGATATATTATGATTCATTTAGTAGTTTGCATTAGTTGTACATCTCATACATATTATTATATTATTATCTTAACGGTCCAGTTATAAACACTTATTGCACTAACGAACTGGTCAACGGTAAAATCCTAGTCCAAGTCAACTCTACCCTCATATTATCCAACTTATTCATATACTTAAGTTTCTAATTCACCTACATTTCTTACAATACTGAATTTTCCATTCCCTCGAATTCAGTCCACTACTGCCCTCATGTACAAAGTCGTCCTACATCATTGTTCTATCGTCCCCTCTGGAGCACCATTTTATATGATCCTATCACCCGTTATCATAGTATCGCTATCCGATTCGTACATCCAGGATTTTAAAGTATCATATTCAATAGTCGAGTACCTATCCTCAATCCACTGCGATTTCACCTAATCTCTAGTTGACTCCTCAATACACATTTCAAAGTATCTGACAACATCACCCTGCTTTCTAGCCTTAACAGTGATAATTCCTCCATTTACGTTACTTTGCATCCATTCAAAACCCCTCCTAGTTATCTCTAACATCTTACTTCTTTCGTCGATACACATCTCTAGACACAACACATTTCACCAACCCTTTCATCATACGTCGCCTTAGTCCACCTCCCTTACACTAAACCCATTTTTATAATATTATAATATATCCGACTTCTGTACTCCACAACGATACTTCTCATTCAAGTTCTCTCCTAAGCATCTCAGGGTCAATGAGATCTTCCGATTCCCCTTTAATGTTCGACACACACTACACCACCAATTACTTACACCTATGGATCCGTGTGTCATAAGAACACCAACCGTATTCACTCTCATTATACCCATGGCGAAATAGAGACTTCAAATCCAATCGTTCCCAACTAGCTGAGAAGTTAGACTCCAACAATTTTGCTTGATTCCCCCTTACTAAACTTATCTAGAATCTCAGTTACTTCCTTTTCATATTATCCCGTGAAGTCCACTACGACTTTCTCATCTATTAAAATCATTAAACCCCGATATAACAGTTCTTACATATTTCTAATACCGTCTCCCTTAACTCAAAACTCAGCACACGAAAGCATATAAGGTGATTCAAATCCACTCACTTTCTGAATCCCTCTCAACATTCGAATCCCGTTCCCACTTACTTCTAATCGATTTCTAGGCATCGTAAGTCTCACGTAAAATTTAAACGAATTCACTAACAGTCAATAACTCTCACCTGACGGCATCTCTCTGCAGTCTACGAAAGAAAAATAGCACCTTAAAACTCCTATACACATGCTGACTCCTATAAACACACCACACATAACATAAACACACTATCAGGCAAGTACATACCACATAGGACCCAACAATCATAGAACCTAAGCTCTGATACCAAATTTGTAATAATTCGCCCTAAATTAATTGATTAAAGTTATAATAATTTAAAATATGTAAAATTTAATCTAAGTTCGATCATTTAGAACTCGTTAAAAATTGTTCGGACCTCGTATTCGATTCGATAAACTTTTGGACCATCCTTAACGAGCCATCCCAAACTAATGGACCAGCCCGCATGAGCTGGCCCAAGTCCAGCGCCTATAAAACCCAGTAGCTAGCCAAACCGTTCTCATTCCTCACGTTTATTTTCTGCCGCGCCCCTTGGAGCAGCTCACCTTCGAGCAGATATTTCACAGACTCCCAGCTCGATTTTGGTCCCGATTTTTGTACAAACTCCATCTCTACATATCACTCTCGTGATTCGGGGCTAAAACGAGGTAATTACTTCCTTCTATGGTTGCAATGTTTGACTGTTTTGGGGGTTGTTCGAGCAGATTTTTCTGTCCGATTTTGACAGCTTTAAGTCGCGATTTCTCCCTCTTTTCTCGACCAAATCCAGTGATTCAAACTGCGAATTGAACCTCCTATCATCCTCCTACCATTCCACTCTTCATATTAAGGTAAAGCTTGAACCATATGCCTGTGTATTTCAATTGTTATGGACGCATGAAAAGGGGGTTTTGGAAATTGGCTTTAAAAACTGATTTTTTGTGTTAAATTCTTGAATTGCTCATTGTAAAACATGTCGCTAACGAATTGTATACAGTTTAGTGATTATATATACATGAACTTGAACATAATTATTGAGTATATGGTTCGAATAATGGTGATTTTGATAACATAATTATTCATATTTTTATGATAGAGATTGGATTTACTTTTACTTTCTATTATATGTTGTACTCCCTCCATCTCCAAAATATTATCCTATTTTGATTCTTCATGAGTTGACTTTTTAAATTTTCAAATAATTATTTTCAAATATGATGTAAAACTTGTTTTGCAAAATCTATCAAAATAGATTATTGCAACCTACTTTTACTATTAAAATGCAAGCTTTTTTTTATTTTGAACATCGCAAGTAAAAATAATGATTTATATACCAAGATAGTATACTATATAAAGAAACTATTTTAACATTAATTAACTTTATTAATAATGTTGAGAATATATGAGCTTTTATAAGAAACAAATTGATAAAGAAAGTGGAGTTTTGATTTTAACATAAATGGAACATGTTATATTAATATTTTTTCATAAGTTTCTGTACGTACTATGTAATAGAATAATGTATTATGTTATAGTATATATTATATTATCAGGTTATATTATACATTAAGAAATAAGAGTTAACATGTTACATAAACATCTATTTTCTTACAAGCCTCTATATGTATTATGTGAAAGAATTATAAATATTATCAATTTTGTATTATTAGATGAAGAGAAAAAAAATAATTTGACATTAAAACTTTCAAAGTCAATTTTAACATTTTTTTTTTGTTTTTTTAGAATTATGTATCCTATCTATGATGATATTTAATTTAATTTCTGAAGAGATTAAATTACTTAAGTTTAAATATTTAAAAAACAATTGATAAATGTTATAAATCTAAAAATCTAAAAATTCTCATCACTTGAGCAACAAAACGTAAATTTACATAATTTTCTTCACACAAAGTACCTTTTTTACATTCACCATACTTTTTATATCATATAAATATAACTCAAATGATGATATCCGTGTCATAAAAAAGCATAAAAATAAAGGAAAGACCATCTATTTACAATGTATTTATTTCCACTATCCATAGAAGAAGCAAACCAACCCACTATGAACTAATTTCTGGGACTTTGGTCGAGTTTTAGATTTTTAGTTCTCTGGAAACAACTCCTAATATATTAAAACACTCTTATAATTTTTCATAATGATTTTCTTGTCAAGTAGAAGGAAAAAACATTATTTATGAAATTACTTTTGTATCCCCATTCATTAAGTGTATTTTTAATCGAAATGGGAGAAACTTTTTAACAACTCGTGCTTTTATATATAATATAGATATAGATAGATAGATAGATAAATAGATAGATAGATAGATAAATAGATAGATATAGATAAATATAGATATATATATTATATTATAATTTCATAAATTACATTATACATATATAGATATGGATATAGATAAATAGATAGAATTAAAACGCAATTGATAAATGAATAAATCTAAAAATTCCCATCACTTGAGCAACAAAACCTGATTTTGTACATTATATTCAAAACGTAAATGTACAACTCGTTCTTTTTATATCATATAAACATAACTCAAATGACAATACTTGTGCCATCAAAAAAGCATAAAAATTAATGGAAGACCATATATTTTAGATAGATATATAATATAATGTAATTTATGAAATTACGATTTATATATATATATATATATATGTAAACATAGGTAAACCATTCGTCTTCATAAATCATCAAAACTGATAAATAATTTGTGATCACACTAATAACTTATTATGACAATTTTTTGCCATATCAAATTTCAAATATAAAATAATTGTCAATTATTTTTCCTTATTATGTACCTGTTGGCACATTTTAGCAAAACTCACATATATATCGAGTAACTTGTAATGCCCAATAAAATGTTATTAAATTATTTCAAAACATATTTGACTATGCCAGGAAGGTGAGTTTTGGTGAAGTAGTTATTCCAGTCAATAATCTTGGGATCAAAGTAAAACAATTCCATCTCTGCCCCACCTTCTTCAGCAGCCCTACGTAATTTCTCAGTGTTCATGTCGTCAAAACTGATGAAACATAAAGGTCATTAATCATAATAATAATTATAATAAACATTACAAAAATAATAATAATAATAATAATAATAACATTAATAATAATAAGAACATTGAACGCATAAAAATTAAGGTTAGGTCTTTATTATAAAATAGTGACTTAAAAGTTTAAGAGTACTCACATTCCCTCGGAGAATAAGTAGGGTGTGAAAAGTTCAACAAGCCGATTTAAAAGTCTGACCCTTCTATGAAGAGTATAATAAGAGTTGTGAAAATATTGGCAACATGCTGCATTTACTATTTGCAATCCCTGTAAATTAGGAAATGAAAAAATAAAATGAGTTCTGACAAGTTACCCTTAAGTTTGTAAGATGAAAGCTACTTGATTGGTGAGTTAGTTATCAAAATGGTCCAATATTGTGGTACGGGATTTTTTTCTTTCTAAAATAGTGGCAACATAAAATGTGTTCCAATAATGACACAATTGTTACATTTTCGCACCCAAACTAATTATTATGTATAAACTTAAAGGAAAAGTAGTGTTACTCTTGGGGCCAAAGTGCAACAATTGGTTCGTTTTGGAACACATTAACAATACAATTCATTGTAAATATCAAAGTGTTATGTTGTTAATATTGGAACCACAGTGCAACTCATGCTACTATCTAGGATCATTTTGATAATTAACTTCATAATTGGTCTTTGAAAATTTACAAACCTTTAAAGGAAGCATATAACGAAGTTGCATATATCTTTGCAAGCCATCTATAGTACTCAAAGCTGTAACCCTAGCAACTATAACAGGTTTTCCTTCTCCATTTATCCAAGGATGGTTTATGAAATAAGTCTGAACAAAGTCTTGAAGTTGAGATATTTCTACAGGATTTGAGACAGATGATCCGAAGTTATATACATTTACTCCTGGTTTATTTGCATGAGCCGCCATTGCTACCAACATTGCATTGACCACCATGTCAGCAGGAATCTACGAATCATATATAATCGTTACTCTCTCAATTCTCTTTAGTTGACGTTTTGACTTTTAATGTACGATAAATAGTGGATTACTTACCATATCAATCACCGTCCTCGGGTATCCGAATAAGCAAGGCAACTTTCCTGTACAATATCCGATTGCGAAACTATCAAATGTCCTGTTTTAAGAAACATTCATGTTAGTTCAACGCTACAATAACCAATACCATTAGACAGGGCGGATTTAGCGATTTTTGGAGTGGTGGTTCATGTTGAGAATTAATGTGGAATCCATTCTCCCAACCCCTAAGAAAGCCGTATGATAATGATGAAAATAAATACGAAAAGTAAACAACACCAAGGTTTATACAGGTTCGCCTTCAGAATGAGTGACTATGCCCTGTAGCTGCTGTAGATCTTATTAATGAAGAACGAGATTATTTACAAAGTGTTTCTCTCTAAGTCTATGTCTATTATTGTGTGTTATTAGAACCCTAGGCTAATGCCTTATATCTATAGTACCAGACAAAACCTAGCTAACAAAGAAAATCGGGATAAAAAAGCCCTCAGAAAAATGCCAAGAAACCCACTTCAGGTCGACATTGGATGGAAGGTTCGGGACTTGTCTGCATCCGACCCAAGTCCCAACCTGCCAGATTGGATCATCTCATCGTCTAATCTATCCTCCAACCAATCGTCCAAACTGCACTGTACTTTTTTGATGAGATCAGATGATGGATCAGGACATATCCTTCGCCCAACCTATCATCCGATCAAGCAACTCTTCTACATGAAATTTGGCTTCACAACCCAAAAATCTCTCACTTGAAGACATATTTTGGATCACCATCTTCAAGCATCAATCAGCATCAGCTCCTACCTGAGTTCATCATCCTCGAACTCCAACAGAATCTGATCCCAGCTTAAGTTCCTTCCTTTCCGATCCAAAAATATCCTTGAAAGATACCAATTTGACTAACGAAGAGAATCGCGAATAGTTAATACCTTTATACCGTTGGACTTTGCCCTCATTTAGACAAATCACCATGTCCTGCCCCTGTCTTCAACCTAGACACCGTGGAAAACCTCCACGCTCGATTGGTCATCAATGAATTTCTCTCTTCTATTATCCCTTTCCACGTTAACGACTTTCCTTGATCCAATTTATTGACATTCGATGCTTGATCAAAATATCAGTCTACAGTTAGCAAATAACTAGATGATTGGAAATACCTCTCACCAGGCCTGTGAACCACGCCAGTTAACTCGAATGATTCATTCATAATCATCAACTCATCACCAAATGAAGTCTCGCATTCTGTCAGTTGGGGGTACCGTTTTGATCTTCAATGCAGCTTCCCTTGTATGGCTTCTCAAAATCTTCCTAGAAGCTCCCATCATGCCCATATCTACTACATGTATTCTTTTGAGAACCATCAATCAAGTATAACGTACCAGACTTCTGTCCTTTAGCTATAACCATAGCACCTCAAACTACCTTCCAATTTTCATTCTCAAAAGTAGTCCTGAACCCATCACCATCTAGTTGATTCACCGAAATTAAACTCTTCCCCGACTTCAAAACATGCCTCAAACTTTTGCAAACTCCAGGTAGAACCATTAGACAACCTCAGATCCACATCTCCAATACCCACCTCCAACGGTGCATCATTAGCAAGACGAACTGTCCCATAATTTTCAGGAATATAATTAACCATTAAATTTTGATCATGAGTGGTATGAAACGAAACTCCAGAATTCAATACCCAGGAATCTATGGATGCATCAACAGATAGAAGCAAAACATTCGAATAGTCATTCAAAACATGAATCTCCTGATCTTTGTCCTGACCCCTCTATGTGTTATAATGCCTCTTTATGTGACCCGGTTTGCAGCAACCCTAGCACACAACATCTCCATGCTTGTAATTTCCTCTATTTTGTGATCTACCCCTATTTCAATTTCATTTGTCCCAATTTCTAACTCTTTCAATGTTTAAAGTAGATGTCGTTTCTCTAGCTCTCCCCTAAATCTAGCCTACGTATCTCCGCATCCAAGATACGTTGTGCCATCTCCACTAACTACAACTTATTACTTCCCGAGGAATTACTAACAACTGCCCTCATCGGCTCCCAACTATTAGGTAAAGAGGCCAACAACATCAACGCTTGAATATCACCAGCAAAAGTGACATCAACATTGGATGTTGAGTGTATTGTTGAACTCATTCAAGTGCGTTGTTGAGGGAGTATTATCCGACATCTTCAGGTTGAACAACTTCTTCATAAGATAAATCTTATTATTATTCGATGGCTTTTCACACAGATCACACAATACCTTCATCAATCCCTTCGTAGTGGTTTGTTTGGCAACGTTGGCTGCCACGTTACTTGATAAACAAGGCTTGACTATACCCAGCACCATTCTGTCCAGCTTAATCCACTTTGTTTTATCCATATCCTTTGGCTTCTCGCCTAAAGGACCCTCTAGATCTTTCCCATAGAGATAGTGTAATACCCGACCCAAAGTTAGCGATGTGATATGTTTGATATGATTTGATTGGTATTACTCATACCATCAAGATGCATCTTCTTTTCTGTAGTTGTAGCCCAACTCATAAGAACTCTAAAGTTAAGCATGTTTGACCTAGGTAATTCTGGGATGGGTGACCCACTGGGAAGTGTCCCGGTGAGCACGTGAGTGAGGACCAAACGTGCTAGAAAGACCCGTGGTGGTTTGTGAGGCGGGGCGTTACAGATAGTCCTCTATATGCAACTTCCAAGTCTGTTCCATCAAACCTTCCATGTGACACGCCTCCATCACTTCTAGTCATCATTTCTGGTGGTTACACCTACAAACAGGCTCTTGATACCGATTGTTGAGAATTACGGCGGAATCTAATTCTCCCAACCCCCAAGAAACCCGTATGACAATTATGAAAGTAAATACGAAAAGTAAACAACACCAAGGTTTATACAGGTTCGCCCTCAGAATGAGTGACTACGTCTTATTGCTGCTATGGATCCTATTAATGAAGAACGAGATTGTTTACAGAATGTTTCTCTCTAACTCTATATCTAATATTGTGTGATACTAGAACCCTAGGCTAATGTCTTATAGTAATAGTAAAAGACAAAACCTAGCTAACAAAGAAAACTGGGCCAAAAAATCCCTCACAAAAATGCCAAAAAACCCATTTCAGTTCGGCATTGCATGATGGGTCGGGACTTGTCTGAATCAGACCCAAGTTCCGACCTGCCATATTGGATCATCTCATCGTCTAATCTATCCTCCAACCTATCGTCCAAATTGCACTGAACTTTTTTATGTGAGATCGGATGATGGATCGGGACATGTCCATCGTCCAACCTATCATCCGATCAAGCAGTTGTTCTACACAAAATTTGGCTTCACAACCCAACAGTTCAAAATATATATTAGGATTTTTTTTTTCATTTTTGGTATTATAGTAACATAATGTTTATGACAAATTTTCTAGTACATGCAAGACATTTTCGAAATATTTTAAATATTTATTGAATTTTATCCTTAAAATACTAAGTAAATGAGTAATTCCACCATAATTAACTATAAAAAATATATATGAAATATCTAAAATTTATTTCTATAACTAATGAATAGTTAAAATAGACTTCTCAGGTGCTATAAGCTAATATAAAAAGAATTATACCTATGAGATGATGAACCCATGACTCCATGGACACACATCTATATAGTTACCAACTAAACTACACATACTTTTAGTGATTCAAATAAACCCTTTTGAATAATACCAAATCCGCCCCTTCCAATAGATTAGTGAAAAAATCAGTAATTTGATGAGCTAAGTATGTATTTGATTTCACAAAGTAAAATGAAGTTGTATTTAGTTTCCGGATAATTCAAATGGCGGGATTTACTCCACAAAAGTGTCCAATTTTACCTGACCCCTTCAGCCCAACCAGGAAATGGGTCTTTGTAGGTGCTGGTTATGATTGTTGGACGAATGATAACAAGAGGCATATTGTTTCCCATCAAATCACCAACAAGCATTTCTCCCATTGTCTTTGTGAACACATATGTGTTTGGCCATCCATATTTTCTAGCCCTTCAATAGTTAGATAAATTGACATCAAGGACCATGGTACTTTTAATATATCCATGATTAGGCAAGACACGATTAATCATATCAAATTATCTAGATTTGATTAATCACTTAAAATCCTCAGTTCTGTATGTTAAGAGAAATACATGTTACACCAAAAAGTTGCACTTTAGTCCCCACGTCAAGTTTTACGTTAACATTTCAGGTTTAGGAGTTAAAATTGGGGTCAAAATATAATTTTACAGATTTAAAGTTGATTTTCTTGCCCCAGTTGGTACCAAAATGAAACTCCATAACCCCCTCCCGCCAAAATTCCCTTTTTTCTTCACCCCAATTAGTGTTGTGGAATTTCATTTTAGCACCAATTGGGGCAAAAAATCAACTTTACGTCTTAAAAGTTACATTTTTACCCTTGTTTTAACGCATAAACCTGAAATGTTAGCGGAAAAGTTGACGTAGGGACTAAAGTGAAACTTTTTGGCCACTTTCGGAGACTAACGTGCAATCGTGTAACTATTGGGGACCAAAGTGCAACTCGATCATACTATCGAGGACTATTTCAGCAATTTGCTCTACATTTATTATTGGAATACCTTTGGGTGCCCAAGTCCTTCATGACTATTTTAATTATTTCTGGAGAAGCATTTTGAGCTTGAAGCTCATTCAATTTGTCATCCACCAATTTCTTCTCTGCATAGGGGTCTAACCCCTGTGTGTCATTGAGGGATTCACCTAACTTATATGAATTCTCCAATATTAGACCAGATTTTTCCCCTGCCACATAAGCTGAAAAATAAAGTCCAATAAAAAACGTTAGAAACTAATTGTCTATATATATATATATAGATTCATGAAATACTGGAAATAATAAGAGCAAATTGTTGTTGAAATGGTCCCGAAAGTGGGTTTAGGTTATTTTTTTTGGTATCCAAAAGTACAAAAATTATAAATCAGTCAACGATATTGGTTAACGGTTGCAGATTGGTCCAAAATTTAACGGCAATGTTAAATGTTAACGGCCCACGCGCCTCGTTGGTTACACGCGTTTAATAAGTTAGAACAGTAATAATATAATTAACTTAGGAGTGAAGTACAATAGCCATTGTGGCGTTAGAAATTAAAGCACGCTTTAGTTAAATTTTGGACCAATCTGCAACCGTTGTCCAATATCATGGACTGAGTTGCAATTTTTGTACTTTCGATGACCAAAAGACAACATGAACCCACTTTTGGGGACCATTTCAACAATTTGCTCAAATAATAATCCCATATATCCTACACTAATTAATAATAATCACATAATTCATTTCAGTTAACAGTCTTTTTTTCACAACAAAATTAATTAATGTACTATTAGTTTCTTACTTATATAATTATTAGCACTCTATTTAAATGCGAATTTTTTTATTGCTTAGTCACAATAATGCTTATTCGAAATAAAAATATATGTATGTGATGTGAAACCGCAATTTGTGAGCATAATTGAAACAGTAATAGACAATTAAAAAAGGTGGATTGTTGATGTACTAACCAGTCGATACATGAAGAAGCACCTTTAGGTTGACACATTTCTTGGCAAAATTTAAAACATTTATTGCTCCAAATGTGTTAAGTGCCAGTGCGACATCATACCTGCATTATTCATAAATTGTAGAACTACTCATCCATTTCTATTTTAAAAAAGGTAAATGGGAATTTCATTATATGCACCGTCCATGTAATTTCCAACACTACCCAAATTCTATTAAATTTTGAAATATTTATATATATTGTTGAAACTGAATTATTGTTATTGGATGAAATTATTGAAATGGTCTTAAAAAGTGAATTACGGTTGTCATATGATAACTGTGCTATTGACTTTCACTTTTGGTTCCATTAAATTTTAACATTTTTATGAGTTTTTTTACTATATTGCTATTTTTGTTTAAGAGGATCAATTTGAGATTTTTGAACTTTCTAGAACTAAATAACAATTTCGACCCATTTTCTTGGATCATTTTGATAATTTACCCTTATTTTAACTTAGGGTGATGATAATAATAATCCATGACAGTTCTATTAATTTGGGTTGGTAACGCTAAGGATGCGATAACAATGGTTTTTTTTAAAAAGGGAGATCGAAATCGATTCGAGTAGCTCAAATAATCAATTTTCTCTTTTTTTTGTTCGATTTTTTGGTTATAGATTGGCTTAAAAATTTATATCCAATCACAATCCTATGTAACATGGTGGCACATACCTTTCATCAAAGTTGGTAGTTGCAGCAACATTAACTACAACATCAACTTCGTTCCACATTTCTTCAACCAAATTTGTGTTCTTCACTCCCAAGTTCTCATATGTTATGTCTCCGGGTACAATTGTAATTTTATCCGAAATGAAATTGTTCAAACTGTTGCCCATTTTCTCTTTAAGGACATTATACAAGTCCTTCCCAATAATCTACATTAACATACATAAACTTTTAGAGTTAATTGCTAGAATGGTCCTAATAAATGGAGATCTGATGTATTTCGATTCTCAAAAGTGGTACCATTGTGAAAACGGTCCCTAAAAATGTGTTTATTGATACAATTTGGCAGGGGCGGACCTAAGGGGGTGGGGTGGGCACCGCCCCCCGCAGGTTTTTCAGTATCGTTATATTACATATACAATTTTTCGAATTTTTGTGATATATATAATAAAAAGTGTAATTAACCAAGTAGAGGTGTAGCTTAGATGGTTAAGTCCTTCCTTTAAATGGTAGAGGTCAAGTGTTCAAGCCTTCTAAGTTTCATTTTTGACATATTTTCAAACATTTTTTGATACTTTAACAATTTTTTCTTTATTTTGGCCCGTTTGTTAGGAAAAATACTTGTAGTAGAACATAAAATTAATCAAAACATATATAATCTTGCACTCAATGGAATAGTACGTATCGAATTGAATCCGAAATGGATTTTAGTATTAAAATTTTATGATATTGGAGTCTAATTCGATTGGATTCGAATGTTAACGTTATAAACATTAAAATTTGATGATATTCGAATTTATTAATTTGTCTAGGGTTTGCATTGTTCATTTCCACTTCTTACTAGTATTACTTTTATTATGATCATTATTATATTCGAACAAGATATTTTATTGAAGTCCAAATATTTAAATATATCTTTTATTAATTTATATAAGAATATATACATATTATGATTCGATCTTTAGTTCGAATATAAAATAAGACGAATATTAGATCAGAATTAAATTTCAATAGAATAGTACGTATCAAATTGAATCCAAAATGGATTTTAGTATTCGGAACCAATGCAAATACAAATTTGAATATTATTGTTATAAATATTAAAATTTGATGATATTAAGTTTAATTCGATTCAATTTTCCATTGTTTGTTTCTAACACTTACTACTATTAGTGTTACTATAATAATAATAATTATAATTATTATTATGATTATTTTTATTATTATTATCATTATCATTATTAATTTGAATGAATTACTTTTAGGCATTTAATGAATTTAACAAACTAGTCTTAGTTAAAATTTGGGTCATCTTTAACGGTTATGGATACTTTCAACTGAATTGGATGTTGTCCCAATAATATGGACTTGTTCATCCATTACTTGTCCAATTTTGTGAGCCCATTAACACCAACACAAAAGAGCTATCCAAGCACCCACTTAAATAGCGCTTCTGAAGTGTTATTATAGTTATACATAGAATAGCGCTTCTGAAGCCTATCTAAGTGGTTAAGTTGCATAGCCCTTGTTAAACGCTATTTAAGCTCTTTAAAAGAGTTATTGTAGTTGTCGTAACTCTTTTTCCTATAGCATTTTTTAAAGAGCTATTTAAGATAGATCTTGGATAGCGCTTAAAATATGAAGCGCTATCTAAGTATTTCTTTTTAATTTTGCTTTTTAAAAAAACCGTTAAAACACCAAAAGGAGCTATCCAAGCGTCAACTTAGATAGCGCTTCAAAAAGGCGGTATCTAAGTGGAGCTATCCAAGCTAATATTTGTAGTAGTGTTGAAATATTAAACCAAATTGTGTTACCACACTTTCTTTAAAGCAAATTTGTATTTACATCTTTCGGTTTTTAGGATTGTATAAGGTGTTTGTTTCCTGAATAAAATGGTCCAAGTGTGATTTTAGAAGCACCCTAAGCCTCACTTCAAACAACTCAGAAATTATACCATCACTTCAAAAAATCAATTAAATAAAAAACTTATAATATAATAATAAAACATAAAAAGTTTGTGCTTCAACTGCAAGTTGGAGGGAGTAATCTCCACATAATTACTAGTGATAAAACCGCCAATTAGCTATACCACTAATGACATTCAACTTTTGTTAACTTACCATAAAAATAATTGAATGCTTCAAATAATGATTTACATATACAATAATAAAATTCCCGCTAGATAAAAAATAGTGTGAATGGGCCTGTCATTAATCGACATTCGAAAAATTGGGTCGTGCATTCACCAAATTCATTTTTAGAATTATCGAATTAATTTGTACTCTCTTATGTGTATATACAACCAAGGAATTACTGACTTGGTTTCAGTAAGTAGGTCACTGTTGCACTTTGGTCCCAGTAAGTGACATGTATAAGTAGCTAGCAGGTGCGCATTTGGTTCCTAAGTCAACACCTACGTTTATTTTAGGGGTGAGGGTTGCGATTTTGAGACAATTTGGGGGGTGGTTATGCAATTTTAAGACTTTGATTGATCTCATAACTATTTTTTTCAATTTCTTTTGGATTTTATTTCAGATTTCTTTTCGATTTATTTATAGATTTTCTTTTCGATTTTTCCCTAGTAAAAATGATTTGATTTTGATAGTAGTTCTAGATAAAGGTTTTGGTTTTGGCAAAAAGGTCCGGTTTTTGTAGTTTTTTGGCAAAAGGTTCGATTTTGATAGCTGTTTGTCAAAAAAGTTTACGTAGTTTGCCAAAAGGTTCGATTTTCGTAGTTTTTTTACAAAACGGGTCGATTTTGGTAATTTTTTCGTAAAAAACATCCGACTTTGGCCGTTGTCTTGCCAAAATGGTTCAATTTTTTGTAGTTGTTTTGGCTAAACGTTCATATTTTGGCAAAAAAGTTTGATTTTGATAGTTTTGGCGAAAGTGTTCGTTTTGATAGTTTTACAAAAATATAACTTTTTTGCCAAAATTGAAAGTTCTAGCCAAAATAGCTACCAAATCCTACCTTTTTTAAAAACAACTATCAAAATTGAATTATGTTTTTTCGCCAAAATCAGAACTTTTAGCCAAACGAACTACCAAAATCGAACTTTTTTGCAAAAAAACCTACGACAATCAAGTATTTTTCCGAAACAACTATCAAAATCGAACTGAAAAAAAAAAAAAACTACGAAAGAGAACCTTTTTGGCAAACTACGAAAACTTTTTGGCAAACAACTATCAAAATCGAACCTTTTTGCCAAAAAACAATTAAAACCAAACCTTTTTGCCAAAACAAAAACTTTTAGTTAAAACAACTACCAAAATCGAACCCTCTTTAATAGGAAAAAATCAAAAGGAAAATCTACAAAACAAATAAATAAAAAGTCTAAAAGAAATCTGAAAAAAAAAAATCAAAAAAAAATTATGGGATCAAGCAAAATCTTAAAATTACATAACCACCCCTCCCCCAAATTGTCTCAAAATCGCAAACCCCCCTCCCCCCAAATTAATGTAGGTGTTAAATTAGAGACCAAATGCGCACATGCTAGCCACTTATAGGGACGGTTTGCGATCCGTGTCGCTTAGTGGACCAAAGTGCAACAATGACCCACTTACTTGGACCAAATCAGCAATTCCCTTTATATACAACACACCGATAAGCTAGACAACCAGCCAAGATGCTAGTTTTGCATTCAATATTAAAATCATATTCTAATGATTCTGTTAAGCTAGACAACCAGTCAAGCCGTTAGTTTTACATTCAATATTAAAATCATATTCTAATGATTTTCCAACAACGTTGATTGGGCTAAAATAAAATAATTTTAACAATTAATAATACATACATTACCGACTACCCGAGTGAACAAGGTGTTTAGCTCGGCTCACGCACCAACAATATGAATTATAATGTAAAATGTGCCGAGGGGGATTTACTTTAAGCTCATAATGTATAGCACTTGATTATACCTCATTCTTGAAACGTTGCAAGGCTGCTTTATCATCTTGAGCTCTCAACAAAAGATACAACTTCTTCACATTTGGTTGGACTCTCAAAATTTTCTCAATAAAAACTGAAACAATAATAATACATTATACATGCATGTCCCAAATTAGTTGTCCAATTATTACTTCATCAACCATGCATACAATAATAAAACCAACAAAAACGAAAGAGACAAGAGATTGAGTGATGTACTCTTTGCCAAGAATCCAGTAGCTCCAGTGATAATGATACTTTTGTTTCCAAGAAAACCAAGAATACTTCCTATCTCCATTATTATTGGAAAACAAATAGAGAGAAAATAAAAGCGATAGAAAGAACTAAAGGAGAAATTAATTTAAGTATATTTGTAAAGTTAAGCAATAGAAAATAAAATGTGGAAATGAATGAATCTAGTTGATATAGGACCAAAATTTAATCCCCGATCCAATGGGTTTCATTATGCTTTTTGGCCCACCTGTCTCACTCATGCCTAATTGTATGAATGCAATATTTATTCAATAATTAATCAAAATAAAAAAATAAAAAATAGGAGTATATTCTTAATTTTTATTTTTCAAAATTTATAAATAAAGTCTATGTTTGCATCATTTGGACATAAAAAATTAAGTTTCTTACAAGCATTTTTCATTTCTTCTTTGTAAATAAAGTGATATAGAAGAGAGAGAAAGTGAATAAAATCCTCAATAATACCTTATTGTGGAAAGTGAGTGATACCCGTGAATGGCCTGAGGGCCTTAATTAAATTCATGATAGGGTACACCCAATTAACAAATTTGTTGATGATTTATTTGGTGGATAATAATTGAGACACGTTCAAATGTCTAAAGGAATATCACTTACCTTTCTTCAATATCACCAATTGATCATTTACCTTTTAAAAAGTTCCAGTTAATCACTTGTCTTTTAAAATTCGTCTCTGTTGGTCTATCAGCCATTTTCTGACTGGTCAACGCCTGATTAAGGCACGTGGTTATCATATGTTATTTTAGTAAGGACTTTTTCGTCTTTTAATTTCAAATTAAGGCAAAAAAAAGAACCCAAAAACAACTATTTAAAATCATTTTAGATTTTGAAAGATCAAACCAAACACTATTGCTTCCATTAATTTCTGACGGCTTTACTATTGCTTCCATTAAATTTTTTACGTGCTTTACTATTGCTTCCATTATTTTGTGACGGCTATCATTCTTTTTTCTTTTTTTTTTAAGCTAAGCCCAACGAGGGGTGTACATGTTAAGAAAGCAAATAATACAGAGTCTTGCTAAAGAATCGCAGCAACGTAAATACATGCACACTGTAATCAAAATAATGGAGCTTTTTAGAGCAAAATCCCAGGAAGTCTAGCGAGCAGGGGAGTGTAGAAGCACGAACTCCTACCTCCCCACCCGTGCTCATGTGCTAAAAAACACCCAGAATTATGTAACAAAAAGCTCCCTATACAAAAGAAATAAAGTGCTCCTAGCTAATACAATGTGAGCACGCTCAGAAATACTGTAATCAACCATAGCATCTCATCGGGTCGAAATGGATCTCTAGATGCGTCTCTTCCAGTAGGTAGATGTATCCTCTACAGCGGGCCATTAAAGATTTCCTAGCTATCATTCTTATTTGAATGTATTTTTAATACTCAATCATCAGTAAGGTAGTTCAACGAAATTGATTTCGCCGATTTGCTTCATCTACTTCACTGCCGACTCTTGAAGGCACTAAGAAAGAGAAAGCGTTATCACTATACGAAATGAAGCAGCGAAAATAGAACAAAACAAAACTATTTAGTACTAAAAATGGTTCAGTTTTCGTAGTTTTTTGGCAAACAACTATCAAAATAAAAAATCGCACATTTTTGCCAAAACCAAAACTTTCATCTAAAACAACTATCAAAATCGAACTATTTTTAATAGGGAAAAAAATAAAATAAAAAAAGAATTGAAATAAAGAAAAAAAAAGTGTATCAAAATATTTGGGGTAATTGTAATGATCCGCCCCGAGTCGGCCGCCTCGAGGTTAGACTCGAGATCAAATCCGAAACCAGAGTCACCACTAGATGGATGACCCGATAAAACCATGATAAATAAAAGAAGTGAAAACTTTAGAAATATAATTTATTTAAAATAACTAAAAATGATTTATTAAAACTACACCAAATCCATCGGGGTATGACAATCTATGACCCCACCATACAAAAGACGAACCATGATGTTTCCAATACCATAACTACAAGGGGTAAACCAAAAAATACAATATATAACACATAATGACTGAGGGAGATCCTAATGCCACCATCGCCACTCACCGAAACAGGGGTCAACGCCACTGCAACGCAACTAACCTGCTAAAAGAATAAGTCCTCGAAAGCTGGTGAATCCTTCTCACGAGTGGCTACCACCCCACATACGTGATGCGAAAGCAATGACATACAACATAATGATAATGTGAAACATGCAACGGTATAAATACATAAGTAAGGGCAATAATAATCACAATATCCACATAAATGCGCAACTATATGCATGGATCCGAACTGTCCCACTATACATCACTCTACGTAGCTCAGCCTGCATCATCACACAACCATCATCACCCATCATCATCACACAACTATCATCACATAAACATACGGACACATAACCAACCATGGCGCCCGTTCAAACCTAGGTTGCCAGATCAGGACAACAGACAACACAGATACGACCCGTAGGTCCACCCTCAACATCTCTACTCATGCTCAATGCTCATTAGTAATCATCATAATGTATCAATATATGCATTCACCACCACATAACACATACAAGAATAAATAATAACACGTGAGTAAGAATTCACCTCAAGCACAACAACGCACAGCAATTTTCGAGTCTCAATCCAGTACGCATACCACACATTAGGACCTATATAATATATCTTCTCTATATCAAACACTGCTCGGAAGACATCCCATCCCACTCGAATTAGTTACATCTTTAGTTATTATACATAGTTATAGTCTTTTAGCTCAATTCGAAAAAATGAAGATGTTGCCCTTGGGCAGAAAATGACCATTTTGCCCTTGGACCCCACATGATCAACCCCGATATATTATGATTCATTTAGTAATCTATTTTAGTTTCTTGTACATCTCATACCCATTATTATATTATTATCTTAACTGTCCAATCATCAACACTTAAATCACCAACGAACTGGTTAACGGTCAAATCCTAGTCAAAGTCAACTATGGTCAAGGTCAAACTTAAGTCAACTCTCTGGACTTTCCAAAATTTACACTTTATCTCCAACATTATTCTGAATTCACACAAGGTCCTTCTTCATCACATCCTTACATAAATCACATTTAAGATGCTCATAAATCATCTTGATTATCATCATGACTTCTCATTTACCATCGTCATAACTCACATTTACTCACATCATAATACCCCCTTTACTATCCCCATAAAACAAATTTACAATAATCATAACTCCTCTATGACCAACTTTCTATATTATGTGAAATTATTCAGATACTCCTCAACTATATCTATTTACATCTCCACCCCAACAACCAAATATTCAACCTAGCTCCTAACTAATCTAAGGTCCAACTTAGATCCCATATTTCTAATAGTTCAACTTAAACCAAAATTCCAAAGTCAAACATCTCTATACTTCCATATTATTTCATTTTTTACCCATAACTCTATTATAATTAGTGCTTAACCCATTCCATCACATTATCACATGAAATAACAACTTATCATCATCAATAATTATCCTACATCCCCAATTCATTACATTCAAACACTAGAAGGTCAACATCTTAGGTATTAGTCTAATTCATAATCAGTTTAGCCCAAAACTTAACTACAATTAGACCCCAAATGTTCAATATTATCTCATGGTCAAGAGGCTTGGCTCCGCCATCCTCTCTCTCAATTAATCTCCCCTCTTTTCACGACCTTGGCTTTAACAGGGCCCAAGGTTGGTCATAGATCTGTGCCTAAAAAATTGCTGTTTGTGATTATGAGATATGACCACAGTCAATTTCGAGGGAACCAGAGTGCAACAATCAAGGAGGCACAGGGCGGTGAAGGCCATCCGGGAGCCTATATAAACACCCCAACCGAACATCAGTTTCACACCAAAAACAACACTCACTTTTGTTCTATCATCAGAAACAACCTCACTAATTTCTCTATTGCCCTTTTCCTTTTAGTCATGGATTCGGAGCTAATCGAATACCTACACTCTTGTAAGCTTACGGAGGATGATGAGTCGCCTCTAACGTTGGATGAAGAGGATCTAGCGGAAGGGCAAAAGGAATGTGAACTCAGTTTTTTTGCTAAGATCCACACGGCTAAGACTGAGCCCATCAATGTGAATCTAGTATACACAGCCATGTCTAAGGCATGGAATTGCAAAGAAGTGCAAATATCAAAGGTCTTTGGGACGGTCCAACACGTTTTTTTCCCGACGGCCAAGGACAAGGAACGAGTCATCAAGGGTAGTCCTTGGTGTTTTGATAACCAGTTATTGATCATTAAAAACTGGTATGAAGGGGCATATCCAGTTAACATGATTTTTGAGGATTGTCCTTTTTGGATTTACATCAAAGGCCTGAATGAAAAATGCTACACAAAGGAGGTGGCATATAGGTTGGCCACTAAATTTGAAGACTGCGAGGCAGTGGAGATGAGGAAGAACATGGAGGGTCAAAAATTCTTCCGGATTCGAACCTTGGTTTCTGTTTTCAAGAGAATCAGACGATTCATTAAGGTGGACCTGAATGGACAAGATACGTACGGATTTGTTGCTTATGAAAGGTTACCAACTTTTTGTCTCAGATGTAGGTTAATGGGTCACTCTGTTCGTCAATGCCCTACACTCCAGGAAGGGGAGGATCCTACCAAAAATCATGAGTACAAGATGCAGAGCAGGGCTTCAAGTGAAAGATCAAGGCTTATCTTTAGTCTCTATGAGGACCGAGAGGGTCATATTCCTCCCCCGAACCGCGACATTTTCCAACGACCCCGATCACCACTTTACCCACTGGGTTTTGAACCCATTGTTAACTCGACTCAGTGGACTCACCAGGGTCAAAGCCATGGAGTAAAGGCCATTAGTGACATTGATGAGGTGGTAACGGCTGCGTATTTTGGGAGAGTAACGACTTTTACTTTAAATGAGTTAGAGTTTGACCAACAAAAATTTAAAGGGAGGACTAACATTAAAGCTATCCGTTTTAATCCAATTATTGGGAAAAACAGCTATGAGGAGTTAGAGGCGCCACCCCCTCCCCCCTCCTCTTTTAATGACCCCTTTTTACAGGGCTTTGATAAAAATATCGGGGTTGTGGAGGCACTATCAGCAGCGCCCGAGGGGCGAAAGATTTTGAGTACCCCCCTTGAGGGGAAAGGTAAAAAGGAGGGAAAGACTATCCCAAACTCCCTGGTTTTATCCTCAGATCCTCCTTTGGAGAATGGATCACCCAGTAAAACGAAGACAATTGAGGCAACTATGAACTTTTTCAATTACTCAGAGAAAGTGCCTTCTCATAACCAAGGGGCGAGAATAAGAAAGGATAAAGGAAAGGCCAAGGCCTTTTCACAGTACACCCCGACGAGAAAGAGACATCACCCTTATGTGACATCCACCACGGCATCACCCAAGAAGAGATCTTATCTTCCTGTTTCAGGATCTGAGATATCGGGGGCGGAGCTATACTCGGCTGGGACTGCTGGGCAGTCCAACCGGCCCAAATGAGTATCCTTTCTTGGAACTGCCGGGGTTTGGGGCACCCCCGTGCAGTCAGATCACTAAGGGGACTAGTGAAAGCTCAACTACCGAAGCTCATCTTTTTGATTGAAACCAAATTATGGGAGTCGGAATGGGATGCAATTAAACATAAATTGATGAAATCACAGGCTATGTTAGTGGATGTTGTAGGTCGTCGAGGAGGATTGGCACTACTTTGGGATAGGGATGTGGAAGTCACGATTATGTCTTTCGCTTCACATCATATTGAAGCTAGGATTGAAGAGTCCAACTTGGAGCCATGGAGATTTATAGGTTTTTATGGTCACCACGAAGTTAGTAATCGTAGATTGTCTTGGTCGCTTTTAAAATTTCTATCTTGCAAATATAACCTTTCTACTCTTTGTATGGGTGATTTTAATGAAGTATTATTTCCTTACGAACATGTCTCCACCAAAAGAGCCAGACCACTTTGGCAAATGAGAAATTTTAGCCAAGCGATTCAGGATAGTGGACTTTTTGATTTGGGATTTGAGGGGTTCCCTTTCACATGGTCAAACAACTTTTTTGATCCACACTCTACCAGAGCTAGACTCGATAGAGGACTAGCTAGCAAAGATTGGACAATTTTATTCCCACATGCAAAGGTTAAACATCTATCAAGTAACTCCTCAAATCACGTACCTCTGTTGGTTCAGAAAGGGTTACAAGGTGCGGGATACAGGAGACAGAAACCTAAGTTTCGCTTTGAACCAGGATGGTGTGACTATGATGACACCATGGACGTGGTTAAGGGAGCTTGGTCCCAAGCACCTTCAGAGGATCCGGGACAAAGATTATTCAGGAATATCCAACAGAGTAGGCTGGGACTGATGCATTGGAAGAGAACAAAGCTTGGCAATGTTCAACAAAAGGTGGATGAGAAGCAACAGCTTTTAGACCAACTTAAGCAGGGCACCATTGCAATCCAAACTAAACACAAGGCAACGATTTTGAGCAAGGCAATCGACTAGCTTAGGGAAGCTAATGATCGTTATTGGCATCAAAGATCACGGCTGGAATGGCGTGTCAAGGGGGACAGGAATACCAAACTATTCCATGCAATATCTGTTCAAAGGAATAAGTCTAATCTGATCACGAACCTAAAAGATGATCAGGGGAACTTAATAAACGATCAAGAGGGCATTCAGAATTTAGCGGTAAACTTTTATTTTCAACTGTTTACGGCACAAAACAATGTCACCCCTCCTGGGGTGGATCAATTGGAATTTCACAAATTAACCCACAACCAAGTACGGGTCTTGGATAGAGTTTTCACTACTGAGGAGGTCAAACAGAATCTGTTCACCATCAAAGGGGATAAGGCACCAGGACCAGATGGAATGTCCGGGAAATTCTTCTAACACTATTGGGACATAGTCGGGTCAGATTTGGGAGACATGGTCCTCAACTTTGTCAATAATGGGGTGTTGTTGAAAAAATTTAATTTCACTCACATATGCCTCATTCCCAAAGTCCCTAACCCCTCCCACATATCTCAATTTAGGCCTATTGCTCTATGCAATACTGTGGCTAAGGTGATTGCAAAAACATTGGCATCTAGATTGAAGAATGTACTTCCCTTTATCATCTCAGAGACACAGAGTGCTTTTGTAGCAAATCGCCTCATCACGGACAATGTCCTCCTGGCCTCTGAGGCTCAGCATTTCATAAACCAGAAAAAGACGGGAAGAGATGGATATATGTCCATTAAATTGGACATGATGAAAGCCTATGATCGGATAGAATGGAGTTTTTTGAAGGAAATGCTTTTTAAGCTTAATTTCAGCCATAAGTGGACAAATCTTATTATGGAGTATGTGGAATCTGTGGCTTATTCAGTTCTTGTCAATGGGGAGCAAGCGGGTACTTTCAACCAGGTCGAGGACTCAGACAGGGGGATCCTTTATCCCCTTATCTGTTCATCATATGTACAGAGGGGCTCATTGCCCTACTAAACAGAGCGGGTACTCAAGGTGACCTACAGGGACTTCATTTGGGACAAGACTCCGCGACCATCACTCACATGATGTTCGCGGACGACACACTTTTATTGGGACGAGCTACAGATGCCGAAGCATACAAGTTCAAGGAAATCCTATCCCAGTATGAGATGTGGTCGGGTCAAGCAGTTAATCCTCAGAAATCAAGCATTATTTTCAGCCCGAATGTTACGAGGGGCCTCCAGAGCAACTATCTCTAGCATCTTGGGGATGCCGGAGACAACTACTCATGGGAAGTACCTAGGCCTTCCTAACACCTTGGGACAATCCAAGAAAGAATTGTATTCCTCCTTGATAACGAAAGTCTAGGCCAAGGTGGATCACTGGAAGACCAGGGCACTTTCTAAAGCAGGTAAAGAGGTTTTTATTAAATCAGTATTACAAGCCATACCCACATACATAATGCAATGTTTTTTGTTGCCTAAACATGTTTGCAACAAAATAAACTCTATTTTAGCCAACTATTGGTGGGGTTAGGCCGAAAACAAAAAGAAAATACATTGGGTTTCTTGGGCCAAATTATGCAAGAGCAAAGAATAGGGAGGGCTTGAATTTCGGGACATCAACACTTTTAATCGGGCCCTTCTTAGCAAACAAGCATGGAAAGTCATTTCCAATCCAACAAGCCAACTTGCTAAGGTACTCAAGGCTCGGTATTTCCCCCAAGGATCTTTCTGGAATGCCTCTTTAGGGAACAAACCCAACTACACATGGAGAAGCATATTTTCGATTAGATCAGATATGTACAAGGCAATAGACTGGAAAATCGGTAACGGAGAGAGTATCAAGCCTATGCACCACAGGTGGGTGCAATACACATGGGCACACAAGCCGTATACAGTAGCAACAGAGGAGAATCACCATAGAACTTTGTCAGAATATATAGATCCAGAAATAGGAGTGTGGGACTACACAAAATTAAAGGATTCATTTCTTGAAATTGATATCCAGGAAATAATGCAAATCCCTCTTAATCGACTGGATCTACCAGATCTGCCTATTTGGACAGCAAATAAGAACGGTAATTTCACAGTTTAATCAGCTTATGCATGTTATCAAGAAAGTCAAAGACAAACAAGCTCAGATTCGAGACATGCACAAGGTTTTATGACCTTAAATAATCAGATCTGGAAATTTAATCTCCCACCAAAGGTTAAACACTTCTTATGGAGAGCTATTAATCATTCTCTGCCCACAAAAGACAATCTAACTAAAAGGAAAGTGGCTTTGGATAAAACATGTCCATTATGTAAACAAGATCTCGAAACTCACATGCATCTATTCCATGGTTGTGAATATACGAAGGAGGTGGAGAGTTTACTAGACATACCTTGGAGATCGGAAAGTTTTCGAAATTGTGGAGACTTACTTGAAGCACAGCATCGGAAATTACCAAGGGAGAAGCTCGAGCTATGGATAGTTGGTCTGTGGCACATATGGTACCAACGCAACAAAGCTCTCCATGAAGATAGCTTTCACACGCCGAGAGAAGTCAGAGAGTTTTGTGAGCATTTCAGAGTGATTAATATAGATGCTGGAGAGGAATGGGAAAGGTTGAAGTCCCGCGCCCCTTAAAAACACTTCATTTATGAAGAGTTTTAAAGCTGGGGCGTGTTTGTTGCCCTAGAAATGAAGACTTATGGGTATTTATAGAGGCCTTTAGGTTTAGTTTGGGGCTTTTGCTGCTAAAGAGTTGTGGTGGCCCGTTTATGGAGTTGGGCTGGTTCAGATTCGGTTCTGGGCTTAGTATAGGGTCACTTGCCTACTTGTTCGTTTGATAGTTTGAGTTCTTGATCCTGTTGTTTTTGTTTCGACTACCCGATACGGTTTTGTTTGAAATTATCTTGTACTCTTTTCTTTTCATCATTAATAAAAATTCATCGCTAAGTTGCCAAAAAAAAAATCCCTAATACACATTCCATTCCTATGAGTCAAGCACTTCCTAAGTCATCTAAGGGATGTCCTCGATGCAAATCATGCTTAATTTCCTCAATTATCAACTTCTTAGTCATCTACAACACTATTTAATCACAAAAACAATTTAATGTAACAACCATCATATAAGTCGAACCCTATGCCAAGTAATCATCAAAGTCGCGAGCTACAAGGTCCCTACAAGGGCTGTTCAAACACTTTCTATGCTCCCCCCCCCCCCCCCCCCCCCGAAGCAATCTATATATATATATATGGTAAATGTGCCCTAAGGGCACATGTTAAACACTAAATATGGTAATACAATTTAACATTTGTAAGCATATAAGGCAATATTCAAATTTAAAATGCAATTAATCAGTAATTTTGTTCCCTTATTAGTTTCTTAACCTGTGCCCTAAGGGTACATTTTAAAAAGATCCTAATACTTATATGATAGTATTATTAGTCACGGTATATATATTATTAGTATGGTAACACATACTATATTTTAGTAGTTACGGTAATAGATATATATATATATATATATATATATATATATATATATATATTAATACACGTGTTCAAGCTAATTTAATGTAACGTCTGAGTACAATTATTAACAAGTAACTATCGAGTCCATAACAATCTTCATATAATTTAATGAATTCTTAACAAATCATTAACGTTTTGAATTATAACATTATATTTTACATTCTTAAAATAAAGGCGTGTTATTACAGTAATTTAGTCATTTTGTCCCTCCAAATTTCATTAAGGTAACTAACATTTCAGAAATTTCATTTTTGCATCAAATTTTCACTATTTACACTGAAAACCATCAATGTTAATGGATCACTAACCAAAATGCACCATTATACACACTTTCAGGGACCATTTCTACAATAATACTAATTTCGATAATCAAACTACAACAAATCTCCACTTACTGGGACTATTACAACAATTAACTCAAAAAATTCACCAAAAGAACAATGAGAAAAAACGAAAAATCGTATACTAGCTATATTAAGTACGTCCCAATATGTCCTACTCTTTTAGTCTTTCCTATACTAGCTATATAAGTGGAAGAACACAACAAATTTACTCATCACAGTCTCAATGACTTCCTATTATCTAGTAAAATTTACTAGCTGTATCAATGACTTCCTATTATCTAGTAAAATCTCACACTCTTATAGTGAAGCCCCTTACCATTTGAGCTATGCTCCGTGGGTTGATTGTATCTATCTATACTATAATGTGGGAAGGGCTTCTTTGGTGAAGCTTAAATGTTCAATGAGGCTATCCACTTGGTAATTGCTAATTGGATGTCCAACATTCACAATGCTTCATTGTTGCCTCTGGAGATAAATCACATCCGGTCATTCCCATCCAACATTCACAATGCTTCGGCTAACCTTTTGGTTGAATTTATTCACTGAATAATAGATTTGGTATATTTAAATCTTGGTTTTTCGTTCTCAATGATAATAAATGTTTAAAATTGTCATCTTTTTAAACTTTCATAATATAATGAACAAAATTAATAACGCTATATTAAATATTTTTATAGAATTTCGTCTTAATAATAGAAGGGCAAATTCGAAATCACTACTACAGAAATGCGCTTAGATACCGCTCATTTTTTGCCTTCTACGCTATCTAAGCTCCGGCTATGGTAGTTTACATAGCTTCAAAAAAGCACTATCTAGGGGAATGGACTTAGATATCGTTTTATACTTATATAGTGTTTTCTATAGAGCTATGTAAGTCAGTACTTAGATAGTGTTTCGTATTTAATAACGCTGCAAAAAGGGCTATGTTAGTCATGTACTAATTAGATAACATTTTCTACTTATATAGCGCTCCAAAAGGGTAATGTTGGTCATGTATTTAGATAACTTCTTACTTATATAGCACTTCAAAAGGGCTATACTAATCTTGCGTTAAATTTCATAAGTGGTTTAAATAAAGCATAAAGAAGCGCTATTTAACTTATATGGTTAATCTTGGGTAGCTCACAAATGCGCGATATTAGAGTGGTTATTATATTAAATTTAGATAATTCGTAGTTAAGTGTTATCTAAGTTATTAAGCTGTTTTTCTATATAAATTTTTATACTAAATTCGTTAGAATAACAACTTTTGAAAATAAATTAATAAACTGTACTTAATTTAGTTAATTGGTAGAAGATTCACATAATCTTTTCTAATATATTTATAATGCATGCTTTCAATTTATTTTTGTATAATGTTATGATGATAAAATATTCTTTATGAAATATAAACATACTTGTGCATAAATACAATATTCCTTTGTAATTCTGTTTAATTCACTTTAACTAAACTTCAATTTAATGGGTAAAATAATATTTCTATGTAAATTTCATCTTTAAAAAAAAAGGCGATGACCCAACTTCTATGTAAGAGGTCCTGGGTTCAAGTCTCTCGGTAGAGAAAATTGTCTCATATTCCATTCTAACTCTCTATTAGTTAGTTATTACTATATTTGTTCTTTGTAATATTATTGTACTCATATTTTCGTTGCTAATTACACCAAAAAAAAAAAGAAACAGTTATCCTCCTTAATTGTAAGAGAATATGAAGCTTCAAATGAAATATATTGATGTAGCATTCACATATCTAATCTACGTAAGCTATCTATCTAAGCCATTATTATAAAGAGGGGATCGCGTGGTCCTGCCCATCTTCACTCGCGCGATTAGAGAGTGGAGCACCAACGTGAGATTTCTACATTAGACTCTTGTACGTTACGCATTAATAGTTGTATTTTCACAAACGAACGTTGCTGCATTAGACACTTTTGTACGGAATGCATTAGTAGTTGTACATCCCCTATAGTATTTTGTTGTTTACTTTTGACCTCATTCATTTTGTTTCATGGTTATTTTTTCCCACAACATTTTTTTTCTTGAAATTTCCAATAGGATTTTCATTTACATTTGTTTTTCTCCATATTATTTAATTTTTAATTTTTTCCTTTTCATAATTTCTACGACATTTATTCTTTCACATATTTTTTTTAATAAACCGGGTTTCAGGTCTTGAATAAGTTTCTGTTCATCATATGTCTGTGTATTATCTAAATTTTTCTGGTTCATCAGTTGAAACTATTGTTATTTTTCATAACAATTTATAGTTATTTTATTGTCTATCAGGTGAAAAATCATGAAGAATCGATGTGGATGAAAAAAAGATGTTAAATTTTTTCTAGTATTCTATGTAATTTTGTAGTGTTTAAATTACTTTAATGTAAAGTTACTTATTTTATTATAAGTTAAGGATATTTTAGGTTTTTAGTTTTTTAGTTTTTTTATTGTAGTTTTTGTAATTGTTAGACTAGGAATAATAAATATTGTAGCCGATACAAATTTAATTTGTTTGATTATATATGATTTTTGAATTATCATTAAATTTTTACATATGGTTCTTAAGCATTACATGAATTAATAAAGTATATATATACATATAGAAAAATATAAAAATAAAAATAAAAAAATTAAATATATAATTCAGGTTAAATAACATAATATTCAAAAAAAAGAAAAAAAATCACTTGGACAACCCTTGTGGTGTCGTCCAAGTGAGCCACTTGGACGACCTCACACGGGGTGTCGGCCAAGTGAGTCCCGCGTGAGGTCGTCCAAGTGAGTTCCACTTGGCCGACCCCTCTAATCTCAACCCTCAAATGTGTCGTTCAAGTGGGTTTTGAAGAGTTGTCCAAGTGATATTTTGTAGTAGTGTCTCCATATAAGTGGGTTTTGAAGAGTTGTTCAAGTGATAGATTACGATAATTGACTCTTATTCTTATATAATTACATATGTAAACCATTTTTCTTCACACATCATCAAGACCGATAAATAATTTGTGATCACACTAAGAACTTACTATTACAGATTTTTGTCATATCAAGTTTCGAATGCAAATTAATTATAAATTATTTTCCTTATTCAATACTTAATATATGCCCTTACGGCACATTATATTTTAGAAAGACTCATATATATATCGAATAACTTGTAATGCCAAATAAGAATGTTACTGAATTATTTCAAAACATATTTAACTATGCCAGGAAGGTGAGTTTTGGTGAAGTAGTTCTCCCAGTTAATAATCTTGGGATCAAAGTAAAACAATTCCATCTCTGCCCCATCCGCTTTATTAGCAGTCTTGCGCAATTTCTCAGTGTTCATGTCGTCAAAACTGGCATAACATAAAAAGGTTTATTAATAATAATAACAATAATAATAATAATAAAGTAAGGTTAGGTGTTGATGCAATCGTGACTTAAAAGTTTAAAATTACTCACATCCCCTCGGAGAATAAGTAAGGTGCGTAAAGTTCAACAAGCCGATATAAAAATTTGACCCTTCTGTTGAGAGTATAATAAGAATTCTGAAAATATTGACAACATGCTACATTTACCAGTTGCAATCCCTGTAAATAAGAAAATGAAAAAACAAAATGAGCTCTGTGCATGTGAAAAATGAAAGACTAATTGATTGTTGAGTCATTTAATAAAATGATCACATAGTGGTACGAGTTATGCTTTTCTCTCAAATAGTAATAACATAGCAATTTGTTTCATATAGTGACACAATTGCTCCCAAACAAATTATTGTGAATAAACTTAACGGCAAAGTTGTGTTACTCTTGGGACCAAAGTATAACAATTGTGTCGTTATGGGACACAAAAGTCACTCATCACTATAGATACGAGAGTGCTATATTGTCACTATTGTGACCAAACTGTAACTCGTGCTACTATCTAAGATCATTTTGACAATTAACTCTATAATTAGTCCATGAAAATTTATGAACCTTCAAAGGAAGCATATAGCGAAGGTACATATATCTTTGTAAGCCATCCATAGTTCTCAAAGCTCTAACCCTGCTAACTATAACTGGTTTTCCCTCTTTATTTATCCAAGGATGGTTTATGAAATAATTCTGACCAATATCTTGAAGACGAGAGACTTCTAGAGGATTTGAGACAGATGACCCGAAATTATATATGTTTTCTCCTGGTTGATTTGCATGAGCCACCATTGCTACTAACATTGCATTCACCACCATGTCAGCAGGAATCTACGAATTATATATAATCGTTACTCTTTAAATTCTTTTTAATTGACGTTTTAACTTTTTATGTATAACAAATAGTGGATTACTTACCACATCGAGCACCGCCCTCGGATTTCCGAAGAGGCAAGTCAACTTTCCTGTACCATATCCGACTGCAAAGCTATCAAATGTCCTGTTTCAATAAACCATCATGTTAGTCATCTTTCAATAAACCTTAATGTTACTCCACAAAAGTGTCCAATTTTACCTGACCCCTTCAGCCCAACCAGGGAATGGGTCTTTGTAAGTGCTGGTTATGATTGTTGGACGAATAATAACAAGAGGCATATTGTTTCCCATCAAATCTCCAACAAGCATCTCTCCCATTGTCTTTGTAAACACATAGGTGTTTGGCCATCCATATTCTCTAGCCCTTCATCAATATTTAGATAAATTGACATCAATATTCAATATCATGGACCATGGTACTTTTAATATATTCTGTGATTAGGCAAGACACGACTAATCATATCAAATTATCGAGATTTGACTAATCACATAAAATCCTTAATTTTATATGTTAAGACTTAAGAGAAATACATGTTACACCAACATAATGATAAGTATAATTTGTCTCAAGTAAATTTCATGCACAAAGATATAGAAATTGAATAATTAATATGGAAAGAATAATAAAAATGAAATATGCATTTATTGGAATACCTTTGGATGCCCAAGTCTTTCATGGCTAATTTAGTCACTTCTGGAGAAGCATTATGAGCTCGAAGCTCCTTTAATTTGTCATCCACCAATTTCTTCTCTGCATAGGGGTCTAACCCCTGTGTCCCATTTAGGGATTCACCTAACTTATATGGATTCTCCAATATTAGTCCAGATTTTTCCCCTGCAACATAAGCTGAAAAATAAAGGCCAATAAAAAAACGTTAGAAATTAATTGAAAAAATGAAAATCGTCTATATATGTGTCTATATATCCTACACTAATTAATAATAATTATATGCTCCGATTCATTTTAGTTAACGTTCTTTTTTTCAAGACAAAACTAATAAATGTGATGGGGCAAGAAATAATCAGCCACATCAAAATGTACTATAGTTTATTACTTATATAATTATTAGCACTCTATTTAAATGCGAATTATTATTGCTTTGTCACAATAATGCTTATTCGAAATGAAAATATATGTATGTGATGTGAAACATCGCTTGAGCATAATTTTGAGACAAATATTAATGTATGCTTATTCCTAACATAAGAGTAAATATGAGACAAATATATCTTTTTCTCTTCTCTATTATATATGGATTGAATCCAAAATCTCTTTCATGAAAGATCGGACTAGATTTCACCAGTCTATTGAGCCATCGACACTTGCGAGCATAATTAAAGCAGTACTAGACAATTAAAAAAGGTGGATTGTTGATGTACTAACCAGTCGATACATGAAGAAGCACCTTTAGGTTGACACATTTCTTGGCAAAATTTAAAACGTTTATTGCTCCAAACGTGTTAAGTGCCAGTGCAACATCATACCTGCATTATTGATAAATTATAAAACATAAAAATCATCCATTTTGATTTAAGAAACAATATGTAAATGGGAATTTCATTATATGCTCCGTCCATGTAATTTCCAGCACTACCCAAATTCTATTAAATTTTGAAATATTTATATTGCTAGATATTATTATTATTTGGTTTAGTGTACGAGCCCACTATTGTATATATAGGCCCATCATGGTCCTCTAGTTAACCTAGTTTACTCTATATATACTCATGTAATGATACATTGTAAATCATCCAATAAACATATTCTTTCATGGTAATCAGAGCAAAATCGATCCTCTCAACCTAAATTTCTTTTCTTTCTCCAGAAAATAGCCGCCCCCCCCCCCCCACCACCCCTACAAATTCTCATATAATATATTCAATTCAGCCAACCAGATTTACTTGGCTGTTCCCCACCCACCCCACTTTTCTACTATAATATATTCATTTAATCTCGATGGCCTATGAAAATTCTTTCTACAATGCAAGATCCAAATTCATTCATCCGAAAATTCTTGCCCCACAAATGAGATCTGGAATCCAGCCCACCAGACAGCCCCCCAGATGCAGCAATCCTTCGGATGCCAATTGGTACATGGACACTGGAGCTACATCGCATATGTCATCGGACCGAGGTACCCTATCCCCTTATGTTAATTTCAATTCTAGCACTCATAAAAATGTTATTGTTGGCGATGGCACTTCAGTTCATATTAGTGGTTATGGTCATGCACATTTACCCTCACCTCATCCACCACTACAACTTAAAAATGTCTTACATGTGCCTAAAATTATTAAAAATCTTGTATCTGTCAGTAAATTCACAACTGATAACAATGTCTCAATTGAATTTGATCCTTTTGGTTTTTCGGTAAAAGATCTTCGGACGGGTACTATCCTACTTAGAAGTAACAGTCCCGGAGACCTCTATCCCCTCACCCTTTCCACTCAGAATGCCCCAACCTCCCATTACAGTTTTCTAAATTCAACATCTAGTTTATGGCAGAATCGTTTAGGTCATCCGGGGGCACCTGTTTTAGCCTCCCTATGTAAAAATAAGTTTATTTCTTGTAATAATGCTTCGAAACAATTTTGTGAGTCTTGTGTGCTTGGCAAACAAATTAAATTAGCTTTTCATAACTCTGCTTCTACCACTTATATGCCATTTGATATAATTCATAATGATATTTGAACTTCTCCTGTTTCAAGCACCTCTGGTCATAGGTACTACTTAATCTTTTTAGATGATTACACAAATTTTCTCTGGACTTTTCCTTTATCCCATAAATCTCAAGTGTTTTCAATCTTTACTAAATTTTGTGCTTTCATTCACACTCAATTTCATTGCACCATTAAAGCCATTCAATGTGACAACGGCACCGAATATACTAATAATGCTTTTAAATCTCATTGCATTAACAACGGTATATCCCTCCGTTATTCTTGCCCGTATACTTCCCCGCAAAATGGTAAAGCCGAACAAACACTTCGCACCATAAATAATCACATGCGCACTCTTCTCACTCACTCATCTATGCCACCATCATTCTGGCCGTATGCTCTGCACACCTCTACATACCTACTAAATATCCTTCCTCACAAAACCATATCCTATCGTACCCCCCTCTACTCCTTATACAACTCCCAACCCACCTACGATCATCTTCGGGTATTCGGTTGTCTCTGTTATCCCCTATTTCCCTCTACCTCTATCCACAAACTTCAACCCCGTTCCACCCCCTGTGTTTTCCTTGGTTATCCATCTAACCACCGAGGATACTTATGTCTAGACACTAAAACACACAAAATCATCATCAGTAGACATGTCATATTCCAAGAAACTAACTTTCCATTTAGTCTCTCATCCACCAGCACCCCCACTAACTATTCCTTCCTCGATGAACCGGTGCATCCTTCCATTCTACACCACCACCCATCACAACCACTTCCGCCTCACTCTACCACCACTACCTCATCCGTCCCACACCCTTCACCTTAACCCACGGCAAACCCACCTATCATATCTCCCCCATCCCCACCCACAGCTATATCCATCACGCCTCATGCACCTTCACCCACAGCAAACCCACCTATCACACCTCCCCCATCCCCACCAGCTACACGCCCCACCACCCGCAGTCAACACGGCATATTCAAACCTAACCCGAAATATGTCCTTCATGCCACCTCCAAACCTTCACCTCTTCCCCCCAATCCCATGCATGCACTTAATGACCCTAATTGGAAACTTGCCATGCATGAAGAATATGATGCTTTAATTGAAAATAACACTTGGGACTTAGTGCCTCGCCCCCCGAATGTCAATGTGATTCGTTCTATGTGGATTTTTCGCCATAAATTGCATTCTGATGGCTCTTTTGAGCGATATAAGGCTCGTCTTGTAGGTGATGGCAAGACTCAGCAGGTGGGCATTGACTGTGGTGAAACCTTCAGTCCAGTGGTCAAACCAGCCACTATTCGCACAGTTTTGACTTTAGCTCTATCCCAAAACTGGCACATTCATCAACTTGATGTTAAAAATGCATTCTTGCATGGGAATTTACATGAGACTGTCTATATGCATCAGCCACTAGGGTTTCGGGATCCCAATCACCCCTCTTATGTTTGCAGGTTACGCAAATCCCTTTATGGTCTCAAACAGGCTCCTCGGGCTTGGTATAAAAGGTTTGCTGACTTTGTTGCCACTGTGGGGTTCACTCACAGCAAATCTGATCATTCCCTTTTTATTTATCGACGAGGCACTGATACTGCATATCTACTTCTCTATGTTGATGATATTATCCTCACTGCCTCTTCTGAGTCTGTCCGCAAGTCTATTATGTCTATGTTAAATGCAGAATTTGCTATGAAGGACTTGGGACGCCTGAGTTATTTTTTGGGCATTGCTGTTACTCATCATGATGCAGGTCTCTTCCTCTCTCAGCGAAAATATGCGGAGGATATTATTGAGCGTGCAGGCATGTCTTCTTGCAAGCCTTCTGCCACCCCGATTGATACAAAAGCCAAGCTCAGCACCACCTCTGGTTCTCCATATGAAGATGTTACCCTGTTTCGCAGTTTAGCGGGGGCTCTACAATATCTTACCTTCACCAAACCAGATATCTCATATGCAGTTCAACAAATATGTCTATTTATGCATGCTCCCACCTCTGCTCACATGCTTGCTTTGAAACGGATAGTACGCTACCTTAAAGGCACTCTTGATTATGGTCTTCACCTGTACAGGTCCCCCACCACCTCTCTTATATCATATACAGATGCTGATTGGGCTGGTTGTCCAGATACTCGTCGGTCCACGTCAGGCTATTGTGTCTTCTTAGGGGATAACCTCATCTCTTGGTCCTCCAAACGACAGGCTACTATCTCTCGTTCAAGTGCTGAAGCCGAATATCGTGGTGTAGCCAATGTCGTTGCAGAAACTTGTTGGGTCCGCAACTTATTGTTGGAGCTTCATCATCCATTAAGCAAAGCTACTATTGTTTATTGTGATAATGTTAGTGTCATCTATCTTTCGGAGAACCCCGTCCAACATCAACGAACTAAGCATGTGGAGCTAGATATCTTTTTTGTTCGCGAGAAGGTGTCCAAGGGTCAAGTCAGAGTTCTCCATGTTCATTCCCGTTATCAGATTGCAGACATCTTCACGAAGGGTCTTCCGCTCCTTTTATTTGAAGACTTCCGGGACAGTCTGAGCATCCGTCCTCCTCCTTCTCCGACTGAGGGGGTGTGCTAGATATTATTATTATTATTAGGTTTAGTGTACGAGCCCACTATTGTATATATAGGCCCATCATGGTCCTCTAGTTAACCTAGTTTACTCTATATATACTCATGTAATGATACATTGTAAATCATCCAATAAACATATTCTTTCATATATATTGTTGAAATAACTTAATTGTTATTGGATGAAACTATCGAATTGGTCTTAAGAAGTGGATCATTGTTACCATTTATTTGGTTAATGAACGTTCAAAACTTGCAAACTAATCCTCCCAATTAGATGAAAGTTGTGACATAATCCAATGTTGTCGATCATTTCAGAGAATAACCCTTAGTATATGAACCATTGTGCAACCTTTTTTATCACTTAACCGCAACTAGATAAAGATCGTTTTAGTTTAGCAAAGTGCTCTTTACATGTATTATTAAAAAAGAATATCGAATAAAAAGTTGTTAAGATGTTAAATATAAGGTAAAATTTCATATGGTCCAATCAATTATTGAAAACTGGTCAAATAAGGGATTAAACTTTTGAGTAGGTGTCCCCTACCCCCTAACAAGTCTTCAAGGTTTAGTTGCCCTGTAAATCTAATTGAAGTAGACTTTTAACAAGGGTAAAATAAGACTTTTACCAGAAAATAAAGTTTTGGGCACTAATTTAAATATATAAAAAAGTTGGACTTCCTTAACAATATTTATTATACTAATAATAATAATACAAAAATAAATACTACCTCTAATCGAAAAATAATGGCCTTTTATATAAACCAAAGCAAAATACACTATTTTTTTCCCTCAATACCCTTAGTTTCATTAATTGAAGCTCAATATTAACGAATGACTCACGGATTTATGTAATTAAATGAGGCTATTGAGGTCATTGTGAGTTTTTTTTTAATGTCTTCTTAATTTGTGTGAAAATTCTAAAATGCCACTATTTTCGGATTGGAGGTAGTATAACACCATAACAAGGGTATAATAAATATTTTTAAGGAAATCTAATTTATTTTATATATTTAAAATTGAGCTCAACGTTTCATTTTTTGTGAAAGTCTTGTTTACCTCTGTAAAAGTCTATTTCGGTCAAATTTAGGGAGAAAACTAAACTTGGAAGAATTTTCGGGAGGCAAATTGACCTAAAAAATTGTTCATGGGGCATATGAAATTTAGCCTTAATATAATTGGAGATGGTTATTTTAAGAGGAAATTGTCGATATGGTCCCACAAAGTGTGTCAAAGTTGTCATTTGATCATCGAAAGTCCAAAAGTTGCATAGCAGTCCTTGAAATTGGATAAAAGTTGCAAGGTAGCCAAAAAATTAGAGGTGTGCTATTGGCTTCCACTTTTGGTTATGTCAAATTTTAGCAGGCCGGTCAGTTTTTAAACTAAGTTGCTACTTTTGTTCAAGGGGACCAATTTGGAACTTTTCAAATTTTCCAGAACTAAATGACAATCTCAACCTACTTTCTAGAATCCTTTGGATAATTTACTCTTAATTTAACTTAGGGTGATGATAATAGTAATGCATGACAGCTCTATTAAATTGGATTGGTAACGTTAAGGAGAAAATAGCTGAAGTTGGGGTTTAGACCTGTCTATTGGGGTCTAAAGTGCAACTTGGTCCCACTATCATGGACTATTTCTGCAATTTTCTCTAAAGTTAAGGTACGATTAGACCGGTTTTTTGCTATAAAAATCGATTTTTCTGTTCGGTTTTTTTGTTATGTGCTTTCGTTATTGGATCACTATTAACAAATTTTTACACTAATGTACAAACGTGATGAGTCACATGCATTCTTTGTTCTTATGTCAATTTTAACTTTAACCTTCACCAAACAAATGGCAAAGAGCAAGACGTTGAAGGTAACAACAAGAGTAAGAAAAGTAGTCGATGGAGGTGCGAGAATGCAAACTGGAGGCACCAAAGAGGTTGGAGGCACATGTGGTGAGAACGATTCAATTCGGCCGGCTGTCATATAATCTAAATAACCGAAATCGATCCAATAGGTTTTGAAACCGAAAAACCCTTTAGTGTGGATCGGTTAGGACGGGTTCGGTTAAAGATTCATATCCAATAGCAACCATACCTAACGTAGTGGTACATACCTTTCATCAAAGTTGGTTGATGCAGCTATATTAACTACAACATCAACTTCCTTCCACATTTCTTCAACCAAGTTTGTGTTCTTCACTCCCAGGTTCTCATATGTTATGTCTCCTGGAACAATTGTAATTTTCTCCGAAATGAAATTGTTTAACTTTTTGCCCATTTTCTCTTTCAGGACCTTATACAAGTCTTTCGCAATAATCTACATTAACATATAGATAAACTGTTATATATCATCTCTTATAAGTTATAAATGGAGCATTGCTTATTTGTAACGTATATATTATATATAATTGATATCTACATATACATATGTACTCCCAATATATATTATATATGCAATCGCAATATATATTTCTCGCTAGTGGAAAAGTCTCTCGCTAGTGACTAGAAGGTCCTGGGTTCGAATCTCACCTCATCGCTAATTTACAAAAAAAATATATATATATATATATCTTCTCGGGATTTCGTAGCTTGACATATTTAGTAGCTAGACATATATTTAGTCAGACAACCTCTTAATGAAATAACAATGTTTGGTATTACAAAACACACATACACATGATAAATAAATAAGGCCTTAATTCCGACATGCATGTTGCTATCCAGCCACGACAAACCATGATAAGATTGAGTTTGAGGGGGTAAAATTTGAAAGATAGGTTAATAATACGAGGCAAATTAAAATTGAAAGATTGAGGACTAAGATAGTTAATGTTGGTATAGATCGAGACATTTTCGACACTACCAGAAAAATTGTTTTTCATTACAATTATTTTTGTTTCACACACAAAATTGTAACAAATGATACCTTTTGCTACAATTTTGTAGCTTAACAAAAAGTTAACTACTCTATTGTTACACCAATGATGACGTAACAAATAGCAAACAGGTTTTTGTGACGGAATTAGTCGTTACCGATCGATATCGTAACTAATGATACTTATTTGTTACAAGTCGTACATAGTAACAAAAGCGTTATATATTTGTTATGCTTATTGGTGGTAACAAATAATTAATCATTACTTTTATTACACATCTTTTTCTTTTATTACACCATTGTGTCGTCACAAATAACATATATTTCTTCCGATTTATTCAATCTAATTACATTTTTATTTCCTCGGATGGACTCTCGTTCATTAATTATTTTTCATAAAATAAAATTGATGTTGTTGAATTTATATTCGATAATATCTCCAGAATATTAGTTTGTTCTAATGTCCATATATATATATATATATATATATAATATATATATAGTATATATATTACAGGAATGACACAGCAAAAAAACAATATTAAAACTAATATTATTATATATTAAACTAAAATAACTCTTAATAAATTATTAAACTAATATGTTAAATATTAGTAACTCATTATTAGTAGAACTTGATATATAAAAGATAATAAAAGCGTACAGCACTATGATTTTTTGAGATTTTTATGACCAATTTCTCTTATAGACTATTACAGAGTCAAGGGCATATCTGGATCAGTGACGAAATCAGGATGAAAGGTGATTGGGGTAGTAAAATAAAATATTTTCAACAATTAACAAGATATCCACTACCGAGCTACCCGAATGAGCAACGTGTTTAGCTAAGGAGTCGAGGGGATTTAATCTAAGGAGTCTGACTTAAGGTACCAGTCCTTTTTTTCGTGAGAGATTGCCGAAATGGTCCCTGAAAGTGGCACCAGCTTGCAGTTTGGCCCCTAATAGTAGCACGGGTGCAACATAGTTCCCGAAAGTTGTACTTTCGTCCCCACGTTAATTTTTCCGTTAAAATTGGGGCAAAAAAAATTATTTTTAATACTTTAACTTAGATTAACTTACTTTTGGGGTCAAATTAAAAATCTCAACCCTCCTTCGCCAAAATCACTTAACCATATAATTTTTAAACACTTAAGCTTACTTTTTGGTTACTTTTTTTCAATTTAAACTTTCGATTTCCTTTTCGTTTTTTCTCGATTATCTTTTTCGATTTTTTTTATTTGCTTCCCGATTTATTTGATGATTTTTTATATTTATTTCCCGATTTATTTTTCAAATTTCTTTTTCGATTTATTTTTTAATTTTTTTCGATTTCTTTTTCAATTTTTTAATTTCTTTTTCAACTTTTTTTTTATTTCTCTTCCCGATTTTTTTCTCTTTCAATTTATTTGGTTCCCGATTTATTTGGCGATTTTTTATAGATGAAAAAAATTAAAAAGAAATAGAAAAAAATTGAAAAGGAAAACGAGAAAAAAATCGAAAAGAAATTGAAAAAGAATATCGAAAAAGTAATCAGAAAAAATCGAAAAAGTAATCGGAAAAAATCGAAAGATTAAATTGAAAAATAATGTAACCAAAGAAGTAAGTTTAAGTGTTTAAAAATTATATGTTTAATTGAATAGCCTAGTGGAAAAGGCTCTCGCTAATGACCAGAATGTCCTAGGTCGAAACTCACTTCATCGCTTATTTACAAAAAGAAAAGATTATATGTTTAAGTGTTTAAGTGATTTTGGGGAGAAAAGGGTTTGGATTTTCAATTTGACCCCAAAACTAAGTTAAAGTTTAAAAAATTGTGTTTTTGCCCTAATTTTAGCGGAAAAATTAATTTGGGAACCAAACTGCAATTTTCAGGCCACTTTCGGGGACTATGCTGCACCCGTGCGACTATTCAGGGTCAAAGTGCAATCTAGTGCCACTTTCGGGGACCATTTCAACAATTTCCTTTTTTTTTTGGTAGTCATAATACCGCATATACCCTTATTTATATTTGACCATTAAATCAAAAAATATAAATAACTTACGCATCCAATAACTACGATGAATTTGATACCAAATACTAAAGAAAAAGCTTGATACTCTAACTCTCTAAGTCCAAACTCTAATCTAAGCTCATAATGTATTACTCCGAAGTATATATAGAACTACGTACAAAAAACAAATAAACTAAATGGGGACATGGTGAGATGGTGATGGACTTGAGAGTAGTATTTTATTATTACCTCATTGTTAAAACGTTGCAAGGCTGCTTTATCATCTTCAGCTCTCAACAAAAGATACAGCTTCTTCACATTTGGTTGTACTCTCAATATTTTCTCAATAAAAACTGAAACAATAATAATACATTATACATGCATGTCCCAAATTAGTTGTCGCATTATTAGTACTTCATCAACTAGCTAGTTCATTGAACATATAACGAACTCTTAAGAGTCTGTGGGTTCCACTCTAAAGCCAATTGGCAATAGAGGGAGTAGCCCAAGATCTTATATATTCACCCGGGAATACATCGACTTCCGATGTGAGTGTGCATCTTAATAACAATCCCCTCACTTCCGAGGTGGGTGTGCATCTTAACACAAACCAATAAAAAATTAAAGAGACAAGAAAGAAGTATGTACTCTTTGCCAAGAAGCCAGTAGCACCTGCCACAATGATACTTTTGTTTTCAAGAAAACCAACAACACTTCCTATTTCCATTATTATTATTGGAAAAGTAAAAGAGAAAATAAAATATAGTGATACAAAGAAGTAAAGGAGGAATTATTAAGTGTGGTCTATTTGCAAAATTAAGCAATAGCTAAAAAACGAAATGTGGAAATGAAAGAATGGAGGGGCTAGTTGATATAGGAGTGGGATATTGAAGGCCTTATTAGTTAAATTGATGATATGGTACAGTTACACCAAACTTAATTAATTTGTTGATCATTTATTTAGTAGATAATAATTGAGAGACAAATTGGTATCACTCATATGTGAGTTTTTTCTTAGGTGCTATAACACCAAAGTAGTTATACAGGTGTTAATTCTGTTAAATAGGCCATAGATTAGAGTGTTTTGATTAAAATTTGATCTTGTGGTTGAAATTCAATGAGGGTTATATTGGACGAGTTATTAAATGTGACTTTAATGATATATTCCTACCAAAACTCTTCCATCTTTCATACTGGTAGGTATTGTTAATTCATTTGCCTTTTTTTGTTTTCGAATTTTGGTAGGTATGATCTTAATTCATTTCCTTTTTTTCATCAGATGTTTTCACACTTTTGTTTCTTTTTTTTGTTTTAGATTTTTACAATATTTTGTTAACTGACTTCCTTTTTCTCTTTAAATTTTTTCACATTTTCGTTTCCCTTTTTTCGATTTTGATTTATTTGCTCCATAATTTCCTCAATTTTATTATTTTTGCACCATTAATGCAATGATATTATTTGAAATTGTACACCTAGTAGTAATTATTTTTTTTAATACGAAAAAATGTCATGACCATGAAATAATGGCAAATGATACTTTATTACTATGCAAAAATGCCATGAACATGAACATTCGTGGCATATGACAATGAAATGATGGAAAATAAAATTTTATTACGTCATAAAATGTCATGGCCATGGACCAATGCAAGACAAGATTGGTCATTTTTCTCTCTAGTTTCTCTCTAGAGTCATTTTCTCTCTAGAGTCATTTTCTCTGTAGTTTATCTCTAGAGTCATTTTCTCGCTAGGTTTCACACTAGTGTTATTTTCTCTTTCAAATCTATTGATTTTCCATTTTTACCTTATGATATACACACAATTGGAGGCTGTTATTTCGGATCAAATTGATTTGGTGGGAACCTATGGATTTCATAATCCATACATGGTATTACCATTGTTTCTTCTCCCCAATTTTGGCCATTTTTACTTGGCGTTTGAGTCAATGCAATTGATCTTCCAATATTCTGGGCAGATCTTGTGCCACCGTAATTGGCTAATTTTGATAGCTCTATACAGAGCTCTCTTCCTGTCTGTTCTTCACCATCCACCACTCAAATATTTAAAACAGTATTCTTGCTTCAAGTGGTTTTATTGTCCCTTACTTGTCTCTACATCTAATAACATGGAGACACAGTATCGGGAGAGATCGTATCGGGAGAGATCTTGGGTGGAGCATCGTGTATACATTGCCACAATCCAGGGGCTGGAGGAGAGATGGCAGCTGCCGGACGATCCCACCACACTTTTGGAGAGAGAAAAGGAAATAGCGTTAGATCTGGAATCCCCTAAATTTCCTCCTAGATTTGAATCGGTCATTAATGCTAATGAGAGTAATAAAGGGGAATTGAATTCTTTGAAATTTAAAGGAATTGATGGTCCTAGCATTGATGCTAATGACAGCTTGATCATAATTAAAGCTAATGATGGCTACAAATTTAAGGAGCCAATTAAGTCAATTCTTTGTAAGGCATTCATTGACCTTAATGAGTATTTGACTGGCGATACATCTAATGAGAAGGGCATTCAATGCTCTATTATTGACGCAAAGACTCCTGATTTGAATATTTGCTCCTCCTTAAATGATAACAATAACTCCTCTAATCATGTGCTTAATAATGGAGACATGATTAAGGCCTCCCCAATCAAGAATGTATCTCTTTCTGCTGATGGATTGGATACCTTCTCTCAAGACGCAACGGCTGAGACTGCGGGGCAGTCCAGCCGAGAGCCATGAATCTACTAGCTTGGAACTGCCGGGGTCTTAACCAACCCCGAGCAGTTAGGTCACTTGCCAGTCTAATTAGCAACAATAAAACTGGTTTGGTTTTTCTTATGGAAACTAAGTTACATACTCACGAGTGGAATTACATCAAACACAAGATTAAAAGGCCGAATGCTTTTACTGTTGATGCTCGAGGGCGCAAAGGAGGTTTAGCTTTGCTTTGGCCAAGAGACATGGAAGTACAAGTTATTTCTTACTCTACTCATCACATCGAGTCAACAATATCTAAGGACGGCTGCTCTTGGAAATTGATAGGGTTCTATGGTCATCACGAAGTATGTAATAGGAAGTTTTCATGGGACCTTATGCGTTTTTTAAGTTCTTCTTCTGTTCTTCCCACTTTATTCATAGGGGATTTTAATGAAATTTTATGCAATTCTGAAAATGTATCCCACCGTCGTCAACGACCTAATTGGCAAATGAAAAATTTCCGCCAAGTAGTTAGTGACTGTGGGCTTTTTGATATTGGATATTCTGGTTTTCCGTATACCTGGTGCAACAACTTTATTTCTCCTAATTCAACAAGGGCACGGCTAGATAGGGGTTTGGCTACGAATAGCTGAAAGGATTTATTTCCTAACTTCTCCTTACTTCATGGTTCGACTTATACATCGGATCACCTCCCCCTTATTCTGTCCGTGGGGGAACAAGTTCATTGGCAAGGCAAACACAAAGCTATATTCAGGTTTGAGGAAGGCTGGTGCCTGTATAAAGAAAGTTCGGAAGTCATTCAAAAGGCATGGGATTCGGTCACTGATACAGATCCGAGTCTAAGGCTTCTGAATGGTATCCGTCAGTCTAGACTTAACTTACTAGACTGGAAACGGACCAGCCTAGGAAATGTGAAGAATTCTATCAGAGATAAACAACAACAGCTTGATTTTCTTCAGCAAGGCACTATCACAGATAGCTCCAAGAGAGAAGCTATAGTCCTTGCTAAAGAAATAGATAAACTGCAAGAACTGGATGACATCTACTGGTGTCAACGTTCTAAAGTTTTCTGGAGGGTTAAAGGAGACAGGAATACTGCCTTTTTTCATGCCATCTCTGCTCAGCGTGGCAAAAGTAAAGCTATCACATCACTGCAGGATGATACAGGGCAATGGGTTATGACAAGGGAGGGCTTACATAATTTGGCTGAGAATTTCTACGTGAAGTTGTTTACTTCACAAACGGGAGCAGACTTTTTTAGGCTATCGGAGTTGGGGGTGACCCCTTTTTCTCGAGAGGATATAGCCAAACTGGATGCTAATTTCACAGAGGAAGAGGTACGTAAATGTACATTGTCAATGAAGGGAGCTAAGGCTCCAGGCCCAGATGGTATGTCTGCAAAGTTTTTCCAACATTATTGGCCTACTGTTGGTTCGGATCTCACAGGAATGGTACTAAATTTTCTCAATTATGGTAAATTTCTTAGGAAATTCAATTTTACCTTTATCTCTTTGATTCCTAAGGTGGAAAGGCCAGTGAATATGTCTCAATTCAGGCCAATTGCACTTTGCAATACCTCGGCAAAGATTATTGCCAAATGCATTGCAATGAGGCTAAAAGATTATTTGCCCAAAGTCATTTCGAGTACACAAAGTGCTTTTGTCCCGAATAGACTTATTACGGACAACATCTTGATGGCTTTTGAAGCACACCACATTATCAAGAACCGTAAGACGGGTAAGCGAGGGCTTATGTCTATCAAACTGGATATGGTTAAAGCTTATGATAGAATAGAATGGTCTTTCCTCAAGGCCATGATGAAGGTCTTGAGTTTCAGCCCAAAGTGGATTTCTATGATTATGACCTACGTGGAATCTGTTACCTATTCCCTATTAATCAATGGGGAACAAGTGGGATATATCAAACCCGGACGGGGCTTAAGACAAGGAGACCCTTTGTCACCTTATCTCTTCATTATTTGTGCAGAAGGTTTGATTGCACTAATCAATGAGGCAGTTCAGCTTGGTCACTTATCAGGGATTTCTCTGGGACCAGGAGCAACTCCTTTGTCCCATCTGATGTTTGCAGATGATACCTTATTACTAGGGAAGGCTACTACAAATGAGGCAACAATAATCAAGCATATTTTGAGTAAATATGAGCATTGGTCTGGACAGCTTGTGAGTGTCCAGAAATCCAATGTCCTATTTAGCCCGAATGTGGAACAAGCTACCAGGAATGCAATCTGCGACATTCTAGGAATGCCGGAAGCTACCTCGCACGGTAATTATCTTGGCCTACCTACCACCATTGGCTCTTCCAAAAAAGAGGTATTCCAATCTGTCATTAATAGAGTGAAAACCAAGGTGACAAGTTGGAAGCCAAGACTATTATCAAAAGCAGGTAAAGAGGTGTTTCTTACTTCAGTGTTACAGTCCGTCCCCACTTACATAATGCAATGTTTTAGGCTACCAAAAAATACATGTGCGAAAATAAATTCTATTCTAGCTAACTTTTGGTGGGGATCGGACAACAATAAAAGGAAAATACATTGGTCTTCTTGGTCTTCACTTTGTGATCCAAAGGATATGGGTGGTTTGGGTTTCAGAGATGCCGAGGATTTCAACACGGCTTTGTTATGTAAACAAGCCTGGCGACTCATCACGAACCCAGAAAGTCCACTGGCAAAGGTCTATAAGGCTCGATATTTTCCGGCAGGAGACTACTGGTCGGCACAACTTGGTGTTAACCCCAGCTACACCTGGCGCAGTACCTTATCTGTAAGGGACACATTAAAACAAGGCATCAGTTGGATAATGGGCAATGGGGAGTCAATTCCCATTTGGGAGCACAGTTGGGTTGTTCAGGGAGATATCAGGAAAATTATCACACCAACAAATCCAGATATGAGTCAGTTAAGAGTCAAAGATCTAATTGACACAGATATGGAGGTATGGAAAGTTTCACTGATTAGAAGCATATTTTATACTGTAGATTCAGAGGCTATACTAGACATGCCAATTCCAGATCTAAGTACTTCGGATGTACCGAAGTGGACACAGAGTAAAGATGGCAAATTCACAGTTAAGGGCGCATACGAGTTCATGCGACATAATCGAAGCAATCAAGCTCAGCATATATCAAGCAATATCCAGAATACAAGCTTCTACAAGAACTTATGGCAACTAAAAATTCCACCGAAAATCAGACATTTTTTACATGGGGCAATCAGAGATAAATTACCAACAACAACAAATCTGGTCAAAAGGAAAATACAGATTTCAGAAATGTGTTGCTTTTGTGATAGTCAAAACGGAGACATACTTCATGTGCTTAATAATTGCATTTTTACAAAGGAAGTGTGTTTTCATCTAGGCATTAGCAGAGACACAACAAATTATACCAACTTTCAGGATCTATTTGAAAGGTACAGGAAAAAGCTTCCTCCTGATTTATTTAAGAGATGGATTATATGCTTGTGGGACACATGGCATCAAAGGAATCGAAAGATTCAAGGTGAAAATATAAGAACTCCAAAAGAAATTGTATGTTTTGGAACCTTTTACCTGGAAACCTTCGATTCAGCCCCTAATCTCCTTAAATCCATCCAGCCTCCAAGAATCTGAACAAGCAGCTCGCCATTTTCGACTTTCACGGCTGCTAGAAAGTTTATGCTTAATTGGTAGTGGTGTTAGGTTTAATGAAGTTAAGGTGTAGTAGCTATAGTCCAGGGTTTTCTACCTGAGACTTTAACTGATGATAGGATTGGACCGAACTCTTAATCCATGTTGGATTTAAGAATTTATTTGAGATTTTGTTGGTTATTTTATCATCAGCTGGACTCTGGTCCATAGTTGTATAGGTTTGTAATTATTATTTTTTTTCATTTCTTTAATGAAATTCATCGCTTATTACCAAAAAAAAAAAAAATGTCATGGCCATGAACATTCTTGCCATTTGTATACAATTGAAACGTATTCAAATGATGTGCTCATGTTTCTTCCAAATCATTTTTTATTGAATAAGATCACATTTCTCTCATATATATGTTTTATAATTTAAACCATATTCATTATACAAAAAAATTATTTCAATAAGGATAATGAATCGACTCAATAAAATTTCATTATAATATGCTCAATTGTGTTCTTAAATTTTTGTATATAAAATAGTAATATTAATTCAATATTGGTGTACATGATTTTCACAATTAAGATCAATCTCCTCATCCAGTATACCCATAACTATGTAATTTTAAAAACATATGCAAATGCAAAAGGAAGAAAAAACGTAAACACTGGTAGCATGCCATTGTTCTTCTTTCATATGGCATTACTATGTTCACCATTCATGCCTTCAAACCATATCAAAGTAGCACGCATCTTGGAATTTTCTGAATTTTTTTAAAGAAAACAAGAGACAAGAACGGTACAACTAAGATAATAAATGCTAAAGATAAAAATAAAATAATAAATTCTAAAGGAAAATATAATTGTATAGTTGTTATAATTGTGGGAAAAAACTGATTAAGGAAATCATGGGAGAATGAGTCTCACATGTGCATATGGAGAGTGGGGAATGTAATTAGAGTGGGGAATGTAATTATTTACTGTATAAAGGTATGTAAAATGACTCTATTACCTACTGCTTGTCATGGTGACAATAATATGGTGTTCACACCTAAATACAACTCCTCATATATTTGATCATTTTTTGTTCTGATCCAAATTGATGGTCATAATGACCGAGCATCAGAGGGTTGCGAAACAAACGAGTCTATTAGAAAGTCGAATAATTTTACTTACATTTTCAAGTTGATGAGATCGGTATATATCACAAGCACATAAATAAAAAAAACAAGTAGTGGGATGCAAGTGACATTTTGACAGCTAATCTTTAACTTGAACTACCTTTTTTTTGCAAAAGTAGCACTCATTTTCCTATGAATTGACTAATTTATCCTTACAATCAAAATAAACTATATCCATATTCTTTTCTTCCTCATTTTTTTCTCCACACTTCATCTTCTTCTCCTAAACCCACCGCCACCACCACCACTCCTCTACCACCACCCTGCTTTACAAACTAACCCCACACCATCACCAACTACAACTATACAGAAATTAACCACAAGAATTAGATAAACACCAATAAAAGTTAACGCAATAACTAATTGAAAAAAAAGAAAGAAGGAAAAGCAAAGAAAACAAAAATTTACTGTTTCTGTCTTAAGAGGATCTGGAATGGTGATGGCTTCGTCTGAGGTGGTGGTTTTGCCGGTTCTGGCGGCGTTTCAAGGGAGGAGGTCGACGACGGTGCTAGTTAAGATAGGGAGGACGTTCGATTTCTGGTGAGGGAACTGATGGTTTTCAAGCGGTTTCCAGCAGGGTGGGGGGTGATTTTCGAGCATTTTCTAGCAGGGGGTGGAGGTGTTTTTCGAGCGGTTTTCAGCAAGGGGTGGGGATTATTTTCATGCAGATGGGGGTGGGGTATGGTGGGGGTGATTTTTTGAGTAGGGGACGGGGTTGGGGGCATCTTGGAGTAGGGTGGTGGTGTTGGTAGGGGTAAGGTTTAAAGAAAATGAAGATGAAATGGAAAACGTGATTTTGATTAAGGGTATATTAGTCGTTTCATAGGAAAGGTGCTACTCCTTTGTAAAGAAAATATGGGTGCACCAAGTTTAATTGGAGATGATAGTAAATAACTTTATGAAGATCTTATGTTAAAGTATAGGGCAAATGGCTTATGACATCACTCACGTTTGGAAAAAAAGCCAGTTAGATCACTCATGTTTCAAAAACGCCAGATAGATCATTAATGTTTAAAAAGTCACTCATTCGGTCACTCCATCAAATTTTTCAAGGGTATTTCTGTTAAAAACACATTTTTTCCTCTCATAAGCACCCAATTTAACTCTTATTAACATATTGACCCTAATCTCGAGAATACAATTTTTTTCGATTTCTTTTTTGATATTTTTTTCGATTTTTTCTCTATTTTTTTCTGTTTTTATTTTATTTTTTCTCGATTTCATTTTCGATTTTTTCTCGATTTTTAAATTTTTTCTTGATTTCTTTTTTGAGTTCTTATAGAAAAAAGAAATCAAAAAATAAAACAAAAAAAGAGAACGAAAAAAGAAATAAAAAAAGAAATCGAAAAAAAATTGAAAAATAAATTTAAAAAAATTTTGAAAAATAGAAAAAGAAATCGAGAAAAAATTCAAAAAGAAATTAAAAAAAATGGAGAAGAAATCGAAAAAATCAAATAATAAATCGAGAAAAAATTGTAATATTAGGATTGGGGTCAATGTGTTAATAAGAGTTAAATTGGGTGTTTATGAGAGGAAATAATGTGTTAGGACATAAATACCCTTCAAAAATCTGATGGATGTGACCAATATGAGTGCCTTTTTAAACATTAGTGATCTAACTGGCGTTTTTGAAACAAGTGATCTAAGTTGCTTTTTTTTTTCAAACGTGAGTGATGTCAGAAGCCATTTGCCCTAAAGTATATGTTTGAAAGATTGAAAAAATAATCAAACAATAAAAGTAATGTAACAGAGAAGGTCGTACAAAAGCCCGTATGTACGTAATACTAGTACAATAAATAATAATTTATATGGCAGTATTAACTAGTACTACAATATATACCAATATTAACTCATATATTATTATCACTTAACATACACACTATAAGTATACTTCATTTAGAAGTCAAAACTTAAAAGGTGAAACTAATAAATTAAGATTGTATTTTCGAATCCCCCAAAAAAAATAATTTTGAAATGGAGAATGTATATTGCAAAATGACAATAACTTGGTCCTCCAACAATATTGTAGTAACTGTGTACATAGCCCCAAGGAATAGCTCAATTGGTAAAAATAACAGTGCAAAGTAATAATAGCTTCACCTCTATATACATGCATGTAGTTTGAGTTCGATTTTCATGAAAATGAACCTTGTGTTTCGAAGCAGTTAACAGAAGTTTTGGTTTCCTGACCAGGTGAGACACATCCCACGTTTTACCTTTCCATGCATATACTCCAAGGTAGGAGCGCATATAGGCGGTTAGTGTGATGGTTTCAGACTTTTACTAACTGTATACCATATATATCTTATGTTTATCTACGAGTTAATTGATGGAATGATCTCAATAAGTGGGGGTCTGGTGTAGTTTGGTCCCCGAAAGTGGTACTTTTCCGTATATAATGATCCCTGAAAGTATGTACAATGGTGCATTTTTGTCCCTGATCTGTTAAATTTTGGGGCAAAGATAAAACCTTTGAGAAGTTGGTTATCTTAAAGAAACGGGGGAGTCACTAATTACCCCTTGATAAACTTTTTCTTTTTTCTATTTTTTCGATTGTTTTCCTAGTAAAAAGTGTTCGATTTTTGTAGTTGTTTTAGCAAGAAGTTCCCTTTTGCCAAAAATGTTCGAAATGAAAAAGGTTCAGTTTTCATAATTTTTTTTGGCAAACAACTATCAAAATAAAAAAGAGAACATTTTTGCCAAAACAGAAACTTTTATTTAAAACAACTACTAAAATCGAACTCTTTTTACTAGGGAAAGAATCAAAAAAAGAATTATAAGAAAATCAAAAAAAATATCGAAAAAAGAAAAATAAAAGTGTATCAAAACATCGGGGGGGGGGGTAATTTAGTCATTTTTCATTCCAAGTTTCATTCAAGTAACCAACTTCTCAAAAGTTTCATTTTTGCCCTCAAACTTGATCATTCCCGCTGAAAACCATCAATATTAACGGATCAGGAACCAAAATGCACCGTTATACACACTTTCAGGGTTAATTTCGGGGACCAAACTGCACGAGCGTCCACTTAATGAGACCGTTCGAGCAATTAACACATTTATCTACCGACTATATATTATACAGCCATCACTATCATGCTACCAAATGCATACATGACATTGACCTAATATTCGGCCGTGTTCCCTTGAAGAGTTAAGGGCAACACCATTTCGTGCCTTTCCGTACGCTACACAATTGGATAGATAATTAGATTTTCCATTTATAACAATTGACAGTTATTATATCTAGTCATAATCTAAACTTGTTGGAAACTAATAATTGACCCATCCCTAATCACTACTTTAAATTGTCGACATCTATGTACTAATTGTTTGGTAATGACAATATTTGTCGAGAGTTTTTATAACTGTATAGTTTGAAAATTTATATCTACTATTTTTGGCACAATTATTAGTTGTGCATTATAATAAACTTAGTTTAATAAAAATGGTGATATTATATATTGGCAAATTAATAAATACTTCTAATAATTATGGATAATTATTTTATGAAGTTGATTGTAAAATTGGGACGGACGGTATTCGAGGAATTTATGATACAAGTATTTAATTAGTTCGGACATGTTTAGTATTGAGTTGGGACCAAGAAACAAAAAGTTCTTCGATAGAAGAAGGTCGTGCTTCCTTTGTTCAAATAATGACAAATGGGTTGATTCGACATTTCTTAAGAATTGACTTGTTGAAATTTCCTATTTCGCATATCGAAAAAAGGAATTTTTTGACATTGGTTATTTAAATGGACAAGTGGCAGTTAAATATAGTGCTACATGACTAACTTGCATGATTTTGTAGGTTTCATCAAACAATTTTGTCTTTCTCGATCACTTTATATATAGTATAGATCAGATATCAAGAGTTGCTCCCGGAGCATAGCTCAGTGGTAAAGAGTCTTGGTGCTGTGGTGGCCCCTTGCCGGTGTAGTTTCGATTTCTTCTAGGGTTTATTCTCAAATTGAAGTAGTGTACGGGGAAGCTAAGATACCCCTAATCACTGAAACACATTCTGCACTAACCTCTGACATCAATCCTCAGGACAGGGGAGTTGTCAGGGCCCTTACTTTGAGGGTCTCAAATTTTTTTTTTTAGATATCAAGAATTTTAATATATGAACTTGGACTTTTGAGTTTTAAAATCTGGATTTTGAGTTGAGTTTCAATATTCCGAGTTTGAGTTTTGGTAACTAGAATCTGGATTATGAGTATTGATGTCTCGATTCTATGTTTTGATATGTGGGTTTTGAGTTGCTTTATCTAGATTAAGAGCTTTGATATCTAGATCCCGATTTTTGATATGGGAATTTTGGCTAGAGTTATGGGACATGGATTTGAGTTTTGATATTTGTATTTCTTTTTTAGCGATAAAGTGAGAATATAATATGAGACAAATTTGTCTCCGAGAAAGTCCAAACCCATAATTTCTTATATGAAAAGTTGGGTCGGATAATATCAATAATTTTGATATCGATATTTGAGCTTGGATATGAACTTTTGTTTAGGTTGAATTATTGCAATACTAGTATGAGGGAAAAGTTTGAAGACATCCATCGAAGAGTTGTTCGTATGTAGGTAAAAGTGTTAATTATTAAAAGGATTTGTTTGTAATTATGTTCATGATATAGAGTTTTAGGCAAAGTAAAATGTTGAAATGTCTTTCTTAAAATAAATGAAATGAGAAATTATATTTTAACGAAAAAAATTAACAATGAGACTAAATAAAGAGACTTTTGTAATCTTAGTAATCATATTTGATCAGTCTAAAACATAAGTGATTCAAATGATCTTTTGTTTAAAGCATAAGTGATGTCATATGGCATTAGGCATTAATACTAAAAAATGTGAATGACAAATGAGAGCGAATTGCACAAATAGTCTCCGATAGTGTCACCAAGTTGCAGTTTGGTCCCCAATAGTGGCACCGTTGCAGTTTAGTCCCCGAAAGTGGCCAAAACGTTGCAGATTAGTCCCCACGTTAACTATTCCGTGAATTTTTAACACCAACACGCGATGAGAGGTCAAATTTGGACCAAAAAAATGAATTTTTAAGACTTAAACTCATTTTTTGTATCTCATGAAAATTCATTACGAAGTTGAAATGCAAAATTTTATTAATTTCTAACACTAATAATGAGTTTGTGTCTTCAAAAAAACCATTTTTTGCCCCAAATTTAACATTTTATCGCGTGTTGGTGTTAAAAGTTAATGGAATAGTTAACGTGGGGACTAATCTGCAACTTTTAGCCACTTTCGAGGACTAAACTGCAATGGTGCCACTATTGGGGACTAAACTACAACTTGGTGACACTATCGGGGACTATTTGTGCAATTCACTCGACAAATGATAAATTAATTGAGGCCGATTATACATAAGAGGAAAAATCTTGCTAAATAATATGTTTGTACAAAATTTGTAGAAAAGGAAAACCTTTCAAAAGTTCTTTACCTATATAATACACCCTGCATGAAATTATTAATTGCCCCTCTTAATGTGGAGGATCATCCAATAGAGTATAGTATATTGAAAATTAGATGTTAGCTTTGTAGCTAACGGAGGATACCTATCTTTGTGTAATATAATTTGCTTTCAGGGGTATACTCCAGGGCTTTATTCTAATTTAATGAAAATCAAAACAACAACGAAAACAAGTAAAAGTACAAACCATTTACAAAAAGGCTTATTTCGTTGTTGCCTAGCCCCTCTACTACTATGACAAAATTTAAAATATTTCATAATACTTTATTAAGTCTTAATTTAAAAAAGTATAATGAGACACTTTAAAATTTCATGATAGTAGAGGGAGCAACAACAAAATAAGCCATATAAAATTACATGAACTTTATCAAGTTGGAAGATACATATATTGAATAACTTGTAATAATGCTACCTTCAAAATATAATATTATTTAATTATTTCAAAACATATTTAACTAGGCCAGGGATGTGAGTTTTAGTGAAGAAGTCCTCCCAAATAATAATCTTCGGATCAAAGTAAAACAAATCCATCTCTGTTCCACTCTCTTCAGCAGCCATGCGTAATTTTTCAGTGTTCATGTTGTCAAAACTGGTGAAATATATAATAAGTTCGTTAATAATAATAATAATAATAATAATAATAATAATAATAATAATAATACTCCCTCGCTCCGTTCCTTTTTCTAAGGATCGTTTGACTTTGCATGATCATCGAGACACAATTCCTAACATAAATACCTCCAATTTTATTACACTCCTAAAATTTATAAAAATCTGATATTTCAAAAATATATATTAAAATGAAACTGACAAGATTCAACATTAACTATATTATTTTTTATCGATTAATAAGAATTTATGAGCAAAATTTATAAAAATTAACTCTAAAAATAAATAAAAAATCTTAAAAGGGAATATCTGGAGTAATAATAAAGAACATTGTATGCATAAAAGATAAGGTTGTTGGGTTTTGATAAAGTTGTGACTTAAAGTTTAAGGATACTCACATAGCCTCTGAGAATAAGTAGGGTAAGAAAAGTTCCACCAATCGATCGAAAAATTTGACCCTTCTATAAAGAGTATAATAAGTGCTGCTAAAATATTGGCAACATGCTGCATTTACTATCTGCAAACCCTGAGAATAAGAAAATAAACAAAATGAGGTGTGTGATGTTTGTGGAGATAATAATACATATGTACTTAAATAGAGGGAATTGTTTATTGGGTCTCAATAAATGGGTCATTGTTGTATTTTGGTCCTACTAAGTGATACGGATGAGCAAATGATTCTTGTAAACTTTTGGTTTTGGCCAAAACATTTGGTTTTGGCAAAAAGTTCGACTTTTGTTAAAACTATCAAAATCTAACACTTTGGCCAAACCTATCAAAATCGAACTTTTTCTTGTTAAAATAAGACCTTTTAGACAAAACAACTACCAAAAGCGAACATTTTTGCCAAAATCGGATCTTTTAGCCAAAAAACTACCAAAATCGAATATTTTCTCCAAAACAACTATCAAAATTGAGTCGTTCTGTCAAAAAAACTACGAAAACCGAACCTTTATGACAAACTACGAAAACTTTTTAGCAAACAACAATCAAAGTCGAACCTTTTTGCCAAAAAAAACTATGAAAATCGAACTTTTTTTGCCAAAACCAAAACTTTTAACTAAAACAATTACCAAAATCGATCCCTTTTTACTATGAAAAAAATTGAAAAGAAAATCTAAAAAACAAATTGAAAAAAATCATATAAAAATCTTTAATTAATAGGAAAAAAAAGAAAAAAGAGTTATGGATCAAGCAAAGTCTTAAAATTGCATAACCACCCCCCAAATTGTATCAGAATTGCAAAAACACCCCAAATTAACCTAGGTATTAAATGAGGGAACAAATGAGCACCTGCTAGCCATTTATAGGGACCATTTGCACATCCGTTTTACTTACTGTGACCAAAGTGCAACAGTGAGTCACTTACTGGGACCAAATCAGCAATTCCCTCTACTTAAATACTACTTCTTTAAGACTTAATCTTCGAAGATAATTAGTGAAAATTGATGACTTTTATTGCAAGATTATTACAATGTTGCCCCTTATTAAGTTTGTAAAATGAAGATTTGAATGGTGATTTAATTGTTAAAATGGTCACAAGAATCATACTTTGATCCTTAATAGTGACAACATAATAATTTGGTTTCTTATAGTGATATAATTGCTACACTTTGGCACCCAAACTAAATATTTAAGTCTAAACATAATGGAGAAGTATATTATTCTTGGAGATCAATGTGCAACAATTGTATCGTTATAAGAAGAAAGTGATACACTGCTCATTGATGATACCAGAGTGCTACTTTATTACTATGAAAACCGAAGTGCAACTCATGCGTACAATCTAAAATTATTTTGACAATTAACACTTTAATTGATCCTTGAAAAGTTTGACACAAAATCAGGGCCGACCCAACAATGTGTAGAACCTGTGCAATCGCACAGGGACCCTCTCAACAGGAGCCCCAAAATTTTAACAATAACTACGTATATTTATATTTTAAGTTCAACTCAATATTAAAGTTATCATGAATTCATTGTTAATTATCCAATTATGTAGATCCATCCTTGGTACAATCTTCTAACACTAATGTTAGTTATTATTTTCAATTTACTGATAAAATAATACCATTAAATATTCAATTTTACATTTAGATGTCAAATTCTAAATAATCAACGATCAGGTCTCGTTTATTTCTATTTCCAAAACTAAAGTCATTAATGAAATTGTTTAACTTATTATATTATAAAGGCACGTTTCAATATCATATATTGGGTGTTATTTTATACTCCCTCTGTTTTTTTAACCTATTGTTTGACAACAATCTACTTTATTAAGGACATGAAAATATGACTCTTCTACCCCTATTTAATTGTATTGATCCCCATAAAGTTATTAGCTAATATCTTGAAAGTTGGGAAGTCAATAAAACATACTACTTTACTAAGGATAAAATAGGAAGTATAATGAAAAAGCACATTGAAAATTGTAAATACTATCTTAAAAAAACACAAGAATTCTAATCCAAACAATAGCTTAAAAAAACGGAGGAAGTATGTAACTACCAAATCTCGATTTTTTAGGAAAGCATACTAGTTGTGCAAATATTTTTCATACGAGTTACTACTTAGAGAATGAGAGTTTTGAAATAGAAGTTTACAATATGTTAAAGCAACAAAATTAGTTAGGGTTTAGAACAAACCTTCAAAGGAAGCATATAACGAAGATATATATATTTGTGTACCCCATCCATAGTTGTCAGAGCTCTAACCCTATTTACTATAATAGGTTTTCCCTCCTTATTTGTCACAGGATGATTTATGAAATAAGTCTGACCAATATCTTGAAAATGAGAGACTTCCAGAGGATTTGAGAAAGATGATCCGATATTATATATGTTTTCTCCTGGTTGATTTGCATGAGTCACCATTGCTACCAACATTGCATTGACCACCATGTCAGCAGGAATCTATGAATCACATACAATCATTACTCTCTTTATTCTCCAGTACAAAGGCGACGGGATCATTAACGTTGCGATTGAACTTTTTATTACTCTCTTTATTCTTTTCATGCGTGGTAAATAGTGGACTTACTTACCATATCCAATACCGTCGTGGGATTTCCGAAAAGACAAGTCAACTTCCCAATACCATATCCAACTAGGAAGCTATCAGATGTCCTATTTCAAAAAACCTTCATGTTAGTCCAACGTTACAACCAATAATAGATTAGTGAAAATGTAGTAATTTGATGAACTAATAATTGTGAAATTTAATTTCAGAAAGTGTAATCAAGTTTTATTTTGATCCCCTAAACTTCAAATAACGAGGTAGATTTAGTCGATTAAAGGGGATATTTGGTGGAATTTTAGTTCTCAATTTTTCATATATACAAGTTATCAGCATTTTTCGCAAAATTGGGGGCCAAATCACATCGTACCCACTTTCAGAGATTATATCACAGCTTTTGAAATAACAAATTCAAAATTTAACTTGCTCGTGTACCACTATTTGAGACTAAGATAACAATTACTTATAAATTATAACTTTTAAATAGATATTATATATAGGTGTACAATATTACCTGACCCCTTCAACCCAACCTGGGAATGGATCTTTGTAAGTGCTGGTTATGATTGTTGGACGAATGATAACAAGAGGCGTATTGTTTCCCATCAAATCTCCAACAAGCATCTCTCCCATTGTCTTTGTAAACACATATGTGTTTGGCCATCCATATTTTGTAGCCCTTCAATATTTAGATAAATTGGTATCAATATTCAATGTTGTGGACCATGCTACTCTTAATAGAGAAAATTATCTAGTTGATCCCAGTAAATATGTGCAAGTTGTATTTTAGTCCCATTTAATGGTCATACTGCAGATATGGTCTCATTAATTGTTATAGTTGGTGCACTTTAGCCCCTCGACATTAAAAGTTGACGAAAAATTGTAACTTTGGACCAAAATTGAAATTGTAGCATTAGTACAAGATCAAAACGCAAATTGGATACAATGTAGTCTTGTATAATTTTTTTGGTGCATTTTAGGCCCCGTAATTAATTTTTTTTCCAATTCTTTTTTATTCTTTTTCGAAATGTATCCCATGATTAGGCAAGGCACGATTAATGATATCAAATTATCAAGATTTGACGACTAATCACTTAAAATCCTCAACTTTATATGTTAAGAGAAATACAGGCTACACCAACATAGTGATAAGAATAATTCGGCTCAACTCGATTTCATGTACCAAAATATAGATATTGAATAATTAATAGTGGAACGAATAATTAAAATGAAATATGCATTTATTGGAATACCTTTGGATGCCCAAGTCTTTCATGGCTAATTTAGTTACTTCTGAAGAAGCATTATTATGAGCTCGAAGCTCCTTTAATTTGTCATCCACCAATTTCTTCTCTGCATAGGGGTCTAACCCCTGTGTCCCATTCAGGGACTCACCCAACTTACATGGCTTTTCCAATATTAGTCCTGATTTTATCTCTGCCACATAAGCTTAAAAATAAAGGGCAACGAGAAAATGTGAGAAATAAAGAAAATGCAAATTGTCTACATGTTTATGTGTTTAGAAATACTAGGTATAGATAATTTCATGTGGATTTATAAATTATAGTAATATATTGAACTCTAGCAAATAAGAATGACATTAAATAATATTTCTTTCGTCCCTAAAAGATTGTCACATTTTGACTTTTGTTGGTCAAATACTACAAAATTTGATCATGAATTCCCATTAAACGATAAGAAATAATATAGTCTTGTGGGACCTTGTTAGATTCGTCTCAACATATACTTTTGAAATATCAACTTTTTATATTTTTTCGAATGTAAAATAATAGAAATTTACGTTTTAAATCGTGTTTTGTTGACCAACAAAGTCAAAATGTGACAATCTTTTAGGGATGCAGGGAGTACTATAAGTCGTATTGTCTCAACTCTTCAAATATATTTGCAGACTAGTAGTATGATATTGTATTTGTTAATGAGTTGATTGATGATTTGATCGTAGATACTAGTAGTATGATATTGTATTTCCGTCTCAGATAGTATAATGTTATAGATTAGTCGTTGAAAATAGAACATGTGTTGCATTATAGTCCTCGAAGTGACAAATATTGAAGTTTGATTGCTAAAAAATCGGAATTAATGGGTAATGAATGTCAGTTTTGAGAAATATATTGTAAAACTTGTGTCATTTCTAAGTATTACTAATGTGAAATAAATAATATATAATATAATTATGTGAGACTAAAATGCAACTTTATGTTACTATCGACAATTGTTATATAATTATTAGGACTCTATTAATAGGAGTAATTGTTTAGTCACAACTATTCCTAATATATAAATATATGTGAAGAAATGGTTTATACAAAGAATAATTTAAACAAGATGGATTGTAAATGTACTAACCAGTCGATACATGAAGAAACACCTTTAGCTTGACACATTTCTTGGCAAAATTTAAAATGTTTACTGCCCCAAATGTATTAAGTGCTAGTGAAACATCATACCTGCATTGATAAATGATAACGTACATGAATCATCTATTTTCATTCTAAAAAATAATGGAAATGCCCATTTCATTATATGTTGTGTCGGTTTAATATCCAACATTACCTCAATCCTATTAAATTTTTAAATTTTTAAATATTTATATATATATATGTTGTTGGAATTGAATTGTTATTATTGCAAAGAAAATTGAATGCTGGTCATTTTGTTAGTCACCCTTATTAAGTTGTGTACATTTTGCAACTTATTATGAAATTATACTTTGTATATATATTGATTAAAATGATATTATATGAAAGAAAACTGAATGCTCGTCATTCTGTTAGTCACCCTGTAAATGTTCAATCTATACAAATGATATTTAATATTGGTTGAAGTAGTGCAGTTTAGTCCCTCTTTTGAGGGAGACGTTAAATTTGGACATAAAGACGAATTAAACTGTACCTTTTCGACCAATATCAGGGACTAGAGTACACATTTTCAAGAAATATGTAAGTTTTAGAAATGTTATTTTGGCCTTATTTCTGTCAAACTTTAACATATCCGTCAAAAAGTGAACTAAATTGCACCTGTTACATCAATATTAGGGATCACTTATGGATATCATATATTTAGTATGACTAAAGTGAAGCTTGCACATCGGTAACATTTTGATAATTTTCTCCTTAATAATGGATTTTGTAAATCAAATAATATTGAAAGAGATGGTGTATAATTAGGGGTGGTTATTTTAACTTAGGTTAATGATGATAATAATGACAGATTGACAGTATTATTAAATTGGTTAGGTAGTAGTACATACCTTCCATCAAAGTCCGTTGTTGCAGCAACATTAACTATAACATCAACTTCGTTCCACATTTCTTCAACCAAATTTGTGTTCTTCACTCCCAAGTTCTCATATGTTATGTCTCCCGGAACAATTGTAATTTTATCCGAAATGAAATTGTTCAATTTTTTGCCCATTTTCTCTTTCAGGACCTTGTACAAGTCTTTTGCAATAATCTACATTAACATAGAAAATAATATAAACTGTTACTGAATCTATTATTTCTTAATCAACCAACATCATACAATTAAGGAAATCATATACTATTAGGGAAAGGAATCTATACTACAACGGGGCAGAAGCATCCGTAAATATTTGGGACCTCGCCAGGTGTCGAACCCATGACCTCCATTGAGAAGGCATATATAGATCGATAACCACTAGGCCAAGCTAGTTGGCTGAAATTGTTACTGAATCTATCAACTTATAATAAATGGAGCAAAGAAATCAATTGATTATTATAACGTGGAGACAATTGAGAGATTAGTAGTATCCTGTTTCTTTTTTTTTTGCATGATCATAGCACCCTCCGTTTTGAAATTATTATTGTGTCTATAAATTATACCCTTCTACCCTGTCTCCATTTTCTTTTTCATAACATCACCACGAACACCAACCACCACCATCAACCATAATAACCATCACAACAACATATACCTCACCACCACCACTACAACCACTAAACATCAGATATTCTTATCATCTTCTTCATCACACCTTTGTTCTACAACTCACAAACCACCATCACCACCACCAATGACCAACTCCCTCCCCCGATCATCAATTAATATCACAAATAACCCTCCTCATCCCTAATTTTACTAAATTCGAAATATCACTTTCAATTAAAAAATCAAAACTATTGAAGCCGTGATTGCATTAGGTAACCGGGTATAATCACAGTTTTGGGGTGTTTGGAGGGTGGTGGTCACGGTTTTGGAGGGTTGAAGGGTGGTGGTCCAGGATTTTGAGGTGGTGGAGGCGTTTTTAGGATGGTGAAATTTATATATGAAAATGATATTTGTCACAGTTAGAATTGTTCAAAATATATACAATATTATTAAAGTGGTTCAAAAAAGATTTCCAACACATTTTGAATCATCAAAATCGGAGTTCAAATAAAGGGACTAAGACAAAATCAAAATTGATTATAATAATATGGGTGGAAACTTAGTAAAATTGTAATTATTTCTCAAAAATCACATTTGAAGTCAAATTTGACAGAGCCGTTAGTAGGGGGACCAAATTACGACACTTTTTCCCAATATATGGGACCAAATTGCAGCCACATCCCACTATCTAGGACCATTTCACCAATTAGCTCGATCGTTAGGCATACTTGGTCTGCCAACCTTATTAGTGAAATTAAATAGTTAATATGTATAAAGTAATGTGGGTGCAAACTTTGTCAAATTATAACTATTTTCCCAAAAACCACGTTTGACTATCAAATTTAACGGAGTAGTTAGTCGAGGACCAACCTACAACAGTTTTATCAATATCTGGGACTAAATTGGAACCGCGTCCCACTATCTAGGATCATTTCAACAATTTGCTCGTGTGTGACAACCTTATTAGTGAAAGAAAATACTCCATTTTTTAACATATTGTTTTGGCTAAAATTCTTGGATTTCCTTAACTTATTGTTTAACATTTCAATGTGAAAAGATCCATTGAACTGTGAAAGTTGTTAGTTTGTGACTTAACCATGTGTCGGCTTTCATGGTTTGGTTCTGTATAAATAGGCAGATCATATTAAATCACTCACGATTAGGTCTCTTACCGAACTTGTCCACTCATAAATCGTTCGCAAATAACTACGTTACGCCAGTTTGCTCGTTGTGTTTGAATTTTGAATCGTTTATGATTCGTTTCTACAAATTATAAATCGTTTGCAGTCGCTCATTCAACGCTCTTTAAAAATGTTTATAAATTTTATTTATTAAAATATAATTTAAATTCTAACCGGTAACGATTCGTTCGTAATTCGTTGCAAATCCCTTGTTCATCGTTCGCCCGCTCGTTCATCGTCCGTTAAAACTACTTATAATATTAATTTTAATTAAAAAAATAATACCAAACATAGCCTAACTATCTGAATTGCAAGTGGAAAACGGATTACGCTTGAAACAATTAGCGAACCAAGGGAGCGATTTTTATTTCAAACCAATTAAAGAGCTGATTTTTTGAGATTCTTTACTGTTCGATTAATGACCCGGTTTTACACGATTTTATTTCGAACCGATTACGAGTTGAACACTCAAATCGATTTATTAATGAACTGATTTGCAAATGAACCAGTTTGAATAACGGTCTTAACCGGTTTGGGCCAAAACCGACTCGGGCCCGGCTCGTTAACAGCTCTCTACCCACAACAGGGTGTACTTCAAATAAAAAATATCATTTGTTACATCAGATTATTTTTTAACCACATCATCAACTATCTTAAATTGTTTTTACATTCCACAGTAGGTAACATTTTACAAAATAATTCTGTTTTTCTTTTTTTCATATTATTAACATACACTAAACCATCTGTAACCTTGTAAAATGTGTTAAATTTTTTATTTTTCAAATAAGATAAAATAAATTTTTATTTATAGATCTTGTAAAATAAAAATTATTGGTATAATTTTTATTTTATTTTATATTCGGGGTTTTCTAGTTGTACTCTTTTCACGTTAATTAAAAAACAATAGCACTTTACACATATATCCTAAATTAATGCATAGTAACAATTAAATTCATGTACTAGTATTCTACATTGAATACATTCAATAGGGGCTTAAGAGGAAAAGGTAATTAAATATTGCGTCGGAATTGTAATACGTCAACTAAAATCAAACAGTACCTGGAGCCTAAAACGTCAACAACAACAAAACGGAGGGATTACAAGCTTTAGCTTTACACAGTCTCTCCTCAAAAATGGTCCCCACCCTACACCTTTCCATCCAATTACGTGGGAGAATTAATTGTCCCCAACTAATTTTGACATGACATTGTCCCTCAATTATTTCCTATTGTGATAAAATTTGACGACAATGTCCCCCGAAAACATTGATTGAGGACTCAAATGGTTATTGTCGGTCTATACATTTTCGAGATATAGGCAAAAATAAAAGGGGAGCCTTAATTATTAATAATAACTTCTATATTTTTAATAACTCATTATTAATAGAACTTAAAAGCCAAAACCACTGTACGAATTTGTGAGGTTTTCTATGACCAATTTCTCTTATATATACTACGTACATAGTCAGGAGCGACCTAGGTCATCAGTGACGGAACAGGTGGGGTAAAATTAAATATTTTCAACAATTAATAATATATACACTACTGATTACCCGAGCGAGGAGCGTGTCTAACTCGGCTCAGGCACAACTCAATCTAAGCTCATGCTTCATAATGTATTATATGTAGACATACGTACAAAAAACAAATAAACTAAACGGAGACATGGTAAGATGGTGATGGAGGCTTGGAATTGTGAGTAGTACTTAATTATTACCTCATTGTTGAAACGTTGCAATGCTGCTTTATCATCTTCAGCTCTCAACAAAAGATACAGCTTCTTCACATTTGGTTGGACTCTCAATATTTTCTCAATAAAAACTGAAACAATAATAATACATTATACATGCATGTCCCAAATTAGTTGTCCAATTATTACTTCATCAAAACTAATAAAACCGACAAAAACGAAAGAGCGAGAGATTGAGTGATGTACTCTTTGCCAAGAATCCAGTAGCTCCAGTGACAATGATACTTTTGTTTTCAAGAAAACCAACAACACTTCCTATCTCCATTATTTTCGAAAGTGAAAGAAAAAGAAAAGAAAAAATAAAAGAAAACGATAGAAAGAAAAGGAGGTATTAAGTGATGAGGTGTATTTGCAAAATTAAGCAATAGAAAATGAAATGTGAAAATCAAAGACTGGAGGGATTGGCTCATATATAGGAGTGAGATATTGGAGTAGATATTGATGGTCTTAATAAAATTGATGATATAGTACATGCAATCTGTCGGTTGACATAGACGACCAATTTTACCATTATTTTAGTTTGGTCACTTTGTGTTAAATAATATACATGTGTTACTTCTTTTATTCCACTTTCACACATGATATCTTCCATATCTTTGTACCTCTTTTATTTCAATTAATTCTCATAATCAATAGAAGAGGAAATTCAAGACTTCTAGTATAGTTGTATTGGACCCGAGTCTCTTTTAAAAATGTTTCATGTTTTATTCTGGCAGAGGAGTATATATTTAAACATATTCTTTCTTCTTTTGTGGTTGTCTTTGCAGTATTTTCGGGCGTGCCTGTGCAGCATTTCAGCACCCACTCTGCCGAATTTCCGGGACGTTTCAAGACAACTTCGAGAATCGGACTCACATCCAAGAAGCGAAGTTCAAGCATTACGTGGATTTCAGTCACATTCAGGAACTGAGTGTTCATTGCAGCAACAGTCAGAGAAGACAAATCTCTTTATTTGAAGCTTTGACCCCCATTTGTTTAGTTTGGAAATGTAATGTATTTCTTATCACATGACTATTTATAATTTCTATCATTTGAATGAAAAATCAAGAAGAAAAAACTACCTCATAATTAAGAATTGAATTTGAAAAAGCTTAAATCATGTAGATCAGTTTTAAAACTAATGAAACACAAACAAATAAAATTGTTATAAAGTAAATTAGATAAGGACGGTAATTTAATTCAGTTCCAATAGTAATTACGTTTGGATAACAATTTGTGCAGGCAAAATTTTCATTATATAATGAAGAAATTACAAGAAGGATCTTACTCGAATGTCCTATCTTCTTTTATTTTCTATCACTACTACAATCAGTGTCTATTGTTTAATCTCCCTTAACTCAGATTCTCCTTATCAATACTTTCATAGTGCTCGACTTTAAAAAGATGTATATCTAAATAAACTAACACAAATTATTATTATATTGAAGTGGTATAACAACCGGACATCATTAGTAACTCCTTCTAAAACATTCAATAGTTTCCTAAGGATGACACGAACACTGTACTAACACCGACACAAACACTAACATCGTATTTGGAATAACAATGTGCTTGATTACTACAAGTTCTCTAAGAAAGCATATATAGCAAAATCCCTTTGTTAAATATGGTAACAATATCTTGACATTATATTCTCATATGGTAATGTTACCAAACATTGTCGATCCTCGGTTCAGTTTCGTTTTGAGTCAAAATAAAAACCAAAATTTATTTTATCTATTCTCCCAAAGGAAGAATTAAATCGATTCAGTTTCAATCTAATCGATTCCAATGGTTGCGATTCTAATCTGTTCCGTTTTTGGTTTTGGTCTATTTTTTGAGTGTATCATTTTTTAATTGATATAATTATTTTTTTGCTCAAATGTAAATTTGAATATTCAATTCTGGGCAACAAATTTTTTTGATAGTTTATGTATTACTCTCTCTGTTCTCTTTTACTTGCCTTTTTAGCCATTTGCACATAGATTAAGAAAAAGTAAAAAGAGAGTCAAAAAGTACATTGGAAATGTGAAATTACAATCAATTGAGACTATATAATTGGTTGTTTGATAAATTCAAAGTAAAAAGTAATTAAAAAGTACATTGAAAATATAAATTTGTAATTAATTAAGCTAAAACGACAACTATTTAGAAACAAAAATTTGAGGCTAGAACGACAAGTAAAGAGAACGGAGGGAGTATTATTTATGATATTCATCAGATTTAATAATAGAAGAGAGATTATAATAGAAGAGGGATTTACCAAAACTCCATGATTTTCTTTAACTAATTACTTATTATTTACTAATGTTGAGTAAAATGACTAGATCTTGAGCTAGATTTTATTAGAATAGCACATTAGGCTTATAACTAAATGTAAAATTCTCAAAAATAGAGTGAAGAAAAACTCTCTCTACTCAACATAGAGTAAGAGATTTACTTTTGTTTTGTTCATTATTGAATTAAACACCAATAAACGATAAAAGCTGAGATAAACCTGTTATAAAGTCCCAATATTCAGAATTCAGTTCGTAATAGTTAATCCGCTTTCGATGTTCGTTTTATTAAGTTTGTATTTGGTATTCGTATTGAATATTCCAATTCGATTTTTATGGGATTCGATTTTCGTCGTTTTTCTTGGTCACAACTTTACGAGATAATATTTTTTATAATTTCAATAATATTTTTTAAATATATCTAAATACAATTAGGATAACAAACATCAAAAATCAAAAACAAAATTAAGAGAATCATTACTAGAAAAACAACAACTAAAAAATAACCATTTACATAATTAAAATTAAACCCCCAACCCTTCTTCTTAAATATATCTAAATACAATTAGGATAACAAACATCAAAAATCAAAAACAAAATTATGAGAATCATTACTAGAAAAACAACAACTAAAAATAACCATTTACATAATTAAAATTAAACCCCAACCCTTCTTCTTCAACACACCCCACCCTCACCTCCACCCCCACCCCAATAGGAATAGCAAACATGATGAACAAACAGAAAACTTACAAGAAGAAGACTTGTTTGATCTTCCAATCAAAGCAGAAAGCAAAAAAACAATAGAACAACTCCACTGTAAAACCTTATTATTCTTTCATTATACAACCTTATTTTAAATACATTTAGGAACACAAGAAGAGTTTGATTTTCTGCTCAATTTCAGAAAAATCAGAAATGTGTTCAGCTGATGAAGTCTTTTTCCAGGGCCAAATTCTTCCATTGTAATATTCTCTATACTCCACAACCTCAAACACCTATCTTTGAAGATCTGAATCAATGACTACTCACTCTTCAAATGGCTTCTCTAACGGCGGAAGCAGTCGGAGTAGCAGTATCAGCAGCCATCAATCCTCCACCCCGGAAATGGTGGTGGATCTTCAAAATCCACCCCAATTTACAAACCAAGAACACCCAACAATTTCAATTCACATCAAATTCCAAAACCGAAAATGAAAATTTCAAGAATCAAGAAACAAACATGCATAGTTGTAGTAAGAAATCAACAATGTGTGTATTTTCAGACCATGAATAGTGAAAAGCCCAAAAATTGTTTCCAGACGAGTAAAGTTGCGGTTGTAATTATTTGGAAAATTCTAACAAAACTCCCAAATCGGCCTCCCTGTTCGAACAGATTTGAATTTTGAGGATGGATGTGGTTTTGGTTCCCTTGAAGAATCGATACATATGACGGTAGAATTATAGGAATCTTACTAGATGAGGAATGAAGACCAACCTCCTAAGGACGAGGTGGTTGTTCCTAATCGGCCATATCCCATAGGCCGGATCAAGCAATAAGAACGCAAGCAAGGTTTTGAGAGAGAGAGAAGCTATGGTTTGTTCTATTCAGAAAAGATAACTTGGGATCAAAATGAAGAAAGTTACTTTTACATTTAACTTTTTGTTATTTACATTTTAGGCCCCAAATGCGGCTATTAAATTATAAAAAAAATTGATTTTGCCCCCAAAATAACTATTCACGCTAAAATTTGACGGATGTAACGGAATAAGGACTAAATTGCACCATTTAACACACTTTCAGGGACCATTTCCCCAATAGTTCCACTTTCGGGGACCAAAATGCACCAGGCCCCACTTACTGGGACCATTTCAGCAATTAACTCATACTTTTACCAAAATGTTAAAAATTTCGAAAACTCAAGAGTTGTACCAAAAAAACGCGTGAGTGACCCAAAGCATACATAATACCCAACATGAGTGATCAAAAATATACAAAGTCATACTAGGGTGATCAACTAGTGTTTTTTAACAAACATGAGTGATCAATAAAGTCATTTGCTCAAAAGTAAAACAAGAAACTAAGTTAAGATTCTATTTTAACAAAAACAAGGGAAAAAAACTTTCAATTGGAGAAAGTCTATTTCAAAATAAGTGTTAATTGTCGGAATGGTCCTAATAAGTGGGGTCTTTGTGAAATTTGATTCCGAAAGTAGCACTGTCGCAGACATGGTCCTGAAAATGTGCATAATGGTGCATTTTAGTCCTTGAACCGTTAAAATTACCGATGTTCGGTGTGAATAGTGAAGTTTTGGGGCAAAAATGAAACTTTTAAGAAGTTTGTTACCTTAACGAAACATGGGGGCCAAAATGAAAAAATTACCACCCGATATTTTGATACACTTATTTTTTTTTTTGCCAAACCAACTATCGGAATCTAACATTATTGCGAAACAACTACCAAAATCAAAACTCTTTGCCAAACAACTACCAAAATCGTACATTTTTTAGCAAAAACTATGAAAACCGAACCTTTTTGCAAAAGAACTACCAAAATTGAACACTTTTTGCCAAACAACTACGAAAATCGAGCATGTTTGCCAAACAACTACCAAAACAGAATATTTTTGTGAAACAACTACCAAAATCGAACTCTTTTTGCCAAACAACTACCAAAACCGTTCGATTTCCGTAGTATTTTAGCAAACAACTATCAAAATCAAACATTTTTGCCAAAACCAAAACTTTTAGCTAAAACAACTACCAAAATTGAATCCTTTTTACTAGACAAAAAAATGAAAACGAAAACCAAGAAATTGAAAAAAAAAAGTGTATCAAAAAAAAGTGTTTCCAAACTTACATATCTAATATTAATGTATTTAATAAAAAAAAAAATGTAATGATTCATTATAGCGGTGGGTGGGTGTATGTATTTACTAAGTTAAAAAATTGATTTTTTGCGGGAAAATAAGAATTTTGGTGAATTAGGGCTAAATAGACGGGTAGGAATGCGTTGAGGTAACCAACTTCTCAAAAGTTTTATTGTTGCTCTAAAATTTCACTATTCATGCTGAAACACGTCAATGTTAACGGATCAGTGATCAAAATGCATCATTAACACTATGAACATAGTTAAATATTAATATTATAACCTTATTATTGTAACGTTTAATCATCAAATCTGTAAAGCAAACATAAAACATTATTTAATGAGATTCGAATAACTAAGATTCATAAGATACATATATTGCCTACTTAACTTACTAGTGCTCTTTTTGTCTTTTGGTCTTTTCTAATTAATATATTAATTGTATAAGTTGATGTACAAGGAAAATTTACTCATAATCTAATATCAGAATCAATGCAATACTATTATTTTTAATAAAATAAATCAGTTGATCCATTCCGTTAAATTGGTATCGGGTGAGGCACAGTGTTGAGTGCTCTGTTAATTTAAGGAATTAAAATCGTTTCATTAAATTTCAGGTGATATCATTCCTTTTTCTCTTTTTAATTTATTTATTTTAATTAATTTCATACTTTATTTATTTTCATTACTTAATTTTACATTTTTTATTTATTTTATTCTTTAGTTGTTTATTAATAATTGTTTGTCTATTTTATAATATGTTGTCTCGCAAATACTTATCCGGAAACGATAAAAGAAAAAAAACATAAAAGTGAAATTGAATTTGTTATACCCAAATATTTTTATGTTTCATTTCAACGAATAAAGATAGTTGTCGAAAATTTAACTTTTATTATATATCGAGGGTCTCATTTTCAGTTTTCGCATTAGGCCCCGAAAATCTATAGACCGGCCCTGCTAACAAAAAATTCTTTTACATAAACAATTAATAAAATTAATTAACATGTAACAAGTAATAAAATTAACTAACATGTAATAATTTAAATAAAAACAATAAATTGACTACAAATTGACATTAATAGTAATAATCGAAATGACTAACAAAGTATAATATAACCAATTTTATTAAAAATAATATTAACATATGTACCATCGAACTACCGAGCCGACTTCCCGAGCTAGCTCGCCGAGCTAACGAATCGAAGACCTAGCTCGAGGCTCGGCTCATTTTGTTACGAGCCTAACTTTCAATCTCGACTTCCCGAACCGAACCGAACCAGCTGCTCGATTTAACTCAGCTCATGCACAACACCGTTAACTACAACTGTGTACCAGATCATATGTGTATCTACCGACTACATATTATTCATGCATCACTGTAACGCTGCCAAATGCAGGTCACCATTTCTTGTCTAACCATTAATACTTCCTTCATTTCAAATTATATTTCCACTTTTTATATTGACAGCTAAATTTGAAATCATGAATTTTCATTAGCCGCTTAAAAATAATATGGTCATATAAAATTTTGTTAGATTTGTTTTAGTAATGTATATTTTTTTAAATATCAATTTATTTATAAATTACACATAAACAATAAAAATATTTACATTTTAAGTCGTGTCAGTTAAACAAAAAAAATTAAACATGACAAATAATTTAGGATGGAGGAAGTATACATTCATTGCACGTCTAATTAAATTTCCCACCTAATATTCGTTGAGGCAACAACCACGATATATGGGCGACACCATTTGTTCCCTTTTGGGTTTGGTACAAAATCTGAAAGAGAGTTAAGAGTTTCCATTTTGTAGCAATGGTCAGTTATCATTGCCTTATCAAAATGGACACATCCCTAACAGCCTATCTACTACTCCCTCCGTCCCTACAAGATTGTCATATTTTGACTTTTGTTAGTCAAATATTATAAAATTTGATCACGAATTCCCATCAAACGATAAGAAATAATATAGTCTTGTGGGACCTTGTTAGATTCGTCTCAATATATATTTTTAAAATATTAACTTGTTATAATTTTTTCGCATGTACAATATTAATATTTATGTTTTAAATTGTGTGTTGACCATCAAAAGTCAAAATGTGATAATTTTTTAGGACGGAGGGAGTAACAATTAGTATTATCAATGTGTATATATATTAAAAAAATATATAGTACTGTTGTTTATTAATAACACTAACAAAATTTAAGAAGGATATAGAAATCAACAACCTCACTCAACTTTAACGAAAACCAGGTGTGAAATTCATGAACGAATTCAGGATTATAATTTTGGTGGTCTAGATTAAAAAAGAAGTGAAAACGATGTCATTTTATTCGATTTTTTTAAACCTAGGCGAAGATGATGTCATTTTCAAATGTAATGCTTTAGTTTCAACATGTTAAATAATCCAAAATATTATTCGCTACTCTACATCACAAAAGAAATTCATTCATATTCAAAATTAATTGAGAAGCATACATATAAAGTATTTTATGGACGTGAAGTACGAACCAAAAAAAATACTCCATAATTTGTTAATGTTGTCTTATGTTAATTATTTCAATATTTTGTTTAAGCAATATTATCTAACATAATCTCAAAAAAATATTTAAGACGATTATTTATCATTTTAAAAATACTTTTCTTTTTTATTCTTAAGCATTTAAAATAAAAGAGTTTTTGAGTTATTTTGGTAGTTAAGTCTACATACCTCACTAGTTATTTTGGCACTTTGAAACATGTGTGATAAAAAAGGTCATTACGAAACATGTATGATCAAATGGTGAACGTTATGAAACATGCATGACCGAGTGTGTCATTAGCGTAATTTTAGTTCCTGGAAATTTTGCTGAAATGACTATTTCACCCCTCATGCGACCGGCACTCGACATCATTAACGGTTGAGTTGACGGTGATCTTAACGGAGTAACCTAATGGGACATTTTTTAACATGCATGACCTAACGGTTGAGTTGACGGTAAAGAGTCTTGGTGTTGTTTCCTTCTAGGGTTTATTCTCAAATTGAAATAGTGTACGGGAAAGTTACGGTACCCCTAATCACTGAAGCACATTCTGCACTAACCTCTGACATCAATCCTCAGGCCTGGGGAGTTGTCTGGACCCTTACTTTGAGGGTCTCAAAAATTTTTTTAGATATCAAGAGTTTTAACATCTGAACTTGAACTTTTGAGTTTTAAAATCTGGATTTTGAGTTGAGTTTCAATATTCCGAGTTTGAGTTTTGGTAACTGGAATATGGATTATGAGTATTGATGTCTCGATTCTATGTTTTGATATGTTTGTTTTGAGTTGCTTTATCTAGATTAAGAGCTTTGATATCTAGATCCCGATTTTTGATATGTGAATTTTGGCTAGAGTTCTGGTGCGTCAATTTGAGTTTTGATATTTGTATTTATTTTTTTGTAAAGCTAGCGATAAAGTGAGAATATAACATGAGACAAATTTATTTTCGAGAAGGTCCGAACCCATAAATCCGGTATGAAAAGTTGGGTCGGCTAATATCGACAATTTTGATATCGATATTTGAGCTTGGATATGAACTTTTGTTTAGGTTAAATTATTGCAATACTAGTTTGAGGGAAAAGTTTGAAGACACCCATCGAAGAGTTGTTGGTATGTAGGTAAAAGTGTTAATTAAAAGGATTATGTTCATGATATAGAGTTTTAGGCAAAATAAAATGTTGAAATACCTTTCTTATTAAAACAAATGAAATCAGAAATTATATTTTAACGAAAAAAATTCAAGGAGGGATTAAATAAAGAGACTTTTGTAATCTTAATAATCATATTTGATCAGTCTAAAACATAAGTGATTCAAATGGTTTTTTTTAAGCATAAGTGATGTCATATGTCATTAGGCATTAACACTAAAAAATGTGAATGACAAATGATAAATTACATACAATTCATTGAGGCCGATTATACTTGGGAGGAGAAATCTTGCTAAATAATATGTTTGTACAAAATTTGTAGAAAAAACAATCTTTCAAAAATCTTACCTATATAATACACCCTGCATGAAATTATTAATTGCCCCTCTTAATATTGAAACCCAAATTTCGAACAAATAGTGTATATATTAATGTCTACATAAGTGACCCAATAAGTGGAGGATCATCCAATAGAGTAGAGTATATTGAAAATTAGATGTTAGCTTTGTAGCTAATGGAGGATATCTATCTTTGTGTAATATAATTTGCTTTCAGAGGTATACTCCAGGGCTTTATTCTAATTTAATGAAAATCAAAACAACAACGCGAAAACAAGTAAAAGTACAAACCATTTACAAAAAGGCTTATTTTGTTGTTGCCTAGCCCCTCTACAACTATGACAAAATTTAAAATATTTCATAATACTTTATTAAGTCTTAATTTAAGAAAGTATAATGAGCCACTTCAAAATTTCATGATAATAGAGGGAGCAACGTAACAACAAAATAAGCCATATAAAAATTACATAAACTTTATCAAGTTGGAAGATACATATATTGAATAACTTGTAATAATGCTAGCTTCAAAATATAATATTATTTAATTATTTCAAAACATATTTAACTAGGCCAGGGATGTGAGTTTTAGTGTAGTAGTCCTCCCAAATAATAATCTTCGGATCAAAGTAAAACAAATCCATTTCTGTTCCACTCTCTTCAGCAGCCATGCGTAATTTTTCAGTATTCATGTTGTCAAAACTGGTGAAATATATAATAAGTTCGTTAATAATAATAATAATAATAATAATAATAATAATAATAATAACAATAACAATAATAGTCCCTCGCTCCCTTCCTTTTTTTAAGCATCGTTTGACTTTGCATGATCATCGAGACACAATTCGTAACATAAATACCTCCAATTTTATTACACGCCTAAAATTTATAAACATCTGATATTTCAAAAATATATATTAAAACGAAACTGACAAGATTCAACATTAACTATATTATTTTCTATCATTTAATAAAAATTTATGGATAAAGTTTATAAAAATTGACTCTAAAAATAAATAAAAAATCTTAAAAGGGAATATTTGGAGCAATAATAAAGAACATTGTTTGCATAAAAGACAAGGTTATTGGGTTTTGATAAAGTTGTGACTTAAATGAAAAGTTTAAGGATACTCACATAGCCTCTGAGAATAAGTAGGGTAAGAAAAGTTCCACCAATCGATGGAAAAATTTGACCCTTCTATAAAGAGTATAATAAGTGCTGCGAAAATATTGGCAACATGCTGCATTTACTATCTGCAAACCCTGAGAATAAGAAAATAAACAAAATGAGGTGTGTGATGTTTGTGGAGATAATAATACATATGTACTTAAATAGAGGGAATTGTTTATTGGAACTCAATAAATGGGTCATTGTTGTATTTTGGTCCTACTAAGTAATACGGATGAGCAAATGATTCTTGTAAATGGCTAGCAGATTGGGGGATCCAGGGAACCAAGTGTTTGAAAGCATCCGTAATACTAGATTGGGGTTCCTCAAATGGAAACGAGAGGTGTTGGGTTCTGTCCCTCGTGCCATTCAAGAGAAACAATCTGAACTCGACACCTTACAGCAGGGTCTGATCACAACAACATCCAAGGGACAGGCATGTGTGCTAGCCAAAGATATTGACCGGCTGAGGGAGGCAGATGAGCTTTACTGGTGTCAACGATCACGCAACCTCTGGAGGGTTAAAGGTGATCGCAACACGGCCTATTTTCATGCTCAGTCGGTGGAAAGGGGCAAATTTAATACAGTTTCAGAGTTACAGGATGCGAGGGGTCTATGGGTAAGAGATGCCCAGGGGATTCAGAACCTGGCAACTTCTTTCTACCAAGACTTGTTCACATCTCAGTCCACTCAAGGGGCTCCCCAAGCTTTGCCCCCAGTAAGGGGCCTTTCTGCCGAAGATAAAGCTTGGCTTCAACAGGATTTTACTGGAGAAGAAATTAAGGAAAGTTTATTCTCAATGGAAGGGTCCAAAGCTCCAGGCCCAGATGGAATGTCTGCCACCTTTTTCAAACACTACTGGGGAATAGTGGGGCAGGACATTATAGCTATGGGGCTAAAAGCCTTGAATGAGGGGATCCTCCCATGGAAGTGGAATTTCACCCTTATTACCCTTATACCGAAGGTGCCGAAGCCGATCTCAATGGCACAATTTCGGCCAATTGCTTTATGCAATATAGGAGTAAAGATCATTGTCAAAGCTATCTCACTCCGTTTGAAGGAAGTATTGCCTTCCATTATCTCTGAGTCCCAAAGTGCATTTATGCCTGGACGACTCATCACCGATAATATCCTTTTGGCATATGAATTGCATCACAGTATTAAAAAACAGAAACGGGGCAAGGAAGGTTTTATGTCAATAAAGCTCGACATGCTCAAAGCATATGACAGGATAGAATGGTCCTTCCTGCGAGCTATGTTGACAAAACTACAATTTGGTGATCATTTAATCCAAGTTATTATGCAGCATGTGGAAAGTGTTACTTATTCATTGCTCATTAATGGGGAACAAACAGGCTATATTAGGCCAGGGAGAGGCCTAAGACAAGGGGATCCTCTATCCCCCTACTTGTTTATTATTTGTACGGAAGGACTGATATCGATGCTTAAGGAGGCAACGGTGAGGGGCCAATTGAATGGCATCAAATATGGGGACATGGAGCCTATTACTCATTTGATGTTTGCCGATGATACTTTGTTAGTGGGCAAAGCTTCAGTTGATGAAGCGCGGTGTTTTAAAGATATTCTGAATAAGTATGAGGAATGGTCAGGGCAGCTCGTCAGCCCTCAGAAGTCGACCATCCTATTTAGTGCTTGTGTTCCAAGGAGTACCAGGGATGCTATCTCAGATTTGTTGAGTATTCCTGAGGTCACATCCCATGGTAACTACCTGGGGCTCCCATCCACCATTGGTCCTTCTAAGAAAGAAGCTTTCACCTTTATTCTGGATAAGGTGAGAACCAGAGTGGAGAACTGGAAGCCCAGGCTTCTATCTATGGCGGGGAGGGAAATTTTTATGACATCAGTATTACAAGCCATACCAGTTTACCCCATGAGTTGTTTCAAATTGCCTAAACAGTTGTGCAATGAAATCAACTCAATTCTAGCTAAAAACTGGTGGGGTTTAGACACTAATGACAAAAAAAGAATACACTGGTTATCTTGGGAAACATTGTGTAAAAACAAGGACGATGGAGGGCTCGGATTCCGGGACTTGGAGAGTTTCAACCAAGCTTTACTTTGCAAGCAACTCTGACGCATCGTATCAGATCCGGACTCCTTGCTTGCACGAGTCTTCAAGGAGAAGTACCACCCTCAGACTACAGTATGGGGGGCATCACTGGGGGCTGCTCCGAGTTACTCATGGCGGAGTCTCCTATCCGTACGTGACCTTGCACAAAAAGGAATCATTTGGGAATTAGCAGATGGTAAAAATATTCCTGTATGGCGACATAAATGGATCAAAAACGAACAGTTTAGGCAGCTAATTACCCCACCAAACAATGATTTCCCAGATCTAACAGTCTCCGAACTCATAGATTCCGAAATAGGAATTTGGAAAGTGGATAGGATTAATGCATTATTATTTCCAGTGGATGCAGATAATATCATACAAATGCCTCTTCAACAACTGGATGCTAAAGATAGGCCAAAGTGGGAATTCGAAAAGCATGGACAGTTTACGGTCAAATCTTGCTATCAATACATTGTTAAAAATAAAACACAACATGACCAAGGACCATCAACAAGCATAGTGACTAATACAGTTTTTAGTCAGATCTGGGACTTGAAACTTCCCCCAAAGGTCAAACACTTTGTATTTCGGGCTTGTCATAATCGACTACCCACTAAAAGGAATCTAATAATCAGAAAAGCCCAGATCTGCCCAAAATGTTTATTTTGCAAAGAACAGGAAGAGGATGACATGCATGTATTCATACAATGTAGTTATGCACAAGAGATAAGAGCCACTCTCAAGATCCAGATGATACAACAAAATTTACACGATTTTCAGGAGATATTTCAGTATATGAAGCATAAATTACCTCCTGATAAATTCCATCTTTGGCTGGTGAGTTTGTGGGAATTGTGGCATCAAAGGAACAACATCCTCTGGGAAAAGGAGGCAAAGACACCGATGGAGGTGGTGAACTTCAGCCTTTACTTTCTGGAAGCCGAAAGGACAGCACACGAGAACCTGGCTCGATCTCGTCCACCATCGATGAGAAACGGTGGTGAAGATACACATGAGGAGTAGGGAAATCTCTCAGACCCGGAGGATCATCATTGAGATCTCCAACGAACTCCATGGGTCTGAGTGGGTATACAAAGGAAGAATCGAACGATTCATCTTCCAGAAGAGAAGGTGAGATGAATGAACCAGAGTTAAACTCAAAAGGACCTCTTCAAGAATGGCCTTGAGTTTATACGATGGATAGAAGCCAAGAGATGAAAGAAAACGTTTGAGTTTCCTGCCTCTGAGGCGGAAACTTCTAGATTTTCAGGTCTTAATTGTCAAATGAGGGTTATAGGAAGTAAGGGTTCCTTAAATAGTTCTTATATTAGGGTTCCCTTAAATGATAAAAGGGCTGGGTTTAAAACTGGGCTTGTGTCCTTATTAGACTTGGTTGCTGAGACTGGTCTTTCTTATAAGGCCCATGTAATTTTCTTCCCATGGTTGTACACTTTTGTTTTTAATATATATCGCTAATTAACAAAAAAAAAAAATATTAATTTGGGGGGTGGTTACACAATTTTAAGACTTTGGTTGATTTCATAGCTCATTTTTCGCTTTTTCTTTTTCAATTTTTTTTTATTTTTTTTTAGATTTCAGATTTTTTCCTATTTGTTTTTTAGATTTTTTTCGAATAAAAAAGGTACGATTTTGGTAGTTGTTTTAGCTAAAAGTTTTGATTTTGGCAAAAAGGTTCAATTTTCGTAGACTGTTAGATTTTGATAGTTCTTTGCCAAAAAAATTTGTAGTTTGTCAAAAATATTGGTTTTCGTAGTTTCTTACAAAACGGTTCGATTTTAATGGCTGCTTTGGAAATAATATTTGATTTTGGTAGTTTTTTCGCAAAAATATTTAATTTTGATCATTGTTTTGGCAAAAAGGATCGATTTTGGTAGTTGTTTTGACTACAAGTTTTGATTTTGTTAAAAAAAGGTTCGATTTTGATAGTTGTTTTGGCAAAAAGGTCCAATTTTGTTAAAACTATCAAAATCGAACACTTTGGCCAAAACTATCTAAATCAAACTTTTTTTGTTAAAATAAGACCTTTTAAACAAAACAACTACCAAAATCAAACATTTTTGCCAAAATCGGATCTTTTAGCCAACAAACTACCAAAATCGAATATTTTCTCCAAAACAACTATCAAAATTGAGTCGTTCTGTCAAAAAAACTACGAAAACCGATTTTTTTTTTTGGCAAACTACGAAAACTTTTTAACAAATAGCAATCAATGTCGAACCTTTTTGCCAAAAAAACTATGAAAACCGAACCTTTTTTGCCAAAACCAAAACTTTTAACTAAAACAATTACCAAAATCGATCCCTTTTTACTATGAAAAAAATTGAAAAGAAAATCTAAAAAACAAATTGAAAAAAAATCGAATAAAAATCTTTAATTAATAGGAAAAAAAATAGAAAAAAGAGTTATGGGATCCAGCAAAGTCTTAAAATTGCATAACCACCCCCAAATTGTCTCAGAATTACAAAAACACCCCAAATTAACGTAGGTATTAAATGAGGGAACAAATGCACACCTGCTAGCCATTTATAGGGACCATTTGCATATCCGTTTTACTTACTGGGACAAAAGCGCAACAATGAGCCACTTATCGGGACCAAATCAGCAATTCCCCTACTTAAATACTACTTCTTTAAGACTTAATCTCCAAAGATAATTAGTGAAAATTGATGACTATTATTGCAAGATTATTACAATGTTGCCCCTTATTAAGTTTGTAAAATGAAGATTTTTTTTTTTTTTTGATAATTAGCGATATATTGTAAAATGAAGATTTAAATGGTGATTTAATTGTTAAAATGGTCAAAAGGATCATACTTTGATCCTTAATAGTTACAACATAATAATTTGGTTTCTTATAATGATATAATTGCTACACTTTGGCACCCAAACTAAATATTTAAATCTAAACATAATGGAGAATAATGTTATTCTCGGAGACCAAGGTGCAACAATTGTATCGTTATAAGAAGAAAGTGAAACACTGCTCATGCATTGATGATACCAGAGTGCTACTTTATTACTATGAAAACCGAAGTGCAACTCATGCCTAAAATCTAAAATTATTTTGACAATTAACACTTTAATTGATCCTTGAAAATTTTGACACAAAATCAGAGCCGACCCAACAGTGTGTAGAACGGTGCAACCGCACAGGGCCCATCTCAACAGGGGCCCCAAAAGTTTAACAATAACTACGTATATTTATATTTTAAGTTCAACTCAATATTAAAGTTATCATGAATTCATTGTTAATTATCCAATAATGTAGATCCATCCTTGGTACAATCTTCTAACACTAATGTTAGTTATATTTTGAATTTACTAATAAAATAATTTTATAATTTAATCTACAATTAATACCATTAAATATTCAATTTTACATTTCGATGTCAAATTCTAAATAATCAACGATCGGGTCTCGTTAGTTTCTATTTCCAAAACTAAAGTCATTAATGAAATTGTTTAATTTATTATATTATAAAGGAACGTTTCAATATCATATATTGGGTGTTATTTTATACTCCCTCTGTTTTTCTTAACCTATTATTTGGCAACAACCTACTTTATTAAGGACATGAAAATATGACTCTTCTACCCCTATTTAATTGTATTGATTCCCCCATAAAGTTATTAGCTAATATCTTGAAAGTTGGGAAGTCAATAAAACTTACTACTTTATTAAGGATAAAATCGGAAATATAATGAAAAAGCACATTGAAAATTGTAAACACTATCTTAAAAAACACAGGAATTCTAATCCAAACAATAGGTTAAAAAAAGGGATGAAGTATGTAAATACCAAATCTCGATTTTTTAGGAAAGCATACTAGTTGTGCAAATATTTTTCATACGAGTTACTACTTAGAGAATGAGAGTTTTGAAATAGCAGTTTACAATATGTTAAAGCAACACAATTAGTTAGGGTTTAGAACAAACCTTCAAAGGAAGCATATAACGAAGATATATATATTTGTGTACGCCATCCATAGTTGTCAGAGCTCTAACCCTATTTACTATAATAGGTTTTCCCTCCTTATTTATCACAGGATGATTTATGAAATAAGTCTGACCAATGTCTTGAAAATGAGAGACTTCTAGAGGATTTGAGAAAGATGATCCGATATTATATATGTTTTCTCCTGGTTGATTTGCATGAGCCACCATTGCTACCAACATTGCATTGACCACCATGTCAGCAGGAATCTACGAATCACATGCAATCATTACTCTCTTTATTCTCGAGTACAAAGGCGACGGGATCGTTAACGTTGCGATTGAACCTTTTATTACTCTCTTTATTCTTTTCATGCGTGGTAAATAATGGACTTACTTACCATATCCAATACCGTCGTGGGATTTCCGAAAGGACAAGTCAACTTCCCTATACCATATCCAACTAGAGCGCTATCAGATGTCCTATTTCAAAAAGCCTTCATGTTAGTGCAACGTTACAACCAATAATAGATTAGTGAAAATGTAGTAATTTGATGAACTAATTGTGGAATTTAATTTCAGAAAGTGTAATCAAGTTTTATTTTGATCCCCTAAAATTCAAATAACGAGGTAGATTTAGTCGATTAAAGTGGATATTTGGTGGAATTTTAGTTCTCAATTTTTCATATATACAAGTTATAAAATTATCACCATTTCTCGTAAAATTGGGGGCCAAATCACATCGTACCCACTTTCAGAGATTATATTATAACTTTTGCAATAACAAATTCAACATTTAACTTGCTCGTGTACCACTATTTGAGACTAAGATAACAATTACTTATAAATTATAACTTTTAAATACATATTATATATATAGGTGTACAATATTACCTGACCCCTTCAACCCAACCTGGGAATGGATCTTTGTAAGTGCTGGTTATGATTGTTGGACGAATGATAACAAGAGGCATATTGTTTCCCATCAAATCTCCAACAAGCATCTCTCCCATTGTCTTTGTAAACACATATGTGTTTAGCCATCCATATTTTGTAGCCCTTCAATATTTAGATAAATTGGTATCAATATTCAATATTGTGGACCATGCTACTCTTAATAGAGAAAATTGTCTAGTTGATCCCAGTAAATATGTGCAAGTTGTACTTTGGTCCCATTTAATGGTCATACAGCAGATATAGTCTCATTAATTGTTATAGTTGGTGCACTTTAGCCCCTCGACATTAAAAGTTGACGGAAAATTGTAACTTTGGGCCAAAATTGAATTTGTAGCATTATTACAAGATCAAAACGCAAATTGGATACAATATAGTCTTGTATAATTTTTTTGGTGCATTTTAGGCCCCGTAATTAATTTTTTCCCAATTCGTTTTTATTGTTTTGCGAAATGTATCCCATGATTAAGCACGACACGATTAATGATATCAAATTATCGAGATTTGTCTACTAATCACTTAAAATCGTGAAGTTTATATGTTAAGAGAAATACAGGCTACACCAACATAATGATAAGAATAATTCGTCTCAAGGCAATTTTATGTACCAAAATATAGATATTGAATAATTAATAGTGGAACGAATAACTAAAATGAAATATGCATTTATTGGAATACCTTTGGATGCCCAAGTCTTTCATGGCTAATTTAGTTACTTCTGGAGAAGCATTCTGAGCTCGAAGCTCATTCAATTTGTCATCCACCAATTTTTTCTCTGCGTAAGGGTCTAACCCTTGTGTCCCATTCAAGGACTCACCCAACTTACATGGCTTTTCCAATATTAGTCCTGATTTTATCTCTGCCACATAAGCTGAAAAATAAGGGGCAACGAGAAAATGTGTGAAATAAAGAAAATGCAAACTGTCTACATGCTTATGTGTTTACAAATACTAGGTATAGATAATTTCATGTGGATTTATAAATTACAGGAGTAATATATTGAACTCTAGCAATAAATAAGAATGACATATTAAATAATACTACTATAAATCGTATTGTCTCAACTCTTCAAATATATGGGCAGACTACTTAAGTACTTAACTGGTCTGTTTGGATTGGGGTGAATTAAGGGAAATCAAGGAGAATGTAGTTTTTTTTTGTGTTTGGGAACCTAATAATTTTCTATTCTAGGAGAAACTATTCCCCTTGATTCACCCCCATTACCCCTCATTCCCCTCCAAATCTCTACCCTCCAAATCCAAGGGGAATCAAGGAGAATACAATATTAAACATTAAAATATATTCTCCCTGATTCCCCTAGTTCAAAATCATGGTACCCAAACAACAATAAAATATATTCTCCCTAATTCCCCTTGATTCTCTTCCCCTAGGAAAATTTTTCCTCTGATTCACCCCAATCCAAACGGACCAAACAATTATAGGTACAATATGCAAAACTTATAGTAATTATATTAAACTTAATACTTATTATAACTATCATAAAAATAATCATCACTAATTTCATATCTTTTAATATTCCCAGAGATACTCGAATAGCCTAGTGGAAAAGGCCCTCGCTAGCGACCAAAAGGTCATGGGTTCAAATCTCACCTCATCGCTAATTTACAAAAAAATATATATATATATCTTTTAATATCCCCGATATCTTCTATAAATCTATCTCAACACCCTCCCTTAAGTTGGAACATGCACATACATAACTTAACTTGAAAATAAGATAACATGCAACTACTCATCAATTGGTTCGTTGCGTCATAAAAAGAATTCTACATCATCATGTCGGGGCATAGATCAGTGTGTCTATGTAGGACTGGTTAGACATTGTGGATAAGACTCATCAGATGATGTCATAATTGGCCAATCAATAATTGTTATGAAAGCCAGTCTTTTCAAACATATTAGATTGATATATATAGGACACTGCTTATTAGAATTGCCAGACAATTATGTAATTCGTCAATCAACAATATATCCTACACTAATAATAATCACATACATACTCTAGTTCATTGGAGTTAATGTATTTTTTTCAATGCAAAATTAATTGATACATTGTTTATGAGTTGATTGATGATTTGATCGTAGATACTAGTAGTACGATATTGTATTTCCGTCTCAGATAGTATAATGTTGTTGATTAGTCGTTGAAATGTCACGTTTTGTGTTATTCGTCAAATAAAATGGCACGGATGTTAAATAAATAATGCACAGATTATCGAAAGTCATGTGTTGCATTATAATCCTCGAAGTGATAAATATTGAAGTTTGATTACTAAAAAATCGGAATTAATGGGTAAAGAATGTCACTTTTGAGAAATATATTGTAACACTTGTGTCATTTCTAAGTACTACTAATGTGAAATAAACAATATATAATGTAACTATGTGAGACTAAAATGCAACTTTATGCTACTATCTCGAACTATATCGACAATTGTTGTATAATTATTAGGACTCTATTAATAGGAGTAATTGTTTAGTCACAATACTATTCCTAATAATATAAATATATGTGAAGAAATGGTTTATACAGAGAATAATTTAAACAAGATGGATTGTAAATGTACTAACCAGTCGATACATGAAGAAACACCTTTAGCTTGACACATTTCTTGGCAAAATTTAAAATGCTTACTGCCCCAAATGTGTTAAGTGCTAGTGAAACATCATACCTGCATTGATAAATGATAACGTACATGAATCATCTATTTTCATTCTAAAAATAATGAAAATGGCCATTTCATTATATGTTGTGTCGGTTTAATATCCAACATTACCTCAATCCTATTAAATTTTGAAATATTTATATATATGTTGTTTGAATTGAATTGTTATTATTGCAAAGAAAATTGAATGCTGGTCATTTTGTTAGTCACCCTTATTAAGACGATGTGTACATTTTGCAACTTTTTATGAAATTATAAGAAAACTGACTGCTGGTCATTCTTTTAGTCACCCTGTAAATGTTCGGTCAGTGTAAATGATATTTAATATTGGTCGAAGTGGTGCAGTTTAGTCCCTCTTTTGAGGGAGACGTTAAATTTGGACAGAAAGACGAACTAAGCTGTACTTTTTCGACCAATAACAGGGAATAGAGTACACATTTTCAAAAAATATTTAAGTTTTAAAAATTCTATTTTGGCCTTATTTCCTTCAAAATTTAACATATCCGTCAAAAAATGAACTAAATTGCACCTGTTACATCAATATCAGCGATCACTTATGGAAATCATATACTCCCTCCGTCCCGAAAATATTATAAAAAGTTAATATTTTAAAAACATATATTGAGACGAATCTAACAAGGTCTCACAAGACTATATTATTTCTTATAGTTGAATGATAATTCGTGATCCAATTTTGTAATGTTTAACTAACAAAAATGAAAATGTGACAATCTTTTAGGAATGAAATGAGTATTTAATATGACTAAAGTGAAGTTTGCACATATTATCGATGACATTTTGACAATTTTCTCCTTAATAATGGATTTTGTCGATCAAATAACATTGATAGAGATGGAGTACAATTAGGGGTGGTTATTTTAACTTAGGTTAATGATGATAATGAGTTAATGACAGATTGACAGTATTATTAAATTGGTTAGGTAGTAGTACATACCTTTCATCAAAGTTGGTTGATGCAGCTATATTAACTACAACATCAACTTCCTTCCACATTTCTTCAACCAAATTTGTGTTCTTCACTCCCAAGTTCTCATATGTTATGTCTCCAGGGACTATTGTAATTTTCTCCAAAACGAAATTGTTTAAGGTTTTGCCCATTTTCTCTTTTAGGACCTTGTACAAGTCTTTTGCAATAATCTACATTAACATAGAAAATAAGATAAACTGTTACTGAATCTATTTTTTCTTAACCAACCCGACATCATACAATTAAGGAAATCATATATTGTCAGGGAAAGGAATCTATACTACAACGGGGCAGAAGCATTCGTAGATATTTGGGACCTCGCCAGGCCAGATCTCGAACCCATGATCTCCATTGAAAAGGCATATATAGGTCGATAACCACTAGGCCAAGCTAGTTGGCTGAAACTGAATCTATCAACTTATAATAAATCGAGCAAAGAAATCAATTGATTATAGTAACGTGGACACATTTGGGAGATTGGTAGCATCCTGCTTCTTCTTTTTTCTGCATGATCATAGCACTCCTCCGTCTTGAAATTATTATTGTGCCTATAAATTATACCCTTCTTCCCTGTCTCCATTTTCTTTTTCGTAACATCACCACGAACACCAACCACCACCATTAACTATAACCACCATCACAACAACACATACCTCCCCACCACCACTACAACCATTAAACATCAGACATCCTTACCATCTTCTTCATCACACCTTTGTTCTACAACTCACAAACCACCATCACCACCACCAATAACCAACTCCCTCCCCCTATCATCAATTAACATCACAAATAACCCTCCCCATCCCTAATTTTACTAAATTCGAAATATCACTTTCACTCCCAATTAAAAAATCAAAACTATTGAAGCCGTGATTGCATCAGGTAACTGGGTATGATCACAGTTTGGGGTGCTTTTGGAAGGTTGAACGGTGGTGATCACGGATTTTGAGGTGGTGGAGGCGTTTTTAGGATGGTGAAATTTATATATGAAAATGATATTTGTCACAGTTAGAAATGTTCAAAATGAATACAATATTATTAAAGTGGTTCAAAAAAGATTTTCAACACATTTTGAATCATCAAAATCGGAGTTAAAATAAAAGGACTAAGACAAAATCAAAATTGATTATAATAAGATGGATGGAAACTTTGTAAAATTGTAATTATTTCTCAACAATCACATTTGAAGTCAAATTTGACAGAGCGGTTAATAGGGAGACCAAATTACGACACTTTCTCAACAATCACATTTGCAACCGCGTCCCACTATCTAGGATCATTTCACCAATTAGCTCGATTGTTAGCCATACTTGGTCCGCCAACCTTATTAGTGAAATTAAATAGTTAATATGTATAAAGTAATGTCAGTGCAAACTTTGTAAAATTATAACTTTTTTCCCAAAAACCATGTTTGACTATTAAAATTAACGGAGTAGTTAGTCGAGGACCAACCTACAACAGTTTTGCCAATATCTGGGACTAAATTGGAACCGCGTCCCACTATCTAGGATCATTTCAACAATTTGCTCGTGTGTGACAACCTTATTAGTGAAAGAAAATACTCCCTCCATTTTTAAACATATTGTTTTGGCTAAAGTTATTGTATTTCCTTAACTTATTGTTTAACATTTCAATGTGAAAAGATTCATTGAAGTGTGAAAGCTGCTAGTTTGTGACTTAACCACGAGTCGGATTTCATTGGTTTGGTTCTGTATAAACAGGCAGATCATATTAAATCACTCATGATTAGGTCTCTTACCGAATGAGTAAGACAATTTGACCCTTCTATAAAGAGTATAATAAGTGCTGCTAACAAACCTCAACAATCACATTTGCAACCGCGTCCCACTATCTAGGATCATTTCACCAATTAGCTCGATTGTTAGGCATACTTGGTCCGCCAACCTTATTAGTGAAATTAAATAGTTAATATGTATAAAGTAATGTCAGTGCAAACTTTGTAAAATTATAACTTTTTTCCCAAAAACCACGTTTGACTATTAAAATGAACGGAGTAGTTAGTCGAGGACCAACCTACAACAGTTTTGCCAATATCTGGGACTAAATTGGAACCGCGTCCCACTATCTAGGATCATTTCAACAATTTGCTCGTGTGTGACAACCTTATTAGTGAAAGAAAATACTCCCTCCATTTTTAAACATATTGTTTTGGCTAAAGTTATTGTATTTCCTTAACTTATTGTTTAACATTTCAATGTGAAAAGATTCATTGAAGTGTGAAAGCTGCTAGTTTGTGACTTAACCACGAGTCGGATTTCATTGGTTTGGTTCTGTATAAACAGGCAGATCATATTAAATCACTCATGATTAGGTCTCTTACCGAACTGGTCCACTCGTAAATCGTTCGCAAATAGCTACGTTAAAAACCGCCAGTTTGCTCGTTGTGTTTGAATTTTGAATCGGTTATGATTAGTTTCTACAAATTGTAAATCGTTTACAGTCGCTCGTTCAACGCTCTTTAAAACCATTTATAAATTTTATTTATTAAAATATAATTTAAGTTCTAACCGGTAACGATTCGTTCGTAATTCGTTGCAAATCCCATGTTCATCGTTCGCCCCTCGTTCATCGTCCGTTAAAACTACTTATAATATTTATTTTAATTTAAAAAATAATACCAAACATAGCCTAACTATCCGAATTGCAAGTGGAAAACGGATTACGATTGAAACGATCAGCGAACCAAGCGAGCGCTTTTTATTTCAAACCGATTAAAGAGCTGATTTTTTGAGATTCTTTACGGTTCGATTAATGACCCGGTTTTACACAATTTTATTTCGAATTGATTACGAGTTGAACACTCAAATCGATTTATTAATGAACTCATTTGCAAGTGAACCAGTTTAAATAACGGTTTGAACCGGTTTGGGCCAAAACCGACTCGGGCCCGGCTCGTTAACAGCTCTCTACCCACAACAGGGCGTACTTCAAATAAAAAATATCATTTGTTACATCAGATTATTTTTTAACCACATCATCAAGTATCTTAAATTGTTTTTACATTCCACAGTAGATAACATTTTACAAAATAATTCAAATTTTCTTTTTTTTCATAGTATTAACATGCACTCCACCATCTGTAACCTTGAAAAATGTGTTAAATTTTTTATTTTTCAAATAAGAAAAAATAAATTTCTATTTATTTTATTTTGTATTCGGGGTTTTCTAGTTGTACTCCTTTCACGTTAATTAAAAAACAATAGCACTTTACACATATATATATCCTAAATTAATGCATAGTAAACAATTAAATTCATGTACTGTATTCTACATTGAATACATTCAATAGGGGCTTAAGAGGAAAAGGTAATTAAATATTGCGTCGGAATTGTAAAACGTCAACTAAAATCAAACAGAACCGGGAGCCTTAAACGTCAACAACAACAAAACGGAGGGAGTACAAGCTTTAGCTTTACACAGTCTCTCCTCAAAAATGGTCCCCACCCTACACCTTTCCATCCAATTACGTGGACAATTAATTATCCGCAACTAATTTTGACATGACATTGTCCCTCAATTATTCTCTATTGTGATGGAATTTGAGGACAGTGTCCCCCGAACACATAGATTGAGGACTCAAATAGTTATTGCCGGTCTATACATTTTCGAGATATAGGCAAAAACAGGGGGCCTTAATTATTACTCCCTCCGTCCCTAAAAGATTGTCACATTTTGACTTTTGTTAGTTAAACATTACAAAATTTGATCATAAATTCTCATTAAACGATAAGAAATAGTATAGTCTTGTGGGACCTTGTTAGATTCGTCTCAATATATATATTTTTGAAATATTAACTTTTTATAATTTTTTCGCATATAGAATAATAGATATTTATGTTTTAAATCGTGTTTTATTGACCACCAAAAGTCAAAATGTGACAATCTTTTAGGGACGAAGAGAGTAATAATAACTTCTATATTTTTAATAACTCATTATTAATAGAACTTAAAAGCCAAAACCACTGTACGAATTTGTGAGGTTTTTTATGACCAATTTCTCTTATATATACTACTCCCTCCGTTTCTTTTTATTTGATTGTTTGGGATAAAAAATTTCATTCATATTATAAAAAGGTGCACTGGAATTGTAAAAAGGTGCATTGGAGTTGTAAAAAGGTGCATTGAAATTGTAACAAGGTGCATTGAAATTGTAAACAATCAAATATTTTGAAACAAGAAAAAAGCTCTAAACAATCAAATAAAAAAAACGAAGGGAGTATTACATAGTCAGAGGCGACCTAGGTCAGTGACGACGGAACAGGTGGGGTAAAATAAATATTTTCGACAATTAATAATATATACACTACTGATTACCCGAGCGAGGAGCGTGTCTAACTCGGCTCACGCACAACTCAATCTAAGCTCATGCTTCATAATGTATTATATGTAGACATACGTATAAAAAACAAATAAACTAAACGGAGACATGGAAAGATGGTGATGAAGGAGAGTCCGGATTCGGTGCATCAATAATTCGGTGCACCCGGTGCATCAGGTACCCATTTAAAGGTTTTACGTGGGTATTGTACCCACTTGAAACTTCATCATTGGTATTTGTACCTAAATTGTACTATAACAATGGTACAATACCACATATTTATTTTGGAGTACAATTTGGGTACAAGTACCAATGATGAAGTTTCAAGTGGGCACGTGAAACCTTTAAATGGGTACCTGATGCACCTGATGCATGGAAGTATTGATGCACCCAATCTTTTCACGATGAAGGAGGCTTGGAATTGGGACTAGTACTTAATTATTACCTCATTGTTGAAACGTTGCAAGGCTGCTTTATCATCTTCAGCTCTCAACAAAAGATACAGCTTCTTCACATTTGGTTGGACTCTCAATATTTTCTCAATAAAAACTGAAACAATAATAATACATTATGCATGCATGTCCCAAATTAGTTGTCCAATTATTACTTCATCAAAACTAATAAAACCGACAAAAACGAAAGAGCGAGAGATTGAGTGATGTACTCTTTGCCAAGAATCCAGTAGCACCTGCGACGATGATACTTTTGTTTTCAAGAAAACCAACAACACTTCCTATCTCCATTATTTTCGAAAGTGAAAGAAAAAGAAAAGAAAAAAGAAAAGAAAATGATAGAAAGAAAAGGAGGTATTAAGTGATGAGGTGTATTTGCAAAATTAAGCAATAGAAAATGAAATGTGAAAATCAAAGACTGGAGGGATTGGCTCATATATATGAGTGAGATATTGGAGTAGATATTGATGGTCTTAGTAAAATTGATGATATAGTACATGCAATCTGTATGTTGACATAGACGACCAATTTTATCATTATTTTAGTTTGGTCACTTTGTGTTAAATATACATGTGTTACTTATTTTATTTCCACTTTCACACATGATATCTTCCATATCTTTGTAGAGAAAATTGTCGAAATAGTCCTCGATACTGGGACCGAATTGCACTTTAGCCCCCAATAGTTACACGATTGCATTTTAGTCCTCAAAAGTGGCCAAAAGGTTGCAGTTTAGTCCCCAGGTCATGTTTTTCAATAAAATTGGAGTCAAAACACAATTTTTTAATAATTATGGGGTCAAGGTCAAGCAATGAGGAGCATTTAATCGGCGGATTTTGTCAATCGGGCATTTATTGATGATTGACTAAATTGAATCTTGAGGAGCATTTAATCGGCGGATTTTGTCAATCTGACATTTATTGATGATTGACTAAATTGAATGTTGAGGAGCCGAAGCCTAGTATAAAAGGAGACAGTGTATCACACTTGTTCTCACACCTTTTATTCATTTGTTTTCATATACACAACTAAGAGCTTTTAAGCAAAGGTTCGTGTATTAGTGTTCTAGGCGTATTTTGTATAGAAGCAATCATCTAGCTTCTATATTGACTGTACAGTTGTTATTTCATAACAACAGTGAGGAGTTTTAGACAATTGAAGTTTGTAAATCATCTTATCTAAAGGATAGGGAAGCCTATATTGAAAAGGCATAGTTAGGGCGATAGAGAGTATGTGGGCATACTAGTAAGTCCCTCCTTGTAAGTGACCTTTTATATAGTGGAGTTTTCCCTTGGCTGCCCCCCAGAGGTAGGTGCATTGGCACTGAACTGGGTTACCATTTCTGGTGTGTGATTTAAATACTTGTCATATATCTGTTAAACCTATTGTCGTAACAACTGGAATAACACACGGTGTGAAGAGTAAACTTTCAATTGGTATCAGAGCCAAAGCTCTGTTGGAATTATGAGATGTTTGACACGTCATAATTAGTGCCCATTGAACAATTTGATTGTTCGAAGTGATTACTTATTTAAGGTTAAGTTCATACGTATATTATTTGTTTGACAATAATATACGAGCTGGGAATGAATTCGAAATACATTAGGGGTCTTGATGGTTTTACTAGGACCCGCTCATGATTTATATGATAGTAAAATACTTGTCGATATTTTATTAACATATGGCTAATGTTATTTCGATCCTAGAAGGTCACACACAAACAATGCGCTTGATTTTCAATACGATTGAAACTTCCGGGTTAAAAGTGTAAACGTCAAAGAATAAAGGGGAGGAAATTCCAAAGTGGAATTTCCACCCCATTAACCGTCCAAAAATGATGCATAAGAATGCATTTGACTTTTTGAATTCAAATGCACTAATGCTAGTCTTGAATGGGAGCTTGAAAAAGGGGGAGGTTACATATGGATGTTAATGTGATTAACACCATATTAAGACCACATTTGATGACAATTTTTTGATCATCCTTTTTGCACACTTTGTAAGACAAGAAAAAAAAAGCAAAAAAAAATACTCCCTCCTTCCTCTAGTTTTTGGCCGAAAACATACACACAAACCAAGAGAAGAAATCGTTTTTCTCTTGGTTCTTTCTTGACATATACGCTTCAAGCTCTAGTTGCTTCAAGGGAGGAATCAATCACGCATTGGTGTGGACTAACTAGAGAGAGGAACGGACGTTGCTCTTCCGCTACGCACTCGATCACGCTTCAAGAGGTATACTCGAAACTCGTAGTTAAATGTAAATTTAGAACTTTGTATTCGATCGTTTATAC
>CM016567.1:7002393-7102393 GCA_003412495.2 Echium plantagineum | reverse complement strand
AGAGAAATGGAGACAATTTTGGCTGATACTGAGCACATGCTTGCTCAGGGAAGGACGATGGATATGCCTCTCACACTAGGCTTTGCAGCAATGAGACAAGACGACTTGTTGATGAACAATCTGCTGAGACAAGGCATGGATCCAAATGAGTTGGATACCAATGGCCGGCAGCTCTGGTATGGATATTTACGAACATATACTAATACACTATTTGTCAATTATCACCTTCTTGTGGGGAATTAACTGCAATTTTTTATGTGAGACAGCACATTGCAGCATCGATAGGTGATTTAGAATGTGTACTCCTGCTTCTAGATTATGGGGCAGATCCGAACGTCAAAGGTATATCTATCTATATATCTAAAGATTGGAATGTATATGCGCATACAGTACATATTATAATGTACTTTCTGCTTTTAATAATTAAATCAACCAAATGTGTATGCAGATTCCGATGGAAATATTCCTCTATGGGATGCGATATTAGGGAAGCACGACAAAGTTATCAAAACCCTTCTAGATAATGGCGCGTCAATATCTGCAGGCAACCCGGGTCAATTTGCATGTTATGCTATTCCGCAAGCAAACTTAGACTTGCTTCACGAGATAGTAAAATTTGGAGGAAATGTTACAGAGATGACCACTTCTGGAACCACGCCTCTTCATGCAGCTGTTTCTGAGGGGAATATCGATATAGTGAAGTTTCTGGTAAAACAAGGAGCGGATATGGATAAAACAGATGCGCACGGGTGGACAGCCAGACAGCTCGCTGATCATCAAGGGCATGATGAGATAAAGCTCCTATTCCAGTCAATGCAGGAGGCCAAAGGTAAACTCGATATTCCAGTCACCATCCCGGAAGGAAAGCCTTTGAATGTCCCGAAGAAGTATCTAAGTGAGCCATCATTGCATCCTTTGATGCTAGAAGCCAACAAAAATGATGGGAAGGGAGCAGACTTGCAAAAGAGTAAATTCAGTGATCAGCGACGATCTTTTACCAATTCTCTTTTTGGTGTCATTTCAGCTTCTAGCACAGACAAAACAGGTATTATGTTGTTGAATCAGTAACACTAATGAAAAGGATAGTTTCTGAACAATGTATGATCTTGTTCCATCATGCAGGTGCCAAGGGTCTTGTTACATCTTCCACACGCTCTTCTAGCCAAAGTCGTGCTAGAATCGTCATCAGTTGTCCTCAAAAAGGCGATGAAGCAGGGAAGTACGTGATTCTACCAGATACCCTCGAGGAACTGCTTCAACTTGGTAGCCAGAAGTATGGCTTCACTGCTACCAAAATCCTAACTAAAGACGGAGCTAAAGTTGAAGACATCACAGTACTCAGGGACGGTGATCAAATAGTTCTAGCAAACGATACAAACGAAAGCTAAGATGGTTTTCATGAGATCAGTTTCTTAGGACTGAAGAAACACCCTCTACATTCAAGAACACAATACTTCTGATACACAACCCTGATGTCTAACAGGCGCGAGCGTACATATATTGAGTTCCGAGCTTGTTAATGACTTTTCGTGCAGAACCAGGGAACGCGAATGGTGACATACAATGTCTACACAATATCTCTCTGATAGCTTAAATCAATGCCTATATATGATTTTGTTTGTCAAATTTAGAGGCACCATGTAATTCTTTAGTAGAGCTTAGTGTAATATAATGTGACATCAAAACGAGTATGTGTACCCATGTGACTTAAAACTAAGAGGCTTCAGAGGGACATGCCTCGTATATTTTTGCAGAAAATTACTACCTCAATACTCGAGCTATTTAATCGCCAAAATACTTTATCTGCTTTTGAAGTAATAATTTATTTTTATAACTTCAAGCTTCTACATAAAAAGTAACTTTTAAAAATTTGAACATTAAATTTTTTTATTTCAATAAGATTAATTTAGTTGAATATTATAATCTTTGTAATTTGGATTTCATTTATCTGTGGCTCAAGTCCACCTATCATACTCATAAAGTCATACCATTCATATTGCATACTAAGAGATGTTCTAAACAGAACAACTAGAAACATTACTATAATGAATTAGCTAAAAGTTTCTGTTTCTTTTGAATTTCTTTTTTATTTAACACAAAATTTTTAGAATAAATAACCTTTTTCCAGTATCATAGTAAACATAAAATTGGCACAATTGAGTTGTTTATTTTTAATTATATCAATTTATTGTAATTTGTTCAAAATTACAATTTATACCATTTTATAACACAAAATGGTACTCATACAAAATGTCAAATGCTTACATATAAAATAACCAATTAGATATTTCCTCTCTCTATAAACATGAGTGATACTACAAACATATTCAAAATTTTGAGAAAGAAAAAGAACTTTTGTTAAATTATATAGCAGCAAAAATTGTGGAATACTAAATAATATTTGTATTTTTGATTTATAAGTCCCCCAAATGTCCCCATTGTTTTCTTGTATCATATTTGAAACCATGATGAAGCTTTCAAATTGTAGTAAAATTTGTGGTAGAAATCCTGGAAGTCATCACTGACTCTGAGTATCAAATTCTTCAAATCTCTGGGAGAAATAAAAACAACACATTATTAGTAATTGTGAGTCGTGGGGGACGTGACTTGAGCCATCTTTCACGTATCTCAACTTAACTGTTGCGCTAATTTTGAATTAATCATCGTCGGGGATCTTAAACACTAAAATTATATTAAGCTAAACTAGTATATAGATACCTGATAATGGCGAAATTGATCATCATTGAAGCTCATGGATTTGCTCACTGCTCTGTGCCTCAACTCGCCTCTGTGGGTTATGAACTCATCCAGAAACTCATCAGAGAGGAAATCTAAGGTCTTATCCTCATCCACACTAGCTAACATTGTTTCCTGCAAACATTTTCCGGTATTTGTCAGCTTGTTTTTTCAAGGTGATCCTACACTCATAGTGCGGTTTTAAATTTGCCAAAAAACTAAAACCAAGAGTCATAATGTAGCGTTACCTTCAGCGTCCTTGAGTGGGCTGGGACACCTTCAACTTCTTCATAATCAGCAGCATCTAGCTCTCGAAGATGTTCTGAAGGGAACATCTTTGGGAGCAGATGCTCTCTTATGATTATAAGAACGAAGAATGGTACTGGGAACAAAATTCCAGCAATTGGTATCCATGTCATTCCATAACATATCAAGAAATACACTAACTGCAAAACGGTAAATGTTGCAATGTATTTGAATGGTACTGACTCCACAAATGATATATGAACACTTTCCAGTAGTCTGCAAGCAGAAATCGATCAAATGAGAAATCAAAAATATACTGCCTAACTACACAAGAAGTTAAGATTCCTCAATTTATTTATATGCACTAACACTTACTTGAAACGTCGTCCAGGAGAGATGAGGAGCAATAACAGTCTATCCCAGAACTGGTTACCTTGAAGGCTGTCGATAGCCATGTAGGCAAAGTATCCCCATAGAACAGAGGTTGGAATCATCCTTATTATAGGAACTCCACAAACAACCAAGCCTACAAGTATGGACTGCAACAGATTGCTTACTCGTTGTTCATTTACTCTAACAGGCAAATGGCTGTCAATATGTTTTCCGATGTCTACTTTCTTGTTTATGTCTACATCATCACACTTCAACACTGCCTCTTTCAGATTTTCCAGCTCTTTACCAGCATGCTGTGTTAAAGAAAATGAACAGTCATTTATATGATTATATATGGAGTAATATATTTAGAGAGGGATTGCAAAATTAATTACAGCTGGAGAAGTTCCCATCTCAATGAAGACCTCCTCCATTTTCCCATAAATTTCAGAATTAGTGGCATCTTGTTTGATACATTCCTTTGCTGTCTTCACCATTTTCTTTCGTAATGTCTGATTATGCAACGAATACAAAGACATCCATTAGTGATACGATGAATGTTTCTTTATCTACAAACTTGATATTATTTCTAGTAACCGACCTGTCTCTGAAGGAACGCAAGACTCTTTGTATGCATGGGTGCTTGCGGAAGAACTCCATTTGATGGAGGAAGTCCAAGTAACCCACAAATCAAGGTCTGAAACCACGATTACACAAGTTGAACATTTTTAATATAAGTACCAATCGGATGACTAAACAAAATTGTATCTGTTAGTTTATTTATGAAGTACCATGAAGGCAAGCAATAAGAGATCATAATGATAAGCTGGTGGATTTTTCAGATTGAACTCCTTCGGTTGTGCCATTTTCGCTGCTACACTGTGGTCGAAGAAGTATAAACCAGCAATCATCACAGCTGGTATGGAGGCGGCATAAATGTATCCTACAGGAACCTTCAACATATCCTGAGAAACGGTAAAGAAACTCAGTAAGTTCATAATGCGGTGATAAGTTTATAAGTAACATTCACACTCCATTGTAGATAAACAAGTACCTTAACCACTGTCCAATGATATAAAGATGCAGGTTCCCATGGAAGAGGACATGTAACCCTCCGTGGTACACTAGAGGGCACTTCGCCAGGAACCGAAAAAGATATTAGCGTCCATAAGACAACCACAAGTAGAACACCATAGTCCGCGACAAAACTTCTAAACCAGCCTACTCAGAACACAAGATGACATGATTAAGTTATGTCAATAATTCTAGCTTGAGTACTTAAAAGGTGACGGGGTACGGTGTACCTCTGTCATACCTGTCCCATATTGCCAAGACCTAGCATCTCTACTCTTGAGGCCAGTGTAAAGGACACCCGTGGATGTAATGACTGCCAATAATCCATTCACATACAGCCACTGGAATTCGTTGTTTCCACCTTCAGAGGGTGCGAATTCGCTCATCACTCCCTGTTAATTAAATAGTGTTAAGATATAGCTAGTAAATAACAATAATCTGAGTATACATATACCATTTATAATACACACCTCAACAGCCTGTTGCATAAACAGAACCGTGATCAACATTCCGAATAGTTCACATGCAACCCTTGTAAATCTAGCTATGATTGTGGCAGCATTGCAGATTGCAAGTAGGAACAACATCAAGGATGTCCATACACAGACCCTGTTGAAGATTTTAAAAACAGGATTATGTACGTAAACTATCTACTTGCTAAAACATACAATTGTTTTACCATGGATATATAAATGCTAGCTAGACGGTAAATGATAAATCGACAAGTACCATCCAGCCCAAGCAAGAAACAACTCTTTCCCAATTTCAGGCCTTCCCTTGGCAAAATGGAAAATGTAGGAGTACATCAAAATTGTAGGTTCAGCAACTCCTAGAATCAATAGAGGTTGTCCACCAAATATCGACTGAATAATTCCACATATGGAAGTTGATAGCAGAGTTTCAACTATACCTAAGCTTCCATCTAGTATTTCAGGACAAATATATATCATTGCAGGACTTCAGTGATCATAAAACTAAGCATATACCAATCTATTGATTTCACCTACCTGTTTCCCTATTCAATTGCTCCCCAAAAGCGATCACAGGAATAGCTGAAGCGAAGAAAATGTATGCTGTTGGAGCCAGTATCCTAAAACCATAAACGATACTGCTATCAGCATTATCGTTTTCTTGGACGAAAATTTGCAACACACGTAATAACTTACTAGTACTGCCATTACCTGACGCCAGAATACCATGCGGCCACCCAATCTTGTTTGTAGAGCGATTTTCTTCCTTCAACATCCTTGATGATCCCTTTAAAGGGAGTCCTCACGAGATCCATCGTAGGCTCGCATTCGTATGTCCTCCAGGACTACAAAGCTTCTGTGATCTGCTCAAACAAGAAAGGTATTGCATTAGCATATATAGAGATGGAATAATTAAAAATATCATCAACTTCTCTAATTCCTTAACAAATTAAGCTCACTCATCATTCATTTTTTTATACAGCATTCGAAGATATTTGAGTTCAAAATTCATAAAGTCAACTGTAAAATTGCAAAGTTTCACGAACTTTTTATTGTTACAAAATACCCCAAAACAATTTCGGACATGCATGTTAATAATCATATGATCGAACATATTATTGTTCAAGAATTAATATTGGCTGCATGCACGATAAGTTTAAACATATATATACACCAATAACGTAATAATAATAACTATTAAATATATTCTGATTTATAATTACAATAAATTTTAATAATAACTAACATATATTAATCAATAAAGAAAGAAAAAAACCTTAATGATCAAAACAATTCGAACCAATTGAAGAAAATATTCCGGCCGGCAAAAATGCCGCCGGAGTTGGCCGAGGTTCTTATTGTAACAGATACGTTACTGTAACATAACGAACAAAGGAATGTGAAAAAAAAAATACAATAAACCACTTTTATTATTATTAATATTATATTTATTAGATTTGTCTATTTAATCTCCTAATTTATCTCCCTACCTCATGTCAACTCAATTTCAAATATGGGGTTTTACATAAAATTGAATAACGGACATAGTTTAGTTAAGTTGGTAGAGAAAGAAAAACAAGTTAATTGTCGATTGGTCCTATAGTGACACATAGTTGCACTCTAGTCCGACATAGTTACGATGTTGCAGATTAGTCACTAAATGCGCTATAATTGTTGAACAAATACATGTTGGACTATGGTCCCCGAGAAAATAGGGATCTAATCTGTTGTCACTTTGTTTGTACGTGTGGCTAATTATTGATTTGGCGTTGTGATTAATTTATTTTCAAGTCTTGTTAACGATACCTGACAAAATAAATTGTTGAAAATACCCTTCATTTTCCACTTCGTGTTGTTAGACCAAAGAGAGCATTTAGGGGCCAGATGAAAAGATAAAAATATTAAGGTATAATTTAAAAAGATAGAAATAATCTAGGAGGTAACTTGAAAAGAAGCCTTATTTTTTGTACATATTCTAAATTAACTAGCAAAAAGCTAAATTTGACTACTTTTAGATAAAATGAAAATTCAATATATAAACTGGAATACAATCAATGGAGTTCAATTTATGTGCTTAACCTAAATCTCACGGTTCTAATTTTCGAAATAAATATGCTTGCTTCTGAAAAATGCTTCAGAACTATATGAAAGTATTTGTATGTGTATATTTGTATGCTTGAAGCCAAACTCTCTGCGCCGAAAAAATGTGATGACCTACATTGCAGCTTCAGGAACTCCTAAGATGCAGAACTTCTACTTCCTGCAAGGATAGACAGGAACAATTAGGAGTGTAACAGACGATCTATTTCCGCATTATTAGTTGTACAACTCGATGACACTAAATCGTGATAGGCAATAGAAACTTTATCGTGCAGTGACTTGGTGATAGTGAAGTTTATGTTAACATGCAGTATTGATACACTCCTACAAGCTAGAACCATGCATTTCACATTCAACAAATTTCCTCTTCCAGAAATGATGGTATACTGGTCACTGACATTTTAGGCGAGTCAATATATACGCAGGTATTGCAGGACATAGATTTTGGCCGGAGGGGGAAGGACATCGGTAAGGCTGACAGCTCCAAAATCTTAATGGGATAAAGAATGATGACTTTTAGTTTGGGGTAGAGGGGCTGACTACCCGTCTACCCCCATTGGCAAGCGATGGGTGGAACTTTTCTCATAGAAACAAACATGTAATTCGGTTTAATAAGATTAGCGAATCAAGATACTCACCTGCCTATATCTATGGCAGGACAATTCCAGTAGGCTTCTCTTTCCCATATTTCGAAACTCTCAATGCATCTTCAGAATAAGTACAGAGGAAGCTAGATACGAAGTGAGTAGAGAGACCATAGTCGTAACCTGACAAAGCGTCAGAGAAGGATCATGTTAGATGGAATACAAACAAATGCAAAAAAGGAGGCATTGACAAATCCATCTGCGAAAAGGAGTGCACGAACTCACATATTTCGTGGAACCAGAATATTCCATCTGCGGAAGATAACGTGGCTGATAACCTTGCAAATGTTGCAATCCGAGATCATAGACAGGAGTAACATCAGGATAGTACAATCCATAATTTCTCTCAGATGCAGGACCTGGCTTCATATTCTCATTAAAGAGGGCGAAGACATAAACGTCAATAGGCGTTGATGGTTTTGCTGGGGTGCCTTCATTCTGCTGAATACGCTTAATCAAATTACCGTTGTATAATCCAGCATTGTCAGGTGTTGCTCCAACCTCATTGTTGTCTCCTTTAGATGGCCAGCCTGTCTCAGAAACTTGAACTTGTATATCTGTGTGCCCCATTGCTTTGATTGCTGTATAAACAGCATCAATCTGTGCATATAACATGTTATCATATTTTAAATTAGTGACTGGATCAACGACCCCGGGATTAGGCTTGAAAAGTACATACTCCAATGAAACTTCCTCTGGATTATCTTTGTATGCAAAAAATGGATAGCAGTTTATCAGGAAAGGTGATTTGGTTTTCGCATGGAAACTTAGTAGTGGCTGGATGTACTGAGCCAACTCCTGCTTGAAGGCCCCTGATGAAGGAGGAAACGAGTCAGCCAAGACCCCGGTGGAATGCGCGGTAGATACATAGACATTGTCGCTTAGTCCAAGGGTTTGAAGAGCTGAATATACAGTCTGCATTGCTGGCAGGAGATTCGAAATAGCTTGCATATCAGTGCCTGTTAATATCTCATTCCCCACTGTTATGCAGGTAATCTTAGTCCGAGAAATGTAAGGCTGAACATGCTGCTGAATCCAAGTTTGGGCTTGACTACGATCAGTCATTCTCTGAAGATTCTCATTCCCTATTGCGATGACAAACTCAACATCTGAATCAGCAAATGCATTTAACACATCCGGATCAGCATCATATAGCTTTACTCTACTAACATTTAGCGAGTTAAGCAGAACAGCCACACGCGTTGGTGTTGGGAGATTGTTGGCAATTTTCCCATAGTTAATTCCAACTCCTACTCCTGAAACCTTGAACCATATTTCTACTGAAAATCGAAAAAAACGAGTCAGCAAATAACGATAGCATAACGAAAAAAGGATCATGGCTTCGTGTACAAAATGAAAAGTTCTCCTAACCAACAATCAACAGTAACTAACAAATATATTGCAGCAGTAGATACAAGAAACAAGACAATATTCAGAACTAATCCAATATTACATGAAGAATCAAAAAGAGGAAATCCAATCAACTGATTAATAAATCAGACAAAACAACAACCACTCAGACAAAATTATCCTAACAAATAACATATGAAATACAAATCTCTTCAGCTAAAGTTAAAACAATTAATACCAGAAATCATCCCCCCCAAGAAAAGATTAAAACTATAGTACCAACTACCAACCAATGAAGAAAATATATGAAATTGAAGAACAACTCAAAAGACAAGATCAAGAAAGTTCCTTTTTTTTTTGGTAAATTAGTGATGAGGTGAGTTTCGAAACAGACCTTCTGGTCACTAACAAGAGCCTTTTTCACTAGACTATTCGATTAACTTAGACATAAATAATTGATTAGCTAAAAAAGGTAGTTGAAGAAGGAACCTGAAAGCACAAGGCAAAGAAGAAGAGATTGGAAGAACAAATGGGCCATTGCCTATAGCAGCAACAGCTTTAGTTAAATCTCAGCCACACCAAAACTTTTGAAGATGATGTTTTGCTTTCTGCCAAATATATATAGTACACAAAATTTCATGTGCTACAGTACATAAAATCAAAAGATTTATATAATTATAAATAATTGGACCGTGTTTGAACTTTCTTCTTGGATCAACTCGAAAACAGACACTTTATTATTACAAGATAAGTTTATTTATTATATAATTTTCGATATTTCTTTATTTAAACAAAAGTTTTTTCGTAGGTACGAGTCATGTTGATGTTAATAGATATTTTAATACAGCCCAGATACAGTTCATAACGCTGTTACTACGTTGAAATAATGAAAACACACCTCAGTTTCAGCGCATTATTATTATGAGAGAATTGTAAATGAAGTTATTCTCAAGTACAGTACAAAGCTTTTGACCTTGATTTGACGCATCGTTTTACACTTTTACTCGTACTAGATTTTTTCAACTTTTTCTTTTTATATACTCCCTCCCTGCTTAAAAAATTGTCACATTTTGACTTTTGTTAGTCAAATATTACAAATTTTGATCATAAATTCCTATTAAACGATAAGAAATACTCCATATAGTCTTGTGGGACCTTGTTAGTTTCATCTCAATATATATTTTTGACATATTAACTTTTTATAATTTTTCCGCATATAGAATAATAGATATTTATGTTATAAATCGTGTTTCGTTGACTACCAAAAATCAAAATGTGACAATCTTTTAGGGACGGAGGGAGTACTACCTTTCTCTAAATGATTGTCACATTTTGATTTTTGATTGTTAACAAAACACGATTTAAAACGTAAATATCTATCATTTTACATGAGAACAAATTATAAAAAGTTGATATTTCAAAAATATATATTGAGACGAATCTAACAAGGTCATACAAGACTGTATTATTTCTTACCGTTTAATATAAATTAACTGTCAAATTTTGTTATATTTGACCAACAAAAGTCAAAATGTGACAATATTTTAGGGACGAAAGAAGTATAAATTAACTATGAGATGAACTTTGAATCGATATTTTATTCAAAGATACTAACAAGAGACATTTATTATAATTGGATCAAAGGCAAATAAAATGTATTCGAATAACGTTCCTGCAATAAAGGGATTAACGAAATACTAAATTAGAGATGCCATTTTTTAATTGTCATTTTAGTCTAAGTTTTTGTTTTTTTAAGTGTCGTCTAGCATATTTAATGTAATTTTATATTTTTAATGTACCTTTTGCTTGTATTGTACTCCCTCCGTCCCTAAAAGATTGTCACATTTGACTTTTAGTAATCAACAAAACATGATTTAAAACGTAAACATCTATTACTCTACATACAAAAAAATTATAAATAGTTGATATTTCAAAAATATATATTGAGACGAATCTAACAAGGTCCTACAAGACTATATTATTTCTTATCGTTTAATGAAAATTCATGATCAAATTTTGTTATGTTTGACCAACAACAGTCAAAATGTGACAATCTTTTAGGGACATAGGGAGTATTAAAATTATCAACCATTCAATAATATAATAACGATCAACTATCATTTTATATTTTCAATCTTCTTTTTGACAACTTTTACTTTTTTTTAATCAATAAGCAAATGATTCATTATGTTGAATCTAATCATTTTTCTAACAACTTTTTTTCTTGTTCTCCGATTAATTCTATAATTAAAGATGTTTATTGAATTTTAAGTTCAACCTTACTTTCTATTTATCGATTTAACATATTGAAATTTCTTTAAAACAAATGAGATCAAAATAGAAAAAAAAAATATGTAATAATGACAATCACATAATATAAAAGGTTGTATCGACATAGTGAATATGAAGACAAACATAATAAAAAATAGAAAAACCATTTATTCAGGCCGTTTTTATGATTGATGTAATTAGCCGACATATAGGAAGTATTACATCTCGTTTAAATGAGAGGGAAACTGGACCACCTAAGGGCGGCGACCGCGTAAATAACCGACCCCAACCCCGACCACCACCCCCCCCCCCCACCCCCATCCTTGAGTGTGACTTATGTAATCTGACATTCCGTGGCAAATGAAAATGCTATCCTCATGTACATTGTGATCATGTGCATTATAAACATACATAAATGATAATCAATAGTCTTCGACATAGCTAAACTGATAAAGAACTAAAATGTAAGGTACTAAATTATTGACAATCTTACCTCTTCATGCAATTCACATTTTATTTCCATTAGAAACAAACCTTGTATTTCGAAATGATTAACAGACAAGCTTTAGTCCTTTGATCAGTTGATAAATATCTCGTCATTTATCTTACCCGTGTTCTCTACGGCAAGCTAATAAACACCATGATTATCCCCTTACTAATGGTGGTGGTTAAGGCTATAATGACCAATCATCAATCCAAGAGTAACCACCACATATCATAAGAGGTGTTACACTAGATCTCTATTTTTTCACCTCTTTGAAAATCTCTATTTGTTTGCTACTTGCTTGCTAGCATCACAATTATTTAATTATTGGGACAAAGCTTCAAGTTAGTGAAAGATATGTTGGGCTATGCCATTTTTGGTACTTCACTTTAGGTAAAGCACAAGCAATAGAACATAAAAAATTATAAATTATAAATTATATTAGCTAATGGGTGATGACTATTTGCTGAAAAGAAAAGGTTGCCTTTCATCTTGTAGGGTGTGTCAACAAAAGAAAGAAAAAGAAAGATGCCAACAGATAGGGTTGGATTATATATATGCAATATATGTTATCGTATCCAATTGCAGTAGCGCACCACTCATTGACAGCCCCCACGCCTCGATCGATAGCGTTTGTGAAAAGATTAAACTACGGTGATCTAAGCTATGCCCATGCGAGAATGGGCTATGTAAAACCATTTATGATCGATCTGAATCGAGATAAATGTAGGTAAGAATAAAACTTAAAAATACACCTAGATGAGCTAAGCTATGCCCATGCGAACATAAGCAACATATTTTTTAGCAATACTAGTGAAATATGTAAAACACAGAGCTTCAAAATCTTCCACATTAAAAGCTTCTATGGTTAAATGAATAACAAATAACCGACTTCTCAACAGAAAAAAGAAAAATCAAATTCATAGGTAAAATGGGGTGCAACACGAGGACTTCCCAGGGGGTCACCGATCAAATTCAGAGGTGAGACTACAAGGAACAAGAACTTACCAAAAACAACACAAAAACATAGTAGCAAAGGCACAGATGCAAAAGACATCTTAGGAACTTCAAAGTCCATCCAGACGTAAGGTATTGTACCTATTACCCAGAAAACAAGAACTAAAGCAACTTGTCTTTAAAAAACCATGTTTACCAGGCTTTGACCGAAGAAACATGATTAGTAAAGATCACCCTCCTTGTGGGTATGAATCACACAATCCGCAGTGGGGTAAGATACACATGTCAGCAGATAACCCTCTTTCATTTGATCATCGTCGAGGAAGGATCCATCAGACTGGTCAACTGCCCCCGAAGCCACCTTCCCAGCACATGTGGAGCAGGCACCGGCCCTACAAGAATAGGGCAATTCGACTCCGGCATTTTCAGCTGAGTCTAGAATGTAACAATCATCAGGGGCTTCAAACTCCACTTCACCTTCGGGTCCAATCAGCTTGACTTTGTATGTTGCCATTGCTGATACTTTAAAACTAGAATTAGCCTTCAAGCCGAATTTCTTGGAGATGTTCCTTGGAGGTGCCACAACAAGGGGAGCCTTTAGGAAGGCTGTAGTTCTTTGAGTTTGGGGTGGGCTACTGAAAATGCAAGGTGAGTGAAGCCTGACAGTCGACATGATTCTGATAACAAGTACCTGAAATCAAAATAAATGTCAATCTTTGCAGAAAGATCGCAGTTCAAAATCATGCAAAAGGGAATATAAATCTAACATTACATCTGAATAAACAAAAAAAACCAGGAACTTCAGATGATCAAAGAAGCTAAGACAGCAAAAGAGTGAAATACAACATGAACCTCATCAAGTGTTGTAACCCACATGCAGAACCTTTAGAACATTCACAAGTAAGGCAATCGAAATGAGTTGCAGACGCAACACTTGAATTCCCACTGGTTATCACAAAAAGTGACATTTTTTATGTTATTCTCTACAGGAGACGGAAAAACTAGACAAGCAATACTACTTTCTGCTGAACAATGTTCAGTCCACTTGTGGCAAAGTTACAATAATTCAGTTATGTCAGAAACAATAAAAACGAATGAGATAAACAATTGAAGTGATGAAGAGGAATCTTCGAAAAGATTGTGCATGGAAAATGTAAGGAGAAGAAAAAGAGGGCAAAAAATAGGGTCACGTTTATAAGGATTCCACGATTTGCATCTGTGTTTGGTACAATGAAGAAGAGATACGAAGAAGAGCCTCTCCTCCACTGCATAAGAATAAATATTCTGGAAAGTGATAATGACTGAAAATGGAAAATTTTCAGTTTTTAAAAGGCTGTGATGTGGTACAAAAACACCACTGCCTTGAAAGCTTTATCCGCACAACCTCGGTGATAATGGTTGTTGCCAGAAGCTCCCTAAGCTTAACATAGCAGTTATAAAACACCACGAGTAGATGTGTTTTGTGACTGTTTTGTTAGCCTTGGGAACTTCGGCAACAACTATCACCACCGACGTTGTGCCGATAAAGCTTTCAAGGTAGTGATTTTTTCATACCACGGTACAGCCTTCCTTTTACCAACCATTTTTGTTCTCAGGCGTTACCATTTCCTAAAAAATTCTGTTCTTACACACTTTTCATGACATTCTTTAACAGAATGTAGTCGACGATGTCCCTCTTTTGGCGCTCTCCCTTCCTCTTACTAAACTCAACTATGGAAACCATCCACCCCCTCCCCCTTTCAGTTTTCAAGTATGTCGCACAAATCATAAGAAACTCGACTTCCACCTAATGTCCAGCAGCCCAGGGCATGAAAGACAGAGGGGTTGGGCCACTAGTAGAGTCTAATGCATGCTCATTTGTCATTAACTTTCACAGTTTAACCGATCTAATGAAAGTTATCTACAATAATTATATCCAAAGGCGGGTATTTGTAAGCATTTTTGTAGTTTGCAAGAAGCTTATGTTCAAGCTGACTCAATATGTCTTAAAACTAGATCGACTGTATAATCACCATAAAACTGTATACAACATTCTAAATGCACCTCCAGATCTGAACTGAGAAAATTACAAAAAAAACCATGGCAGTGTCTAATGCAGGGGATATTAGTGAGAGGTATGACTGTTAAATTATGAAGAGATACACACTAACAAAATGGTCTATTTGGATGGGGATGAACTAGATGAAATTTACAAATTTAGCCTAGGTGAGGGTAGTTGAGGTGAAGCGAGGTGAATGTTTTAAAATGTTGTTTGATACCACTATATTTGTTAAGGTGAACTACGATGATATGTAACGAAAAATATTATTCACCTCTCTTTAACCCCAATTTTAAGGATTAGTAAAAAGTTGATGAACTTAAATTCAATTAATCTAGCTAAATACATATAAAAAGTGTAGAAGCCAAACAGCATGAACTTAACACTTTAGCAAGATTCAATAGGTTCACCGCAATCCAAACACACCATATAAGCCAAACTGACAATTAAGCCGTCGACATCTAGACATGCAGAGCAAATTCAACTTGATTCAATGTGTTTGATAATCTACAAATCTCAAATTCCATCTTTTTCATTCATGGAGTTTTAATAGGGGTAAAAGTCAACACGAGTTCAAAGATTTTTTTGAGATTTCAACTAATTCAATTTCAATCCAATAGCTGAAGCAAACACATCAGCAAGTGACATCAACTCAAACCCAAACTCAATGCTCAACAAAATTTCAGCATGCAAGCTTTGGAATTATCGATTAACGACAAATTTCAATAAAAAATATATTTGAATAAGAAAATAAAATTTCAACATTAAGTTTGGCATTATCGATTAACAAAAAAAAATCCAATCTTTTTAACATTAAATTTGAATCATGACTGACCCACGAAAGCAAAACAAGAAACATACCCTTTCTAGCAACAAAAACAAAGAAATCAAACTAAAAATAAACATACCCAAATGCATGAAATAATACTTCAAATAAAAAATCATCAATTAAAGTATATATTTTATATATATAATTGAACAAGACTGAATTTAACTGTGACATATAGAAAAACAGATGCAGATTAGGAAATATACGACGGGGTTTCTAGAAATTTCACCTTTGGTGATCGGAGGATTCGGCGGCGGAGTTGGAAGAGGAGAAGTGCTGGCGGAGGTGTTTGTAGTGAAAGGTTGGTGGAATTTTATTGGAAAAACGAAGGGTAAAATGGACTTTTTGAGGAGTCCAAAGTTCTTACTACTATACTCCCTCCGTCCCTAAAAAATTGTAACATTTTGACTTTTGTTGATCAACAAAACACGATTTAAAACGTAAATATCTATTATTTTACCTGCGAAAAAATTATTAAAAATTGATATTTCAAAAATATATATTAAGGCGAATCTAACAAGGTCCCACAAGACTATATTATTTCATGATCAAATTTTGTAATGTTTGACTAACAAAAGTCAAAATATGACAATCTTTTAGGGACATAGTGAGTATTATTTGTGTATTTCTCGAATATTCAATCATTATATTATATATAATTTTACTCTCACACATCAAAAACACGATTTTATGTAACATGAAATGAAATTAGCATTCTATAAAATTTAGTGGGTAGCAAAATTTTAATTGACTTTACAATAAATCACTATTCTGGTGTTTATAGTTTTGCCCCTTGTCCAGATATATATTATATAATTTAAAATAATTTTTATTTATATTTTTCAAAACAAATATTTGATTATTCATAACTTTTATCATTAAAAATCAAAAATTAAAAAATATTATCACAAAAAACAAAAAATAACAAGTTTTTTTAAATGTAGAAAATAATCAAATAATAAAAAAGTAGTAGAAGTTGTCTAAAAGTGTAACAAGTAATGACCAAACTTGTTGGTAGGTAGGATTTGTTTGGTGGCCTTGGGAGGTCAAAAGTGCTTGGATGTCAGTTTAATATTTATATTTTTAAAAGATTTATTTTCTCCGTTCTTAAATTTAACAATCATTTACTTAAAATAGAAATTTCTTTTTGAGTTTTTCTTTTAGCAAATTAAGTAAAAAAATAAGGAGAAAAAAAATTAAGATTATGAGATAAATTTAAATTTCATTAAACTTTGTGCAAAAATAAATAAATGCTAGATAAAAGGGTGGAGGAAGTATATTATATGGAGTAAAGATTATATATAGTCTTAATTCATACATACTTTTGTAGTCTTAATTTTCACATTCTTTTTTTTTTTTCATAAAAATTGTAAACCTGTCACACTAGGTGTAGCTATACACACTTAGGGTGCGTCTGGTAGCCTGGAATGGAATGATGTAGGAATGGAATGACTTCAGTAATGGAATGAGTAAAGGAAAGGAATGAACAAATGATTCTTATTATTTTGTTTGGTATAGTCGAAGTAATGTAATTCAATTACCATTAACCATTACATTCCTTAGTTTGGTATGATGTAACAATAATCATAATATAACTAAATTACTAATGTACCACTAAATATATTCAAGTAAATATTATATTATCTAAACATAATTGTTTATCTTCCCAAAAATAACTATTTAATAATAAAATTAGTTTTCAATTAATTAGTCACAACAAATTAATGAACATGTATTGGAAAATAGATATATATTAGAACATACAAATATTAATCTCAAACACTTTAACTCGGTTATTTAATTAAATAAGAAATTTCTATAATAATAATAGTGTCAAATTTCTCAATGTAGTCAAAGCCGCTTGTCTAAAGATAATCTTATTTTCATCATCATTATTATTATTACTATTATTATCCTAAAATAATAATGATAGTAATAAATATGATAATAATAATAAAAATAATAGTAATAATAATAATCATGATTATAATAATCATAATAATAATAATAATAATAATAATAATAATAATAATAAATATGATAATAATAATAATAATAATAATAGTAGTAATAATATTAATGAATATATAATAATAATAATAATAATAATAATAATAATAATAATAATAATAATAAATACGATAATAATAATAATATAATATAATAATAATAATAATAATATGATAATAATAATAATTATAATAATAATAGTAGTAGTAATAATAATATTAATAATATAATAATAATAATAATAATAATAATAAATATGATAATAATGGTAATAATAATAATAATAGTAGTAGTAATAATATTAATGAATAATAACAATAATAATAATAATATAATAATAATAATAATAGTAGTAGTAGTAGTAGTAGAGATAATGATAGTTATAATAATAATAATAATTATTATAATAATAATAATAATAAATATGATAATAATAATAATAATAATAATAATAATAATAATAATAATAATAACAATAATAATAATAATGCAAATTTCTCAATGTAATCAAAGCAGCTTGTGTAAATGTAGCATTTTTTGAATAATTTGTTATAATTATAAATATTGTAACCCTGTTCTATTTTTCCTCATTCGATTCCCTCATTTGAAGTAATGGATGATTACGCCCAATTTGGGAGTAATGGGTATTACCTCAAATGGGGTAATGGGATTAACTAAGGAATGTAATGAATATCAATTCCTAAGTACCAAACCAAGTCATTCAATTCCATTCCTGTTTAATTCATTCCATTCCACCATACCAAATACACTCTTATAGTGAAGTACATGGACGAGGTAAATCATGGAACGTGCCTTAATTGATCAGGAAACTAAAGGCGAGGCTGGTACTTCGTATTCTAATTTTTTATCAGTTGAGCTATGTCCGGAACTCTTCTTCTTTTTCTTGAATTATATTACTCCTAATTGTTTAATTACATCGAATAATTATATTAACACTAAAGTAGGTAAAAATTATTATTGCTAATACTTTTTATCAAAAATTATGTAACGTATAAAAATATATGAGTTCAAAAGTTTATCAATTAATGGGATAGAGGTTATTGTAACGCCCCGCCCCGGAACGCCGGGTCGGAACGTTATTTGATTTGATGGACTGGCCTCACACACCATCACGGGTCTTTCCAGCACGTTTTTGTCCTCACTCGGACACTTCCCAGTGGGTCACCCATCCTAGAATTACCCCAAGTCAAGCACGCTTAACTTTGGAGTTCTTCAGAGTTGGCTACCGAAAAGAAGATGCATCTTGATGATATGAGTAGTACCAATCAAATCATATCAAATATATCACATCGCCCACTCAGGGCCGGGTATTACAGTTATCATCAACTACATACCCCGTATTTCATATAAGATTAATTTGAAGTAATAAATTGCATAAGGATAATCTCAATTCTCAATTAAGATATTCTATATTTGGTAATAGAATTATGATGTTTGATACCAAATTTGTATAGGGGCTATTAATTACTAGGATTAATGGCATCTAATATTTTCAGTTCTATCATCTTCATTTTAAATGAATTAGATTAGATTACTAAATTATGCTTTTTTTATGAAAACTTGGTCACTATGCCGTTTTGAAATTTTTTGGATGTATTTCGTAAATTTTAACGAGGACAATTTCGTCCACTCACATTTATAGACATTCAATCATCATTTTCTTTAAATTTAAATTTGTTAAAAAAAAGAATAAATAAAACATTAAAAACTAACTGACTAATAAAATACACGAAATTCAATTACAAAAAAAAAGAAAAAAGAAATTAAAAGACAAAGAAGAAGGAGAAGTATTAGCTTCTTCCCTCCCATTCTCCCTTCTAAACCCAAACCTTACGTCCTTCTTTCTCTTCTCTTCTCTTCTCCCTCCATCACTTAAAACTCCATCCACCCCAGAACCCTTCTTCTCGTCCACCATCCCAACGTCACGAGAGACCCTTCCAACCTAATAAATTTAAACTGACATCCAAGCACTTTTCATTATATTAGCAGAAAATAGAAATATGAAAAAAGGTAACTGCGTGGTAAGTCTTTTTTCTTAATTTTTAAGTAGAATGATAAGTAGTCAATAAAAATACCTAAACCTTCTATCATCTCTCAGCCTAGGAATCAGGGGCATTGAGAAAACAACCCTTCATTTCTTTCACTATATTAGCACTCTGTCTAGCAACTCTTGTCCAAGAGATTATCTCAGAATAGATAATAAAATCTTCTTGGGAGTTTCACATTCTCCTGATTTTAGATATATTATCTCTTGGTCAAAATATGGAACCAACACAACGTAGAGAGATCCAATCTCTTTACTAATATAGCAACATAACGTAGGTAATTTTTTTTTATTGGAATCAACCAACCAATTATATAGTTTCAATTGATTGTCATTTTACATTTTCAATGTAACTTTTTTACTACTTTTGACTTTTCCTTAATCCATGTGTAAATTGCTAAAACAATAAATAAAGGAGGTAGTATATTTTTTCTGAGTCTCTTTCATTCACTAGTGTTTTAAATGTCCTCATCCACTCACTCATGAATAAAAAAATAGATCTTTCAATACACCAGTCTATTTCATCTTTAATATCGACATTAACTTAGCAATGCACTAATCACGTGATTATTGTTAGGGTGAATATATAATTTTATAATTAATTGAAAATAAAAAAGAATATAAACATTGATACCTGGACAAAACGACGTACATATCATATTAGCAAATTAACGGAAAAACTGACAATACGATAAGCGAATTAATACTTTTAAAATATGGTTGAGCGAATGAAAATATTTAAAACATTAATGAATGGAAGAAGTTCATGATGAAACACATATGATCATCGTGATGATCATCCTTGCTCTTCTCCAAACAAAAGACTTAATTGAAAATAAATGGCCTTCTCTACTCCAACTAAAACAAACCTTATCCACTCAACATTCCAAAATAATCTGATTCTGCACTATTATTACATGTAAAAAAGAATTAATTTGTCACATGACCAATAAGCTAATCTCTTTATAGTATCATAGTACTTCAAATCATTTTATTTTGGTCAATCAATGTAGCCATATTAGCATAATAAAAATGACACCAAAAGTATTTGATGACAATTGTCCTCCTACCATACAAGTTCCTAATGATTTTCGACAACTAACTTCTCAAATTATAGATGCTACATATCTATGTGACATAAAATGGTGTTCCATACCGAAACCGAAGGTGAGCTGTAACAAATAAGAGTAGTGGAAATAAAATTCACCTAAAATGGTACATGTTCTTATGTTCGAAAATGATCTAACATCTAAATGATTACACACTAGATATAGTTTGGTTTAACAACCAAATGCAAAATGTCCTTTTGAAGATATATAGATACTAATATGGAAGATCATCATTCTCTTAAACCTTTTCTCTTGTTGATGATCTATTTGTGGCTTGTGCTTGAGCAATCAAAGCTTTCCTAGCTGAATCAATTCCTTTTGGAGCAAGCAATGAATCAAATGAAGAATAATCAATCCAATCCATTAACAACCCTTCTTGGTTCCATCTTTCCGGTATAAAAACTCTTCGACCACCCAACTCCGCCCTATACTTCTTCACTCTTTCTCCTCCACATAGTGGTGGAGTTACTTCACCCGACACCGCCTTGTCCGAAGTCGACGTTAGCTTCCCAAGATCATCATCATTCTTGGAAGTAATGCTATTGGCTTTATGAGAAAAAGCCTCATTTCTATTCCTTTTTGCCAACTTCTTGTTGGCTTCATGGGGTTTAGCTAACTTTCTATTATTACTTGTATGATCCATTTACTTGACAAAGATTTTGGGAAATGGAGATATTGCAACAATCAAAAGATGGGTTGTGTTTATAGTACCTTTATAATTTGGTACAATGAAAAAATGGGTGGGAAGGTTATGATACACGTCATATTGAAGTTCTTGAATCTTGAATGGTTCTTGAAGTAAGTACGTGTCTATCTTTATACTTTAGGAGACAATTAGATATGTGGTAGTATGGAACACTACTACTAAGGAAATTTCTTATCTAATTATAACCGCTAGATTTGATTTTTGTGACTTCGAAGGTACAACAATCGATTAACGTTCCGGATTCTCTACCCCTCTCTATACCCGGCCTTATGCGTCCCATACTTCATATATTTTCTACATCGTGTATTGTGTGACTACACGTTTTCTATCACAGATGTCCACAAAATACGATGTACAAAGATCCAACTATGAGACGTGGAAGGGGGACAATACATCTTAGAAGATCCTGAACTTCAGTCTATCGTTTTAGTTAACTAATTAACTAGATTCAATATAATCTTAGAAAATTTGGAGAGGACTTTAATAGTTTTATTTGTACAAATTGGTATGAATTCATTCACTCTTGATGGCATGGCAGATGCGATTAATAAAGAAAAAAGAAGCATGGAAACTAATGGTACCAAGCATTAGGAAGAAGGCATAGCACAAACAGCTACTGTAGCCGAAGAAGAATGCCATCTGCAAGAATCCAGTCATACTTGATTTCATGTAGAAGTAAATGCTATAGCAGAACATGAATATGGCCGTCGAGCCTCCATATAGAACAGATCTGAATAAGAACAAGAATGTATTAGTAAATAGAGGGACGGATCTAAGAACTTACGTAGGGGGGAGGTGTGGTGCAACAAAATGATATGGCCAAGTATCCAAGTTTAACTTTAAATGGATATCTTATAGGGACAATTATAGTAGGGGAGGGGATTGGCCAAACATAAAAACGACCAAATACCCAGAAATTTAAGCTTCAACTCGAGTCACATACATTTTGGGAACTTCTGCAGAGACTATATAGAGCAAACATTGAAAAGCATACCTCCACCACCATTCATGATCTTCTGCGAGGAGTTGAATGTATGATAGCCCAATACTCAACATCACGATAAGTATGATCAGGACAAGGAACATGATCAACAAGATGGCACTAGAAGTCGTAAATTTATAACCCCATAAGCTAGTGTATAAGTGTTGTAACTCTAGGATGATTGCACTGAAAGGTAAAAGACCAGCAAGAAACACTTGACAAGGGCTTCTTCGGTACCAAGTCTGGTTAGGGATCTCTCTCGGGTACTTTTTTGTGGGAGAAGATACCTCAATAACTGATCCTGATCGAAAGCCAATCATGGCACCCACGAAATGCAATGGGATGGCAACAACTAGATACAGCAGCGCAATCACGACTATTGTACCAAATGGAAGTGCTGCAGTTACTCCATAGCCTATGGCAACTGTGTTAAGGATAAACCAAGTCAGAATGAAAGGGCCAGGGAAAAGCATCCCAACCAACATCACGCTCCTTTCCTAGAAATCATCAGTTCATAATTATAAGTTGTACATTACCACTGACTGAAAAATATCTGAAGAATGCTAAACCTAGAGTACTGATATAAATACAACATATTACCCATCCAGTCACAGCAAACTGTTTGTAGAAAGAACCAGTAGTGTAGCCAGCAATTGCTGAAGTTAGAACGTAAACTATGACCAAGGAGGCAGAGAGAGATCCGTGATTGTAAGGATAAAGTTTCCCAAGAAACGCCAGTATGAATAACAAGACAATCCTGTTGCAAAAAAGTAATAAAAACCATAAACTTTGGAGCATTGAAAACTAGATATTGATGAGGAGGCATATAAAGCTGACTTCGACATCACAACATGAACAACTTCCTAAATCTCTTCAAATACCTTTGTTCTGGAACAGAATATCATGGTTATTCACTATCAGACATATAATCAGTTGGAAGAATAACAATAAGTCATATAACAGACTCTCTAATAGCAGTTAGATTTCTGCCACCCAAGTGTAGCATAATGGTAGAATATTTCTTGTATTTATAATTGTTGCCACTGAAGACTAAAAGCATTCGCCATGAGAGTTACTATAACGCTCTTTTATCCGATTTTATGATAAAAAATTTGAAAAAAAAACACAAAAATCAGAAATCGAATATCAGTATGCTTAGGGAGTAGTCGTACTCCTTTATAGGAAAAACATAAATAGACTTGAATCAAATTAATCTCCAGAAGAGCTTCACCTCAAAACAATGAAGTCTACATATTTTGGGTGGAGCCATTATTTTGAACTTCACCCCCGTTTTTCCTTAAAGACAATAATTTGTTTAAATGAAGCCCGCTCAGTAGGAAAGAAGAAAAGGAAAAACCAATAACAATATTCAAGGGGTAAATTGTTGAAAGCTATATGTCTGTAAGGCATTTCTGTTATCTAATGAAAAACTTAACTTTAAACCTCGCCTAACAGTGAAATTCAGCTATAGAATATTGTGAGGGGTTAAAAGAATGAAGACCATATGTTCTGACAATAACTTGAATCACCATCCCAAACCATCCATCTTATGCAAAAAGTTCAGTAATATAATAGCCAGAGCTCAGAAACATGTGAATATCGAAACGGAGCTTTCTCTGAGGGATAAAATTCAATATCAACCTTGCTGTTATTCTAGCTAGCAATGTCACTTAACAAGAAGGCAATCATTAGAACTTGGCATAGCTCAAGCATGCATCAAACTGATAACGTGGAATAACATGTCCTCAATTCAGTTGGACCCCAAATAAAATGCAAGTGATAGAAGTGAATATGCTACAAGTACAAAGATTTAACATATAGAAGGGAAACAACTTTAGTGACAGGTTGAGACTTGAGATCACACTCAGTTTCCATGTCATGTGGTGACAAACTTAATATTCTCTGGCCCTTGGATATAATGCATTCAATTGGCTCATTACACTATATACTTCCTATCTATCGTGAAGTAGAAGATAGTTGTTTCATTTCATTATGGGTCAACTCGAAAACAGTCGTTGTTATCAGAAAGGGAAAGGTTGCTTACAATCCGACCCCCCTTACCCTGCTCAGGTTGGGGCACGTTGAATGTTGTTTAGATCAGACTTACACAGTCAAAATTTGCACTCCGGAGCCCAATACAGCTGAAAGTAAGTGAAAATGCGGAGGACATTTGAATACATCACCATGAATGTATTTCCATCCAACCTCCTTATCTTCCTCCTCATCTCCAGATGAGTACCTAAGATCAGAAAAAGATGGCAAACTATAGTTAGTGCTGAATTTCAATTGCAGATGAGTGCCTGAGAATACCAACAAATAGTTGGCTTCTATAACAAGTTTGAGTTTTACATAATCCATATTGAGCATGGTAAATGGAACAGGAAATTACCTTTTTAACTCATTCCCAAGATGCCGTACGAATACCATGGCCATGTACCCCATGAGAAGAAGAATGATGACAATCGAATTGATTATTGAGAACCAATACATTTGGCTCTTAACTAGAGATTTTGAAGTCTTAGTATATCTATCCACTCTGTTATTGAAGAGACTGGAAGTTTCATTCCAGTATAATGAAAATGTAAATTTAACATGCTTTTCAACATCTTCAGTTATATCCACAACATCATTTGGATCACTCAGAGCATGTATCTCTATGACATGGCCGCCACTATAAAGAACATTAAACTGAGTATGCTTAAAGAGAAAAAACTGGCGACGCCGTCCTTCTGGCATCCAACTTCCCTCTTCAATTTTCCCAATGAATCCCCAGAAAGGAAGATCATCATAGTCCATTTGAAAATAATAGTCATGATTAATGGCATCCCTAAATTTTGCTACATCATTTCTACTTAGTTTGAGTTGGCATAGAACATCCCGAACGTTATCAACCCGGAATCTCGATTGATACAATGAATTGGTCAAAGATTCGCCTCTGAGAACTTCTCCGAGCGATAGTTTCTTTCTTACAATGTGATCTGCCAGAAGAATGTGGTGAAAGAAGAATCACAAAGATGTCAAAGCAAGCTCAATAAAGTATACCACTGAAGAAGTGATAAATGTGTATCATATTCATGATATCTAGATGTATCTTTATCTATTATATACACATGAAGAGCATAAATGCATCACAGCGAAAGAAAACATTTATCATATACTCCATTATCACCCTTCTCTCAGAGAAATCATTCATGCATAAACGCTGACCTGGACTGCAGAACGGCAGTTCATAGTAGTTGTATGTTTCACTGCAAAAGTTGTAGCATCAAAGCATTAAAGATCATATAAGTCATAATCATGAATCGCAGAATCGGAATTGACATTTAGAATGAAGGCATTTCTATGTTGAATAATTAATTGGCATTGACATTTAGAATGAAGGACTTTCTATGTTCAGTTATTAATAGCCTGAACCTCTATGTCAAAAATGGTTCTTTTGAATGCACTTATGTTCTTAATAAGGGGATGAATAAACATGAGTGACCCTCCAGTTTACAGGGTCTTAATAGCAGCCATAAGAAAAAAGGGGCATCCTGTCATCCAAATGAACCTTTTGCTAGTATTAACCTCTATATATGATACCTACAGAGAGAGGCAGACATCAATATGTTCCAAAGCATCTGAAGAGGCTCTAACCTAAGCGAGGTAGGGGGGGTTGCAGATCGTATGCAACCTTACCCCTAAGGAAACACAATCTACGTGACTAAGCCTTCAAATATGACCACATCCTGAGATTATTGCCTCTTATGCTTCTGAACTGAAATGAGAGTCATCAAGTCTTATGTTTAATGTGCTTCCTAGTACGTAATGCTAAATATTACAACTTTGGTGAAAGTACCCCAGCTCAGATCCTTGTTACAAACTTAATAATAAAAATGGGATGTATGTGCACTTTATTTAAACAACACTTCTTGTATTTAAACTACCTAATGAGTGGCTAAAATGCACGCTCCGAGCGCGTACATAAAATGAAGTATAACATAAAATATAATAGCCTAACAGGTGATCTAATGAAAGTAGTTTACAAGTTGCAACAAAGCTGCCTCGTACAGCAACAAACTGATTACATAAAAGTACTCGAGTTCAAAATTTAAAAGTTCAACCATCAAACTGGATTATCTTTTCGGGTTAGAGGGAGCACATTCCACTCTTCCATGATCTTGAATCGGGATCTTTTGGCTCAATTTTTTTTGCCGAAGGAACAACCCCCTTTTAGCTAGAATTAGCCGAAATAAGCAGAACTTCTCACTTTTCATGGAGGATCAAATTCAGTAACAGGGGCACATTGCATCCGAAACACTAAATGCCTAATACATTACATAATACTTCACTAAATTAAATCCTTGTAGCCCCTCAACAGCGCAATATAACTAAAGATTGAATCAAAACTGAGTCTGCAGTATTTAAAATCAACTCAAGAACAATCAATTAACAAACAATAGAAACCAAATATTAGCATAAATTAAGGGTCATATAAGAAAAAAACTAGAGGGTACTTGGGATTTTTAAAAGGTACAATCTTGTTAACAATAAAAACCAATATCAGCATAAATTGAGGGTTACAGAAGAAAAAAGGAAAAGGGGTACCTGGGATTGTTAAAAGGTCCAATCTTGTTAACAAAAAAGGGTACAATATCTCCAACATTGTAGTAGTGATCAGTTGGTGAAGATGAATAAGAGAAAATAGTTAAACTTAGAACCAAAAGAAGCAAAGCAGCTGTTACTGAAACGATTATCAACAACCCCATTTTGGTTTTGTTTCAAGTTCTTGATTTCGCAACACTTTACAGTTTACATGAAATGGGTTTTTTAAATACTGTAATTAGGACACTAACTTTTTAACTACACTTGGATTAACACGAAAATGAAGTGTGGCATCTCAAGTTGACTTCAAAATCTTACATGCTTTGTTTGATCATAGATCTTTACTAGTATTATGTAAGAACATTCAGCATTCCATCATGTTTTATTTTTACTTTTTTGATTACTCGTATTCCAATATCATGTCTCAATTGATGGTGAATTTAAATTTTTCCGTGAAATTGGTATTACTAATGGTATGTGCATGACATATGCATAATTATGAGGGATAAAATAATCCTACAACATAAAACTACTTATATTGAGGACTATAGTTAAGGGTTATATGTGTCCCTCCATCCCATTTTGTTTGTCCACTTTACTTTTGCACAAACTTTTAAAAAAATTCAAATTTATCTCACATTATCCCATTTTCCCTCCACAATTTTGAACTAAAATGGAACCAATTTTGGTATTTCCATTTTAGGAAAAGTGGACAAATAAAATGGGATGGAGGGAGTATTTGATTTGTATTGCTGGACTATTTTACCCGTTTTATTTGTGCAGACACATGTCACTAATCATACCAACTTAACTAAAAACCTATTGTGACATGATATTAAACACGAGGGATCATAAAGTCAATATGAAATATGAGTGATCGAATGAGGTAAAACGTGTAGGCTCAATTCATCATATTTGGAGGGAAGGCAACCAAGCAACAGATTGGATGGCCAAATACGTTATAGAACATGGAGAGGAAACAATCTGGTGGCCCAAAATGGAGACCACGGAGCAGAGAGCAGCCATTCGTCATGAACAGATCGGAATCCCCTATATAAGGCGTTGTTAGTCATTTTCATTTCTATTTTTAAATGTATTATGTTTGTAGTCTATTTTGTATACTTGAACATTTTTCGAGGTATGCCTCGTAGACTACTTGTATAATTTCTTCATTATGAAACGGGAAGAGGTACATGCTTAAGTCCTGCCTCATTGGGGTAACATTCATTCCAGGGATCTAAGCATGTCAATGCCCTCTTATGTTCACATTGAACATAAGTAACTCTCAAGGTTCGATCTTACCGGGGATAAAAAGAATGGGGTAAAACATGTATGATCGATTATGCCATTAACCCTTTATCGTATTGATCACAATAATTTTTAATTCATAAAGAAGCTTTCTAGTTTTAGGGCCTGTTTGTTAAAACTGAATGTGTGAATCTGAAGTCTGACAACAAGTGACTGAAAACTGAATGTCTGAATCTGAATGATAACTGAATCTGAGTAATGAATTATTTAAGTGTTTGATAACAGTTCACAAAAAAAGACTTAATTTAAGTCGAATTGACAAAATTGCCCCATAGCATACTTCATTCATATATATAAATTACACAAGTCATTTGTGTAAATATTATAATCTAAATTATAAATAGTATAAATATTGTTGGAAATTGATGTGTCAATTTCCTCAATTAGTGCCCGTGAACTATATCATCTATATATACGGTTCAACAACCGATAGTTATCTGAACTATCAGTAGTCTCACCCGAGATAATGTCGGGGGTCATCGAATGGCAGACTAGGCTCTCACGATGATCTTCGGGATTCGTGTATACGGTCTTATACGTTGAATCCCGATGCCTTCGTTACTCGGGCCATGAGGTCACACACGTAACAATTACCGAAGATACTTTCGAGTAGTGACCCGAAAGTGAATAAGGGATTTGATCCATATTGAGGAATTTCGGTTCGATCGAGATCGTGTCCCGACCGAACCGATGGTGCGCCCGGAATTGGTTCCGGACACACCATTTGGGGTTTATGTATATATATATATGTGAGATATATATATATATTATCATTTATTGAAATGATTTAATTAATTAATGAATTAATTAAATAAGATATGATTTAATTAATTAATTAAGATTAATTAATTCCATCATCATGAATGGTTGACATCTTGGTGGCTACTTTATGCCTTGGGAAGGCTTTGTAAGTCTTGGGAAGAACTCTTGTAAGAGAATCTTCCATGGACCAAGAGGCATTAACCATATGGATGGTTAATGTGTTTGTTTAGTGTATAATGTGTTTCATCATCCATTCTATATCATAAGATGATATAGAATGGGTAGATTATTAAGCTAAGTATCACATAACTCTTGTTAGAGAACAAAAACAAACACACACACTTCATCTTCAAACCCTCTAGCAAAACTCTAAGTGTTAGAGTATAGAAATTGTTCTATAGTTTGCTATAGTAGTTAGACTACACACTCCTCAATAACACACACTAGTCCAAGTGTGTCTTATTGCTATCTAAGGTATTGGTGTGGACTATTTCATAGTATTTCCATATCACCTTGGTGATAGAAATTTCTTCAAGAAGAAAGCAAGGAGCAAGGTGTGGCGATAAGCACTTGAAGATCATATCGCTTCCGCTCACGCTTCAAAGGTATATCTTTGTAGCCACACTCTTTGATTATGTTAGTTGTAGCATATTCACACTATCTTTAAAAATATACTTCTATGAGCTAGTTCTATTGTGTAAGTTCTAACGATCAACGAATTAGGGTCTTCTAGACATATGAACTATCGTAGTTCATTGTGTCTTGCAACCCCGGGATATTCCAACATGGTATCATGAGCTATATTACACGTTTAACATGTTCTAGAAGTGTTTAAAGTAGTACCATATAGTATATATGTCGATATATGAACCGTAGCCGATTTTCGTATTCGGGAAACCCTCCCCGACAAAACCTATGTTCCGCGTGAGTCCAGGCAAGCCAAGGACACGGCTCCACTGGAACGCGCACCCTCGGCTTTCCCTGGATACGGAACGCCTTGGCCCGAAGCCTGTTTCGGCCACCCTGGACGCGTCCATGCACGTCCAAAGTCATTTGATGATTTCGAAACAAAACAAATCGATTAAGTCCAAAGTCATTTGATGATTATGGACGTTTTCGGTTTGTTATGGGTGATTTAGAGATTGTTTTGGAAATAATCTTATAAGTCCAAAACATTCTTTGAGAAGTTTAAAATAGTTTAAAATTAGCATGTATGTCAAAGTGTTGATTTTATCCTATCGGTACTAATTAAATTGTTTAATTGAGTATCGAAAGGAAGTTTGTGGTTTGAGTTATTATGAATTTCAAACCTTAAACTTATGCTAAGTCTCTTTGAATGTAATTGGGTTATTAGTTCAAAATGTTGAACTTATGGTAAAACTTCCGATAATTGGCTATGTTAGTTGTTGGACAACTAAAGGTTATGATATGCATATATGACTATGATTCACATTATTTGAATGTGAGTATGTGTGTGAGTTGTGTGTTGCTTGTGTGTTTTATTCCATTCCTAGCATGTTTATGTGTTTTATGTATAATGTGTTATACATATATAAACTGTAGTCTGAATGGAATGGGGATTTGATATGGCCTAGTATTTATTCGAAATACAGTCTGCGTACTGTCCTTGATATTGAAATACGGCGCATGTGTCGTTTTAAATTATTGTATTGTTATTTCTTTTTCGCGGCGCATGTGCCATTTAATGCGAAAGTTGATTATGTAGCAAGACATGAAGAGATGGACTTGGAGCATGGCGATGTCCAAGAAGACGGAGACCAAGGACTTAGTTTAGAACTAGTTAGACTAGTTTTATTTAATGTCTTTTAGGCCATATCACGTCCCTTTAAAGTGTTTATTATTCATGCCATGTTTCATGCTTACATATATTTTCTTGAAGTATATGTATACCTTATGTGATATGCATGAAATGTGGATTACATGTTTAATCTAAACCCCTCCACGTAATAATTAAGTGTTTGCCAAACCTAAGTTCAAAGTTGTCAAACTTTCCTACGTTTCGGGTGGATCATCCCTAGATGGGCACTTTGATTCATAGGAATAGGAGGCAATGGGATTACATGCGCTACAGGTTAGCCCATCGAACCGGCAAATGTAATCCATCCCTTTATGGTGAACTAAGGTTGCTTAAAACGTGGCTACAGGTTAGCCCATCGAACCGGCCCGTTTGGCAAAGGAAGTCTATAGTGTCTTAAAACGACTAGTGATAGACGCCAAGAGTCATATATAATCATTGGATGATTGATATATGATAGTCTAGTAGAACTTACCCATGGATTGGACTATGAGGATGATTGCGTGTGCCGCTCATACCCAAGTCCGTGGGGTCTTGGTATACTTGTACACTTCGAGGGGTTGTTGGTACTCGTATTATTGTTTCAAGCATGCTTTACTTGTATCGTATGTTTTACATATAAATTAAACTGAACGTCGTTTCATACTCGCATGTTTTAGATGGCAACTGCTAAGAAATCAACTTCAAACTCACTCCGATCTACACTTGAGAAGTGTAAACTCAATGGCAATAACTTCAACGACTGGTCTCGTAACTTGAGAATCGTTCTCAAGCACGAGAGAGTCGAATATGTTCTTAAGGAAGAACTTCCTCCTCCACCCCATGAGGATGCCGATGAGCTAGAACGTGGTGCATATGATGTACACATGGACGATGCATTGGATGTCCAATGTCTCATGCTGGCCAACATGGAACCGAATCTTCAGATTCAGTTCGAAAATGTGGCAGCATATGACATGTACTGCAGACTGGAACAGATGTTCCAGAAGCGGGCAAGAAATGAGCGGTACGAAGCTGTTTGTGCCCTCATGGATTGCAAACTATCCAATGGTCAACACGCCAGTCCTCATGTTCTCAAGATGATTGGGATCATCGAGAGACTTGAGTCTTTGGGAACTCAGTTTTCCAAGGATTTGGCTGTTGACATAATCCTCCGTTCCCTTCCTGACAAGTTTGGTAACTTTGTCATGAACTTCAACATGCATGACTTCGATAAGTCGTTGTCGGAGTTGCATAACATGATCAGCACGGCTGATACTGCGTTGAAGGGTGGGAAGAGCTCTACCCCTACTCCCTCTGTTCTGATGATTCAGAACAAGAAGGCCTTTAAGAAAGGCAAGGGGAAATGGAAGGGAAAGGCCAAGACTGGAACAGTCAAGGCCCAGACTTCCAAAACTCTGGGTAAAGGTCCTAAGGGGACTGACCAGTGTCATTATTGTAATACACCTGGTCACTGGAAGAGGAACTGCAAGAAGTACCTCGAAGATAAGAAGAGTGGAACTCTTCCGACAGGTATATTCGTTATTGAAGCTTTCATCACCTCCAATAACTCTACTTGGGTACTTGACTCAGGATGTGGTTCTCATATTTGTCGAAATATGCAGGTATTACATGACAATAGAGCCCTTCGGAAGGGAGAGGTGGACTTGCGGGTAGGCAATGGAGCAAAGGTTGCTGCAGTTGCCGTGGGCAAGATAGATTTAAAACTACCATCCGGGATGGTCTTAGTTTTAAATAATGTATATTGTATTCCAACTATTTCTAGAAATATTATTTCCATATCTGTTTTGAACAATGATGGTTTTACCATCCTTATGGAAAGGAATATATGTTCTATTAATCGTGATGGTTTACTTTATGCAAAAGCTTCAAACCAAAATGGTCTTTTCATACTAGATGAGGACCATGAGGTATATAACGTAAATATTAAAAGGAACAAGCCTAACGACTTGAATCCTACCTACCTATGGCATTGCAGACTTGGTCATATAAATGAAAATCGCATCAAGAAACTCCACGAAAGTGGAATTATTGAGTCACTTGATTTTGAATCATATGACCAATGCGAATCATGCCTTTTGGGCAAGATGACCAAATCACCTTTCACTGGAACGAGTGAAAGGGCAAGTGATTTATTGGGGATAATACATACCGATGTATGTGGTCCAATGAACACTCCTGCAAGAGGTGGTTTTCCCTACTTCATTACCTTCACGGATGACTTTAGCCGTTATGGCTATGTCTATCTAATGAAGCACAAGAGTGAAGCCTTTGAAAAGTTCAAAGAATTCCAAAATGAAGTAGAGAATCAACTCGGCAAGACTATTAAGACTCTTCGATCCGATCGAGGAGGCGAATATATGAGCCACGAGTTTGACGCTCATCTTAGAGATTGTGGAATTGTTTCACAACTCACACCGGCCGGAACACCACAGCATAATGGTGTGTCCGAAAGGAGGAATCGCACTCTGTTAGACAGTTTGCGATCCATGATGAGTCGAACCGACCTACATGTCAGCTTCTGGGGTTACGCGTTGCAAACTGCCGCACTTACCTTAAATAATTGTCCAACCAAGTCAGCTGAGAAAGTACCATATGAGATGTGGTTTGGGAAACGTCCCAAGATTAGCTTCCTCAGGGTTTGGGGTTGCTTGGCCTACGTCAAGAAATTGAACGTAAACAAGCTAGGCCCAAAGGCTGACTTGTGCCATTTCATTGGTTATCCAAAGGAAACCAAAGGGTATTATTTCTACCTTAAGCCAGAAAATAAGATTTTCGTGGCTAGGACAGCACATTTCCTTGAGAAAGAGTTCTTATCAGGAAATGTCAAAAATACGGTACAACTTGAAGAAGTTCAAGATGATGAGCCGAATGAGTTAATGAACTCATTCGACACGTTTAATGAGCAAGTTGAGTTGTCGAACTCAAGAAACTCATTGAATGAGAGAGATGGTTATTGAACCCAAGTGTCTCATCAAATGAGCAAGTCGAGTTAACGAACTCGGCAGGCTCACTTCAGGAAGTAGATCCTCCATTCATGATGGATCCTATCTTGGACCCTAGATCCACGGTAGATGAAACTCCTGAAGAAGTACCGACCCTTAGGAAGTCCAGTAGGACTCGTCATGTTCCCGATAGATGGTATTGAGAATCCTTCTTGATAGAAGACGACGAGCCTTATACTTATGGAGCCGCAATGAAAGGGCCAGATAGCGAGTCATGGCTTGAAGCCATGAAATCCGAGATAGACTCTATGTACCAGAATGATGTCTGGACATTGGTTCACTTACCCGAAGGTGCTAGACCTATCGAGTGTAAGTGAGTCTTTAAGAAAAAGCTTGATAAAGATGGAAATGTCCATATTTACAAGGCTAGACTAGTGGCGAAGGGTTTCAAACAAATTCATGGTATTGACTATGATGAAACCTACTCACCGGTAGTCATGTTCAAGTCTATTCGGATCCTCTTAGCCATTGCCGCATATTATGACTATGAGATATGGCAAATGGATGTAAAGACCGCTTTCCTTAATGGAAACCTTGAGGAGGATGTGTACATGACACAACCTCCAGGCTTTACATGTCCGAAAGGACCTAAGAAGGTATGTAAGCTTCAGAGATCCATTTATGGACTCAAGCAAGCTTCTCGCAGTTGGAACCTCCGATTCAATGAAGCAATTAAAGAATTTGGCTTCATTCAGAATGAGGAGGATGCTTGTGTATACAAGAAGGTAAGTGGGAGCCACATTGCATTTATAGTCCTGTATGTAGATGACATACTGATCATTGGAAACAACAAACCACTCCTTGAGTCAGTCAAGACATGGTTGTGTAAGTGTTTCTCAATGAAGGACTTAGGAGAGGCGCAGTATATCCTTGGAATCAAGATATATCGAGATCGAGCCAATAGGTTGATTGGCCTGAGACAGGCCACTTATATTGATAAGGTTCTGAGACGATTCGATATGTTCGATTCCAAAAAGGGAATACTGCCTATGACAACTGGCACTATTCTCGGCAAAAGTCAGTGCCCCACCACTGACGTCGAGAAGGAGAACATGAGTAGAGTCCCGTATGCTTCAGCCATAGGATCTATCATGTATGCCATGTTGTGCACTAGACCAGACGTATCGTACGCTCTGAGTCTGACCAGCCGATATCAAGCGAATCCAGGCAACTGCCATTGGACCGCTGTGAAATCTATCCTTAAGTACTTGAGAAGGACTAAGGATATGTTTCTGGTATATGGCGGAGATGAGGAATTGATTGCAAAAGGTTTCACCGATGCCAGTTTCCAAACCGATCGAGACGATTTTCGTTCTCAAACCGGGTTTGTATTCTGCCTGAACGGTGGAGCCATCTGTTGGAAGAGTTCCAAGCAGGACACAGTTGCAGATTCTACTACGGAGGCCGAGTACATTGCAGCTTCTGAAGCAGCCAAGGAGGCATGTTGGCTTAAGAAGTTTATGACTGAGCTTGGGGTAGTTCCTAGCGCTGATGGTCCAATTGAGTTGTTATGTGATAACACTGGAGCCATAGCACAGGCTAAGGAACCCAGGGCTCATCATAAGTCCAAGCATGTCCTCAGGAAGTATCACCTCGTCCGTGAAATGTTCCAGAGAGGTGACATCAAAGTATCCAAAGTAGATACAGACGACAACGCAGCTGATCCCTTGACTAAACCATTGCCTCAGACCAAACATGAGTTCCATACTTCAGCTATTGGACTTAGACTTAGGTCCGAGTGGTCTTAGTCTTAGTGGGAGCTTTATTTCAGTTTATTTGATTTATATGTATGAAGTATACTTTTGTAAAACTCTTATTGTTGAATAAAAGTATTACTTCTTGTTTATTGATTGTCTATTCTTTTATAGCACTTGAATAAACAATTGAATATTTAATCATAGTTGTATGATAAATATTTTAATTCCCATGTAATCACGAGTTCTTGAAGAGGAGCCAATAAGTGTATTGGCTAAGGAACCCCTTTTTCAAGACAAGAACTATGGTGATTACATTGTCCCTAGTGGTATGTCCCGGCGTTTTGGGAACGGACACAACCAAACTAGTGTGTAATGATTCGTTTGACTTTGTTTCTTAAGTCAAAAGGATGGTCCAAATCATTACATGGGTTCATTGTCAAGAGAGTCTTGACATGGTACTGGACAGTGACCGTTGTGAAGTTATAGAAGAGATCTTGTGTCCTATATTTCACACGAGCCATATGATAGAGGTTCTGAGACCTACATGCATATCATTCTCATGCTACGTGAGCATGAGGCTTTGACTACTTCTGGACCCATCCGTTACTGGTGGTAATGGGGTACGTTGGGTCTTATGTGAATGTAGTGGTGAGATGATCGGTGATGCATTGGTAGGGTCTTTGTCCACCCTGGTATACAGGAAAGGTTTTTCTGGCCACTCGGAGAGTGAGTCTTACTTATGAATTCACCCGTTATGAACGGGAGTGAGACTATCTCGTGTTCCGAGAAATTATGTCATAGGAGTTGGCGACACGCTTTCTTGCTTTAGCCTATGACGAAAACCGAGGACAAAGGGAATCATGTGACAAGGATGCAAGTGTACATCCAAGACATTGGTAATAGTCCAAGGGCAAGTGGGAGTGTTGGAAATTGATGTGTCAATTTCCTCAATTAGTGCCCGTGAACTATATCATCTATATATACGGTTCAACAACCGATAGTTATCTGAACTATCAGTAGTCTCACCCGAGATAATGTCGGGGGTCATCGAATGGCAGACTAGGCTCTCACGATGATCTTCGGGATTCGTGTATACGGTCTTATACGTTGAATCCCGATGCCTTCGTTACTCGGGCCATGAGGTCACACACGTAACAATTACCGAAGATACTTTCGAGTAGTGACCCGAAAGTGAATAAGGGATTTGATCCATATTGAGGAATTTCGGTTCGATCGAGATCGTGTCCCGACCGAACCGATGGTGCGCCCGGAATTGGTTCCGGACACACCATTTGGGGTTTATGTATATATATATATATGTGAGATATATATATATATTATCATTTATTGAAATGATTTAATTAATTAATGAATTAATTAAATAAGTTCCATCATCATGAATGGTTGACATCTTGGTGGCTACTTTATGCCTTGGGAAGGCTTTGTAAGTCTTGGGAAGAACTCTTGTAAGAGAATCTTCCATGGACCAAGAGGCATTAACCATATGGATGGTTAATGTGTTTGTTTAGTGTATAATGTGTTTCATCATCCATTCTATATCATAAGATGATATAGAATGGGTAGATTATTAAGCTAAGTATCACATAACTCTTGTTAGAGAACAAAAACAAACACACACACTTCATCTTCAAACCCTCTAGCAAAACTCTAAGTGTTAGAGTATAGAAATTGTTCTATAGTTTGCTATAGTAGTTAGACTACACACTCCTCAATAACACACACTAGTCCAAGTGTGTCTTATTGCTATCTAAGGTATTGGTGTGGACTATTTCATAGTATTTCCATATCACCTTGGTGATAGAAATTTCTTCAAGAAGAAAGCAAGGAGCAAGGTGTGGGGATAAGCACTTGAAGATCATATCGCTTCCGCTCACGCTTCAAAGGTATATCTTTGTAGCCACACTCTTTGATTATGTTAGTTGTAGCATATTCACACTATCTTTAAAAATATACTTCTATGAGCTAGTTCTATTGTGTAAGTTCTAACGATCAACGAATTAGGGTCTTCTAGACATATGAACTATCGTAGTTCATTGTGTCTTGCAACCCCGGGATATTCCAACAAATATAATAATAGTTTATATAAATATTAAAACTTTATACAAAATAATTAATGTCATAAAATAAATTATAAAATTATAAAGAAGATAATTAATGTAGGTAAATAAATATTTAATTAAAAGTTATAATATCTAAAATCCAAAAAGTAAAATATTACATAAACAAGGCCTAACAAAAAAAATTATGATTAATAGTCATATATATGTATCGACTGTCTCATCATCACTTCTTCATACACACAATATATCAAGATATACAGTAATTGGACAGTTTACCAATCAGAGCCATTGACAGCATAAATCATTATCAATAATCACATCGCAACTAATAAGCAAAATTTGTACCCAAATCAATATTAAAATAATATTTTAACAATAATAGTAACAAAAAGATGCAAAAAAAAAACTAAAAATTCAATTTTAACCATAAGATAACATTATCATAATTAAAATAGAGAATTACATTAAAAATATATAACACCAAAAATAAATTGAATAGAGAATAAGAAAAATATTATTAATCCGTTCGACAGAAATTTCGTCATCAATTGAAGTAGATAATTTGGAGAAGAAGTGTTGAAGAGAAAAAGAAAGGTGTAATATCTGAGGTTAGATTTGGACAAATTGATTTTTTGAGAGAATTGTGGGATTCAGTCATTAAGAGGAGAAAAATAAGTAGTTAATTTTGACTTAAAATTTCGTTAATGATTTCATTCAGATCTGAATTTATTAAGTACTTAAATTTCTTTGTTAACAAACAGACTTAATAAAATAAGTACTGAATTAATTAATTTTAAGTACTTAATGGATTTAACAAACAGGTCCTTAGTCTTTTTAAAAAATAACCATCAAGATTTGAACTTCTGACCTCCAGTCTTGTAGATGACAAACCCCGATCATAGCTTTCAACTTTGAAAGTTTTATTATATCTATTGTGTCCAATTTTTAGATCAAAATATGTTTTTTATATTGTATAAAATCATGCGATAAATACATCAAATTATAATTTTTTAATGTAGTTTATCACAATTATATATTAACAACATATTTTTGGTTTAAATGAAAATTATATATGCAATTAAGGAATTAAGGAGTTAAACTTGACCATTTTGATTGTTCAAAATACATTGAATAGTCTCTCCATTTTTTAGTTGTCGTTTGAGCCATTTGCCCATAGATTAGAAAAAATAAAAGTAGTCAAAAAGTACATTAAAAGTGTAAAATGACAATTGATTGTATCTATTGGATGATTGATTACTTCTATACTAAAGGTTAGCAAAAAATACATTGACAATGTAAAATTTCAACGAATAATACTAGAACGACAATTAAAAGAAGAGAGAGGCTAGAACGACAATTAAAAAAAATACAGAGGGAGTGACATTTTAGGGTACATGTAGTATTATAAATTAGTGTATCATAAAATTAAGGAAGGGACTAGTGAGTATGAACATAATGTTTCATCATTTGTTGATTTCTTAACTAGGTTTGTAAAGGAATCGAACGATATTGAACTTCGTCTTGGTTGGATTCTGTTGGAATGTGATTTCAAGGTTCAGTTCGGTTTAAATTTCAACGAACCGAAAAAATTTGAAGTTTAGTTCGATTAAGCAAAAATGGTTCGATCGAACTACATAAAATCGAAGCTCGAATCGAACTGTTTGAATATGTAATTTATCGAATAGAAAGATTCTTTTACAAGCCTATTGACAAGTTGCAAGGCCTGGATTTCTTCCCTTGCCAGTATCTTTGGGCCTCATATACCACCTGACTGCACCAATTAAAATGGTCCCAAAGAATAGGAAACCTTTCTGTTTCCTTCTAATTGTAAGAATATTGTGGAATGGATCATCTGTATTACTGAATAACGATACATATTTATACATGAAGATGCATACCACTACGAACTAATACAGTCAACTAATGAGTAATGACCATTAATGTTAATAATAGTCACTAATGCTAATAATGGTCACTAATACTATATGGTCAATGGTCAAATATACAACGAATGGTGTCAATGGTCAAATATACAATTAATGGTGTAATAATTCTAATACACCCCCTCAGTCGGAGCGGGAGGAGGACGGATGCTCAGACTGTCTCGAAAGTCGGTGAATAACACTTGGGGAAGCCCTTTGGTGAAGATGTCTGCGATTTGGTATCTTGATGGCATATGTCGGACACGAACTTGACCACGGGCAACCTTTTGGCGAACAAAGTGTATATCTATCTCAATGTGCTTGGTCCGTTGATGCTGAACTGGATTCTCGGATAAATAAATAGCACTGACATTGTCACTGTAAACAATGGTGGCAGATGTGAGAGGGTGGTGCAATTCCAGGAGCAGATTGCGTAGCCAGAAAGCCTCAGCTACTACATTAGCAACCCCTCGATATTCAGCCTCGGCACTGGACCGTGAAACAGTAGCCTGTCTCTTGGAGGACCAAGAAATAAGAGTATCACCAAAAAATACGCAGTACCCGGAAGTAGACCTGCGAGTGTCAGGACAGCCTGCCCAATCTGCATCTGTATATGAAACTAAAGAACACGAGGAGGATTTGTACAAGTGTAAGCCATAATCCAATGTTCCTTGTAAGTATCGCAACACTCGTTTAAGTGCTAGTATATGGTCTGTCATGGGTGCATGCATGTGAAGACAAAGTTGCTGAACATCATAAGAGATGTCGGGTCTAGTAAAAGTGAGATACTGCAAGGCACCGGCCAGGCTCCGAAACAAAGTCGGATCATCACATGGGGACCTGGAGTTGCCACTGAGTTTAGACTTAGTATCAATAGGGGTGGCAGAAGCATTGCACGAAGTCATACCTGCTTTCTGGATAATAGACTCAGCATACTGTTTCTGAGAAAGAAAGAGACCACCTGTATGATGGGTGACAGCAATACCCAAAAAATAACTGAGACGGCCCAAATCTTTCATGGCAAACTCAGTACTGAGAAGCGAAATAAGATATTTGCGTAGCGTCTTAGAGGAAGCTGTAAGTATGATGTCATCAACATAAAGTAACAGGTAAGCAATGTCAGACCCCTTCCTGTAAACAAACAGAGAATGATCAGAAGCACTATGAACAAAACCAACAGTTGAGACATAGTCAGCAAACCGTTGATACCAAGCCCGAGGAGCCTGCTTTAGTCCATATAAAGACTTGCGCAGTCGACATACATGATCAGGTAGAGCAGGATCCCGAAAACCCATTGGCTGGTACATATATACATTTTCATGTAACTCACCATGAAGAAAAGCATTTTTAACATCAAGTTGATGAATAGACCAAGAATTAGATAGTGCCAATGTCAAAACAGTGCGAATAGTATCCGGTTTAACCACCGGACTAAAAGTATCACCACAATCAACGCCAACCTGTTGAGTTTTGCCATCCCCTACAAGACGAGCTTTGTAACGCTCAAAAGAACCATCAGAGTTCAATTTATGACGAAAAATCCACATCGACCGAATTATATTAACACCCGAAGGGCGAGGTACTAACTCCCATGTATTATTTTTAATTAAAGCACCATATTCGTCGCACATGGCCATTTTCCAGTTAGGATCATTAAGGGCCGCCACTGGGTTCTTTGGAAGTGGGGAGAGAGTGGTGGTGTGTAATAGATACTTAGGATTGGGTTTGACTATTCCATGTGAGCTACGGGTGACGGGACGGTGAGAGACGGTGGAGGAAGCTTTAGTTTGGTTGGCTAGAGGTGCGGGGATGGTGGAGGTGGTAGGTTAGGGGAGACTTGGGAGATTGGTTAGAGCTGGAATGGGGGAGGTACAGGATTGGGTGGGAGAAGGTTGAGAGCCGTTGGGCTGGTCTGGAGAAATGGGAACCGAATGAGGGGAGGATGGGGCAGGAGGTGGTGAGCATGAGAGTGGAGATTGGGAAGCGGGAGCGGGTAACATGATGGAAGGATGAATGAATGAAGGGTGTGGGGTGTCATCATTGGGCCGAGGGGATGGGGTGAGGGTGGCACCAATTTTTGCAAACGGAAAATGATCTTCGACAAAGTAAACATGCCGATTAATTATAATTTTACGAGTTGCAATATTATAACATAAGTAACCGCGATGATTGGATGGATACCCAAGGAAAACACATGGAGCGGAACGTGGTTGAAGTTTATGTATGGTGGTGGAGGAAAATAGAGGATAGCACAGACAACCAAACACACGTAGATGTTCGTAGGTAGGTTGTTTTTGATAGAGGTAGTGGGTAGGAGTAAGGTAATTTAGTGTCTTATGGGGAATTATGTTGAGAAGGAGGGTGGCTGTTTGAAGGGCGTGAGGCCAGAACGATTGGGGAACAGATGCATGAGTGAGCAAGGTGCGGATTATATTATTTGTAGTACGCAAAGTGCGTTCAGCTTTGCCGTTTTGAGGGGAAGTATAGGGGCAAGATAGACGGAGGGTAATACCATGGTTGTGACAGAATTGAGTGAGGATATTATTCTTAAACTCAGTGCCATTATCACATTGGATACTTTTAATGTTGAGATTAAAGTGAGTGGTGATGAATGCACGAAACATAATGATAGTGGAGCACACTTGAGATTTATGAGATAATGGAAAAGTCCAGAGAAAATTGGTAAAATCATCAAGTAAGAGTAAATAATAACGATGACCAGTGCTACTTAAAACAGGAGATGTCCAAATATCGCTATGAATAATTTCAAACGGCATAGAAGTAGTAGGTAAGGAACGACTAAAAGGAAGTTTAATGTGTTTGCTGAGAACACACGATTGACAAAATGTCGAAGTACTGCCATTACATTTAATTAAATTATTTTGTCTAAGGGTAGCAAAGACAGGTGCTCCCGGATGACCTAACCGTTGATGCCAGAGATTAGGAGAAATAACGGAAAGATGACACTGGGAAGAGGAGGTGGTCGAATTGGTGGAGGAGACTGGAGGTATGGAGAATGGGTAGAGGTCGCCCGTGTTGTCACATCTTAGAAGCCTAGTACCCGTCCGAAAATCCTTCACATAAAAACCAAACGGGTCAAACTCGATGGATACGAAGTTATCAGATGTGAATTTACGAACAGAGACTAGGTTCTTTATGATGCGAGGGACGTGCAAGACATTATTTAATTGAAGAGGTGGGTGGGGTGGTTGGAGTGTAGTGTGACCATGACCATTTACTGGAATGGAATGACTATTCCCAACAACGACATTATGATTGCTAGAATTAAAATAAGTGTGAAGAGTACCTCGATCCGAAGTCATGTGAGATGTGGCGCCAGTGTCCATATACCAATTCTGGTCTGGTGGATCAATGCCGAGTGTGTGCATAGCTTGCTCAATATCCGTGGCGGAATAGGCCTGTGAGGGTCCGGGAGAAGGTCGTGGACCAAGTATGCCGGAACCGTGCGAAGGATTACGAGGCCTTGTCCAATTATTGGATGGATACGGACAAGGGGCAGAACTGTTTGGCCAAGGATGAGCGGACCACGGGGTGGACCAATCTGCTGAGTCGGACCAGGAGCTGTTGGACCAGGAAGGAGCCCGTCTGGGTGGTCTGGTCTGCCAGGGCTGAGATCTGGCTGGGCTGTAGCGTCCGCCCCGGCCTCGTTGGGCTGTCGGACGCGGTCCAAACTGCTGATGGGCTGAGCTGGGATGGGCTCTAGGCTGAGGTTTCCTAGGTCGTGCAAGAGCGTACTGATTGGACTGAGAAGAGCCGTGAGTGATTAGGGCTTCAGGCATGAGATTTTGTGGTTTGAGTTTCTTAGCGAGTCCGGTTTCTTCCAAGATAATCATAGATCGTGCTTGGTAAAATTCAGGTGGGGGATTGGATTGGCGAATAATCGTACCAACACTACTATATGCATCCGTGAGGCCTGAAACCAACTGAAGCACCAAACGATTATTGGCAACGGGAGTGCCAACATTACGGAGTTGATCGGCTAAGTTTTTCAAGTGTTGACAGTAGGCCGTGGCAGATGGGAAATCGGCCATGTGGGTGCTAGAGAATTCTTGTTCCAAAGAGACTGCACGAGAATTCTGATTATCCTGAAAAATATTACCCAATCGGGTCCATGCATCGGCGGCAGTTAACCCGGGTTCAATAATCGTATGAAGAAGGTCCGCCGATATTGTAGCATAGATCCATTTTAACACAGTAGCATCAAGGGTTGCCCAGCTGTCATCATAATTTATGGACGGATCGACGGGTTCGAGAGGCAAAATATGGTGAAGAACTTGTGTAGATCGACAATGAATTTTAAATAATTCAGCCCATGTAGCATATAGGATATTTTCCATGTCAAGGGTGACGCTAATATGAGATTGAATATTAGAGATGGTCATAGCAGGGTGAGTGCGTGAGGTTGTATGAGGGGGGAAAGGAGGGACGGTGGGGCCTTGGGAATTGGTGGGGGATGAACTTTCAGTGGCCATAGTGATGAAGACAGAATGGTGTGGGGGATAAGTATGAAGGCAGAGGCACAGGAGATATGAGAAGGAGAAAGAAAGAAAATTTAGGTTTGGGATCTATTTGGCTCTGATTACCATGTAAGAATATTGTGGAATGGATCATCTGTATTATGGAATAACGATACATATTTATACATGAAGATGCATACCACTACGAGCTAATACAGTCAACTAATGAGTAATGACCATTAATGCTAATAATAGTCACTAATGCTAATAATGGTCACTAATACTATATGGTCAATGATCAAATATACAATTAATGATGTAATAATTCTAATACTAATTTCTATATATGGACTACGATCATGTCCTCTCAAATCTCAATCCAAATGTTTTGGTTAGAACTTAGAATATTATGAATTATTTTCTTGCAAAAATGCCACTCATTTAAAAGGATATTTAAGAGAATGGTAATGTGAATATGGAGATCGAATTCAATGGACAGTGGCAGATCTAGGAGTTTTAAAGTGTGTTCGAAATTAGCATAATTTTTAAAGTGCATGTTCAAAACACTTAAATATATTGTTAGACTTAGTTAATCGACTAGCCTAGTGGAAAAGGCTCCTGCCAGTGACCACTGACCAAAAGATCCTGGATTCGATACTCACCTCATCGCTAATTTACAAAACAACAAATATTGTTAGGCTAATGGGTGATTAGCCCATAAACCCATTAAATGTTAATATTTACATTAATTTTTCCTTTATATATATAATTTTTTTTTGCAAAAAAAAGTGTCTATTCGAGTGAATACCGGTGAACTCAATGCTAGTGATAATGGGCTCTATGTTATACATATTTGTGTAATCGTATATAATTGGATAATGTAAATCATATAATGTGACAATCTTGTTGAGAAATTATTTTCGTGCTTATGTATGATTTCAAATGAGGGTCATGGGTGTACTCCTCTTTTTCTGATCTTGGCTTGCTTTTCAAGTCAAATTTTACTGTTTCATTGACTTAGTACTCATTTAGGAACACTACAGACAGCAATATGCAGCTCAGCATCTGGTACTTGTATCAACTTCTGGTACCACAACAAGAATTGCCCGAACAAACAACGATTAATTGATTAGATATTTTGTAAATCGAGAAATGCGCTCTACGCTTATGATATGGTCAGTATCAATGTCACCGGGTTATTAAGCTGGGAGGAGAGAATGTTGACATTTAAGTAGTCAAAATGCCAAACATAACAACTACTCCATCCGTTCTTAAAAGATTGTCACATTTTGACTTTTGTTAGTCAAACATTACAAAATTTGATTATAAATTCTCATTAAATGATAAGAAATTATATAGTCTTGTGGTACCTTGTTAAATTCGTCTCAATATATATTTTTCAAATATTAACTTTTTATAATTTATTCGCATGTAAAATAATAAATACTCCCTCCGTCCCTAAAAGATTGTCACATTTTGACTTTTGTTGGTCAAACGTAGTAAAATTTGATCATGAATTCTCATTAATCGATAAGAAATAATATAGTCTTGTAGTACCTTGTTAGATTCGTCTCAATATATATTTTTAAAATATCAACTTTTTATATATTTTTTGCATGTAGAATAAAAGATATTTACGTTTTAAATCATGTTTTGTTGACTATCAAAAGTCAAAATATGACAATCTTTTAGGGACGGAGGGAGTATTTATGTTTTAAAGTGTGTTTTGTTGACCACCAAAAGTTACAATGTGACAATCTTTTAGGGACGGAGGGAGTATTAAATCTTAGCACAGAATAATGTGGAAGAAGCTAAAGATTGTTTATGTAATAATAATGTAGGTTTTCCATGAATTGGTCTTTCAAGCAGAAGCATGAAAATTGCGGAATACTTCTTGAATTAATGTATTTTTAATTTCATTAGTCTAATAATTTCATTTTAAAGTTTTTTTCAAAGTATTGGGCGAGCGTTGACTTTTGGATATTGATGTACCAGCCATGATTAATGCATATATACATATTGACTATAAATTAGATACTAGTAGTAGCACTTTTAATTAATCTTTGATTCACCCTTGAGAACTAACTGTAGTATAATTGTTTAGAGCACAACTCTTTTATTATGTTTAATCTCCGTATATAACATCGACTTGTTAGGATTACTCTACGGGCTTAAAGTTATCAAATAGTTCACTATAATGAAAAAAATTGACCAAAAAGGTTCTGGGTTCGAAACTCACCTCATCGCTAATTTACAAAAAAAGAAAAAGTTATCAAATAGTTCACTATAATGAAAAAAATTGATTACAATTTATCAAACTATGATCTCAGATGAATATAATTATTAGTCTACAATATTCATAGAATAGGATTATAAGAGTCAATGTTCTTATTTATATAATTAGTCTCTTAATAATATTTATGAAGAAGCCGCTCTTTATGAACACTAAGAAAATTTCAATCAGAATCCAAACAAGCTTCGAAAAAAATTCAAAATCCGTCCTGGAACGGGCCTTCTTGGGCATGACTTTGCCCGTGACGGTAGCCACCGTTGGCTTCGATTTCCTTGAATTGAAGCCATGTTCAACAACAATAATAATCAAGCTTGAGCTTCGAAGGTGGCTCGACCTAGTATGCCCAATTTTCCATCAAGATCCCATTAAGCCCGATAATGGCTCGATTGCGTACCAACCTGTAACACATATGGGAGGCAAATGAATTAAATACAAGCAAGAAGCAATGACCTAATCAAATCTAACAAGTTACACTACAAAGAATAATTGATGTAAAGTAACATAAAAAATACATGCTATTTTATTATACAAGCCAAGCCTTGTCTAATTAGTGGTTGAGCCATAGAGAGAAGCAACAAAGAACTAAAAGATAATGTTAGATATTGCTAAATCACAATACACAAACATTTATTAATATTTGCATGAAGTCCAAATTTATGTATTTGAAATGAGTACATGATCAACTCCATGCACAACTAATTAATCAAGGCATCTCTCTATTTTTTTGGTTTTTGTTTTGTAATGGGGACTCGCAACCATTATTCACTATAAAGTAGAGCGAGTAAACATTGAGTAGATGATTCTCGAATTGATGCAATAGTCTGCAAACTACATCAGCTAATTCATGAACATATATACAATCACGAGGTCATCTATTCCACCAACTTAGCCACTTTACACGTATACATCTCTCTTTTACTGAATAATGAATATACATGGGCCAAGCTTTTTTAAGGCCAATGATTGGTTTTATGAAGAATATTTTTATTGATAAGGCTTTTGGTAGGTATATATTCCACGAAGCCAAACAAAGAGGGTACGGTAGATGATTAGCACGAGGTAATTTACAACTATTTTCAAATGTGAATCCACCAATTTACAAAAACAAAAAGAAAATACAATTATTTATAAATTTATAAATGAAAAAGTTGCCTAATAAATAAACTTTGTGTTTCGACCTAATTAATTATAAATAATAACTTTAAAATAAATCAAGTGATTTAACTTTTGAAATATAATTTGTTTTATTTTGATGTAAGAAACAAAGGGAGTCCAAATGTGGAAGGGTATAATTAAGTATAATTCTGTGCCTGATGTGGACCCCACTATGGATATTTGTATGTGGGTCCATCTATATATAGAAGGCCCACCAAGACTAACGGACTCAGATCCGTGAACACGCGTTCAGTGGACACGATCCGCATAAGAGCCCGTGAATACTAGGGTTAACTCTCGCCCATTCAGGAAGAGACACGCGTCCATCCTAGGGCGAGATATCCGGAGCCCAAATACTATAAATACAGGGCACACTTCTCCAGAGAAGGTAATGTGCATTTGACCCTGACTATTATATTCCAAACACTGTTGACTGACTTGATCGTCGGAGTGTTTGTGGTCGAACTCCGACCACACTTTCAGGTCGATGCCGCCCAAGACACGTAACACCAGTAAAGCAACTTCTTCCCGTCCACCAGTCCCTCAACCTATATCAGCCATGTCACGTCCAGAGCCACACCGGGAGGAATCGACGAGGGATTTGAGGGATCAGTTGAACAAAGGCAAAGGAGTCATGGATCCGCGAGACGAGGGAGATCAAAGATCTCAGGCCGTCCCGGACTTAAGAGATCGTCTAAATCAGAGCCGTCATAGCGAACCGTCTGCGCGGTCAGGAGCTGTTCGTAGGCCGTCAAGAGCAGAGATTAGGGAAGGATGCGGGGAGTCCCAGATGTGCCGACAAGAAGAATTGCGTGGCAAATCAATGGCGCCGTCTGTGGGGAATCGAACAAATATGCCACACCGTTCTCAACCCAGAGCTCACGATGCGGACTCGCGCAACAACCAGGGGGCATCCCTTATTGCTGGCCTTAACATCAATGACGAAATCGACCGTGAGGTACGCCGGCGAGTACGTCTCGAATTGGAAGCCCGCGACGCGGCTGCGGCAGCAAAAATACCCGTTATAGACGTCCCGTCAACGCCCCCGCCGGTAATCGTACCACCCCCAGCCCCTGCAGTTGTACAACCTGTTAGTACCGATCCAGTAATGGCTAAACTACTTGAAGAAATGGCGTTGCTCCGGCAACAAGTGACAAGTATATCTGCGTCTCGCACCCAACCAGTGGTGGCCCATACGCAGATGCCTTTTTCAGCCCGCCTCCAAGCGATCGCCCCTCCTACCGGTTTCACGTTACCACAGTTTACACAATATGACGGTACCACGGATCCACAGAAACACTTACAAGGATTCCTTACCCAAATGACTATGGCGACAAACGAGCCAGACCTTTATGCTAAAGCCTTCGCTAGCAGCTTGCGAGGAAAAGCTTTGGATTGGTATATGGAACTGCCTGCTAACTCGTTAGATACATGGCAGCAAACGGCTACTGCTTTTCTTGCCAAATTTGGAGCAGCCATCCAAGAAGTTGTGGATGAAAAGGTCCTCATGGAAATGCAACAAGGAAAGAATGAATCCCTTCGGGACTTTCATAAACGCTACAATGACATCTTGCTCAGTATTCCCAATTGTGATGCCAAAACGGCATACATGGGTTTCTTCCGGGCCCTCAATTACGGAGCCCTTAAAAAGAATTTGTTGCTCGAAAAGAACCTCTCCAAAGATGAACTCACCGCACGAGTGCGACAATTCATCGAGATGGAAGAGTTAAAAACTAGAGAAAAGAAGGACAACAACAAGGACCTACGCGATAGTGTCCTCAAAAAAGACAAGACTCGCTCCCCGCCTAAACCGAAAATTTTTGAACGGTTGCAACGGGATCGAGGCGCTTATTTCACCCCACCCTATAAACGCAGGGCATATTCACCGCCCCCTCGCGACACCGATCGCAACGGGCCGTCACAAGAATCTGGGGCCGAGAAGCCTCGCACACCATTGAACACGAGTGTGTCCCGCATATACTCAGCAATTGCGGATAAGAATATGCTTCCTAAACCTAAACGGCTTAGCACCGCGCCAAGCAAGCGAGATCGTAACAAGTACTGCGATTACCATCGCGAACACGGGCACGATACTGACGAGTGCCGCACATTGAAGTCAGAAATTGAAAGACTCATTCAACGTGGCCACTTGCAAGAATACACTCGCCCTCAAGCTAATGCACGTGACCAACGCCCCGCGGAACGCACTAGAGATCGTTCTCCTCCACCGGTTAGGCGGCGCATTGAAACAATCTCAGGGGGCAGGTCCGGAGGCGGTGACTCACGCGCAGCCAGGAAAAAATATGCTCGACGGGACGTTTTCTCGTCACATAAGGTTCAGAGCATGTGCAAAGAGCCCATCACTTTTGAGGAAAGAGAGTTGGAAGGGATTGAACTGCCTCACGAGGATCCACTGGTCATAATGCCAGTAATAGCCAACGTAGAGGTAGTACGAATGCTAGTGGACACGGGAAGCTCAGTGGACATATTATACCTGCGTACGTTCGATGCGCTCCAGCTTCCGAGGTCACTCATACAACCCATCCGCACACCTCTTACTGGATTTACAGGACACTCGATTTATCCAGTGGGAGAAGTAGATCTGGACGTAACGATGGGGACCGAGACGGCGATCTCAACAAAACGAATCTCCTTCACAGTCGTTAAACTAGACGACCCGTCATATAATGGAATCATTGGGAGACCGTCATTAACGGAATTCAGGGCTGTGGTTTCGCCCATCCATTTAAAGCTCAAGTTCCCTACAGCCCAGGGCATAGGCGAGATGGCGGGAAGACAGAAGCACGCGCGGAAATGTTACTTATCGTCCGTTCCCGCAGTGGATAAATGTGATGGCGAGCATCCAAATAAGAAGGGGAAGGTAGAGTCTCCCGCACAGGTCAATTCCGTAAGAGTCCAGGATAACTCGCCAACAGAACGGGATAGTGAAAAGAAAGCAGTCCCTCATGAGGAAATCGAGGAGATACCCTTCATAGAAGATGATGTGTCCAAAACTTTCAAAATAGGGACACGGCTGGGGGCAATGCACCGACAAGAGTTGGTTCGGTTGATCAGGAGTTTCCAAGATGTGTTCGCGTGGGGTCCCGATGATATGCCAGGGGTGGACCCCAGTATTGCTGTGCATCACCTGTACCTTGACTCGTCGGTGCGCCCGGTGAAACAGAAGAAAAGGAATTTTAGCGACGAGAAGAATATGGCCATCCGTAAGGAGATCTCCACGTTGATGGAGGCCCGGGCCATTCAAGAGTTACAATTTCCCAGATGGATAGCCAATGTGGTATTGGTAAAGAAACCCAATGGAAGTTGGCGAATGTGCACAGATTTCACCAATCTTAATAAAGCTTGCCCAAAGGACTTCTATCCATTGCCGTGCCTGAATCGTCTGGTCGATGGTAGTGCAGGGTATGAAGTCTTTGATTTTATGGACGCATCGAGAGGGTATCACCAGATCCGGATGGCAGATGAGGACGCAGCCGATACGGCTTTTATCACAGAATACGGGTTATATTATTGGGCAGTCATGCCTTTTGGGTTAAAAAATGCCGGAGCCACGTATCAGAGGATGGTCAACTCCATGTTCGCAGGACAGATTGGGAGAAACATGGAGATTTATGTAGATGATATGTTGGTAAAAAGCAAACTAAAGGGAGATCATATAGCTAATTTACACGAGACACTATCCCGACTGAGAGAAACCCGGCTGCGTATCAATCAGGAGAAATGCTCGTTTGGGGTTACGTCCGGAAAATTCCTGGGATACATGATAAGTGAACGGGGCATTGAACCAAACCCTGACAAAATACAGGCTCTGATCGACATGAGGGAGCCAAAAAGCTTCAAGGACATCCAAAAGCTGACGGGGTGTCTAGCGGCTCTGAACCGATTCATATCCAAGTCAGGGGAGCGAAACCTTCCTTTCTTCAAAGTCTTAAGAAGAGCCAGCCGGATGGAGTTTAAAGAAGCATGGGACGAAGAAAGTTCTGCGGCCTTCAAAGAACTCAAAGCTTACTTGGGATCGCCCCACCTCCTCACACGGCCTGAACCATCAGAAACGTTATTTCTCTACTTAGCCGTGTCAGATGGGGCGGTGAGTAGCGTGCTCGTCAAGGAGATTGAGGCCGTTCAAAGACCGATTTACTACGTCAGCCATGTATTGCACGGGCCAGAAGAGAGATACCCGCTCATCGATAAGTTTGCGTTAGCTGTCGTGGTATCGGCTCGGAAATTGAAGGCGTACTTCGAAGCTCACCCTATATGCATCGTAACAGACCAACCACTTCGTCGAGTGATTGCGAAACCTGCCCTTTCGGGTAGACTCACGGCATGGGCCATTGAGTTAAGCGAATTTGACCTCACCTTCGTGGGACGAGCAAGCCTGAAGGCTCAAGTCCTGGCCGATTTTGTGGTGGAGTGTACGACTAAAGAACCCTATACAGAAAGGGAACCCACGAAGGGCCAACGAGTTCCTTGGGTGGTATTCGTCGATGGGGCTCGCAACCAGAATGGAAGTGGTGCAGGGATCGTCTTCCAAGGTCCTAACAACGAGTACATGGGATACGCCCTACGTTTCAATTTCCCCGCGACAAATAACGAGGCAGAATATGAAGCATTGATAGCGGGGATGCAACTGGCAAAAGAGATAGGCTTGGACAGAATACTCGTTAAGGCAGATTCAAAACTAGTGATAGACCAAGTCAAGGGGGATGCGGAGGTAAGAAGCGAGTCGCTCAGTCGATATAAGGCAATGGTCGATCGACTCAGAGAGCAATTCGACCAGGTAGAGGTTCAACACGTACCGAGAAGCGAAAACGCAGAAGCAGATTTTATGTCCCAGTTAGCTACCGTTCAGTTTGCTGAATTACCATCCGGAGTGAAGGTAGAGGTGCGAGAGCAACCCGCCTATGTGGGCGTGCGAATTGAGACAGTCCTCGAAGACGTCCCCGATTGGCGCACTCCTCTGGTACAGTATTTACTTTATGATACCCTACCAGAGGATAAAGTGATGGCGGCCAAGGTCCAAAGTCGTAGCTTACGATTCCATGTGGAAAAAGGGGAATTATACTGGAAATCGATCGATGGGCCGCTCTTATTTTGCGTAGCAGAGGCCGATATACCGCTGATTCTGACAGAAGTACACGAAGGATGGTGTGGTAGTCATATAGGGGGCAAGGCACTAGCCTTGAAAATCGCAAAGACTGGTTACTACTGGCCCACTCTAGCACGAGACGCAAGAGAATTCGTCAAACGGTGCGACATCTGCCAGAAACATAGTAATGCCCCTCAACTTCCTGCCACCACAATGACCCCCGTCATTAGTCCCATACCTTTCGCGATATGGGGAATCGACTTAGTTGGAAAACTTCCACGAGCGGCTGGGAACGTAGAGTACATTTTGGTAGCGGTGGACTATTTCAGCAAATGGGTCGAAGCGGTTCCCCTATCTAGGATCCGAAGCGAGGAAGTGGTTAAATTTCTGTGGAAAAATATTGTAACTAGGTACGGAGTGCCCCGCGTCCTGGTATCTGATAATGGAACGCAATTCGAAGGACGCCCCGTAGCCTCATTCTGCGAAAAATACAATATTGAACAAAGGTTCGCGCCCGTCTATTATCCTCAGTCTAATGGTCAAGTGGAGGTTATGAACCGAGTCATTATGAATGGGATCCGCAAGAACTTGGGACAAAGTGAGCTCGTGGGGGGCACATGGGTCGAAGAATTACCTACAGTGCTATGGTCCATGCGCACCACCCCATCATTTGCAACAAAGGCCACTCCGTTTAGCTTGGTTTATGGAGCCGAAGCACTTATTCCGGCCGAAGTCGGGCTCCCCACATACCGACAAAGAGGATTCGACGAGGAGCGTAATATAGAACGACTCAAGGACCGAATGCTATTCATCGATGAGGATAGAGACGAAGCATTATACCAAAGTCTGGCATTTAAACAAAGAATGACTAGGGTATATAACAAACGAGTTAAAGGGCGTCAATTCTCATCCGGAGACTTGGCCTTACGATTGTTATCGGCAAGTCAGCCAACCAAGGTGAACAAGCTTAGCCCAAAATGGGAAGGCCCGTACCGCATCAGACGAGTCCTGGGCCCTGGTACATACGAGCTAGAAGATATTGACGGCACGGCGATACCAAGAACATGGCACGCGTCGAAATTAAGGCCATACTATGTTTAGTTTGCTTATGTTTTAAACATTTCAAGACATCCAAGTTGATGTAATCAAGACGTTTTTCACCAGTTCCCATACACTCGTTTAAATAGTTACGCAAAGTTCAAAGTACACTTCGCATTTCACTATGCGAAAAACTTTAACTTTAAACACTATACCCTCGTTTAATAGTTACGCAAAGTTCAAAGTACACTTCGCATTTCACTATGCGGAACACTTTAACTTTACACACTATACACTCGTTTAATAGTTACGCAAAGTTCAAAGTACACTTCGCATTTCACTATGCGAAAAACTTTAACTTTACACACTATACACTCGTTTAATAGTTACGCAAAGTTCAAAGTACACTTCGCATTTCACTATGCGGAACACTTTAACTTTACACACTATACACTCGTTTAATAGTTACGCAAAGTTCAAAGTACACTTCGCATTTCACTATGCGGAACACTTTAACTTTACACACTATACACTCGTTTAATAGTTACGCAAAGTTCAAAGTACACTTCGCATTTCACTATGCGAAAAACTTTACTTTAAACACTATACACTCGTTTAATAGTTACGCAAAGTTCAAAGTACACTTCGCATTTCACTATGCGGAACACTTTAACTTTACACACTATACACTCGTTTAATAGTTACGCAAAGTTCAAAGTACACTTCGCATTTCACTATGCGGAACACTTTAACTTTACACACTATACACTCGTTTAATAGTTACGCAAAGTTCAAAGTACACTTCGCATTTCACTATGCGGAACACTTTAACTTTACACACTATACACTCGTTTAATAGTTACGCAAAGTTCAAAGTACACTTCGCATTTCACTATGCGGAACACTTTAACTTTACACACTATACACTCGTTTAATAGTTACGCAAAGTTCAAAGTACACTTCGCATTTCACTATGCGAAAAACTTTACTTTAAACACTATACACTCGTTTAATAGTTACGCAAAGTTCAACAGGTGCCTCGCATTTATTTTTGCGAGCAGTGGTCAACTTTGAACACTATACAGTCGGTTCTAACCTTCACATTCGTCAGTCGAGAAACAAGTTTACCCAGTTCGAACTGGGATTCGTCTAAACTTCCCAACTCAAATCTATATTTCGACTCTGTAAAACGTGCTGATCACAAGTTTTACAAGGGGGCAAGGGATATAGGAATGATTTGGGATAACCTGTGCGGATATAAACGAATAAAGGTTGGAAACTAAAACAAAGAAGATGCATCAAGCAAGCTGAAAAACGATTCAAAGGAATTACCAACTACTTAGTTCAGAAAATACAGGAAGATAAGTGATGTTCAAATACATTCATAAAAAGCGATTGTTTTAAAATACAAAGGTTCAAGAGTTAGGATCGGTCTTGGGCAGCTTCAAACCAGGCTGGGTCCAGCTCGTTCTGTACCTTGAACTCCTCCAGCTTCTCCGTCAGGATGGGCAGCTCGTCAGAGTAAGTCTCAACAAAGGAGGTCAAGCACTCGGCCATGTCCACCCTCGCCGCAAACGTTACCTTGTCACTATTAGCATAAGCCTCCACCGCAGAAGTAATCAAACTTTGTTGGTCGGATTGGAGTTGGGCCAGAGACGAGTTGGCGGTGGCCGCCTCAGCTTGAGCCGCCGCAGTCACTTTCTCCGCTTCCGCTGCTCGTAAAAGGGCGGCGTCCCGAGCTTCTTGTGACTCAGTTATGCTCTGAGACCAGGTCTCCTGCTCGGACCTTAACTTCGCCACCTCTACTTCCAGCTCCTCTACGCGGGCCCGATGTCTCCTAGCCTCCAGAACCGCCTCCTCGTGCTGCTTCACCTGCACAGCCTCATGCTCAGTCATTTTTTCCAGATGATCAAGTGCAGCCGCACACTCGTTGTCCTTGGTATGGAAGGCCCGCTCCGCCAGGCTGGACCGACGAGTCATGGCGAACACTCCATGAAGAGCCTAGACAGGGTATAGAGAAGATCAGACTTAGGCTATATGTTTTCAACAAAGTAACTAAGGAGAGAATAGAGATCTTACCTTCATCAACACGTACATAACCGCCTCGCCCTGCGCCTCTGCGTCCCTCGTCTCCACGAAGGGAGCAATATCAGCAGGGGTAATTAGGGGCTGGACGGCCTGCATCGCCATCTGTGGAGTGTAAGAGGTGGATTTTTCTATCTCAACCCCGGCCGGACGAAGGGTGTAAGGAGGACGGTTGATACACAAAGACGCGGGCAGAGGAGGTGGCTGGAAAGCTGGGTTGGTGAAGCGAGATTTGAGCGTTCTTGATTGCTCAGCAACCCTAGGAGGCGTATCAGTGGCGGAAGGAGAGCGAGTAACCTCAACAGAGGAAGCTCGAGGAGTCGGATGAGGAGATGGATGAGAGGACCCCCCTCCTACGTTCAAGGGTAAATCAGCAGGAGGAACCGGAGAAGGGGTAGACGGGGTAGGAGAACTTCGAGCCACGGGAGAAGAAGCATTGACGGTCGAGGACGAAACAGTCGAACTCACCTTCTTCCTTTTAAAGATAGAAGGGCGTAAGATTGTCTGCACGGCCGGACGCTTCTGGGCCCGGGATGAAGAAGGTGGTTTGACAAGAGTGGAAGGAAGGAAAGCAGAAGGAATGGTGGACGGGTCTGTGACAGCCCGAGCAACCACAGGTGCGTCAATCAAAGGCATCCGGGCACCCGCCATCTCATCCAGCTCAACACGAGACGGGTCCTCCGTGGCTGTAGCAGCTGACAAGACATCCACTGCAGAACCAAGAAAGAAACATAATATTAGAGATACACATGAAAGGAAACAAAACGAAAACAAAATCAAGGTTATGTCTATACCCCACTCAGGCTCGGCGTCTCGAAACTCTTTGGACGGCACCAAACCCGCCCGAATCAGAACACCCTCTTCGACGAACAAAACCCACGAGAGGGGCGGGTTAAACTCGGTGGTTATCTTAACCCTATAGGACGCCTCGACAGCCGAAGTAGAGATGTTTCCCAAACGGCCTATAGCACTACGAGCCACCGGCCCGATGGGAACATCCGCACTCATACCTCCCTTCACCATAAACCATCGGTTATGCCACCGTCTGTCCTGTACCTTATTGGGACGCGTGAAGATGGCCGCCCCGCTGGGAGTTGTCGAAAAGGTCACTAGGCTGTCGGCCTTATGAACTACGTTGTAGTTTTCCTTAAAAAGGGATACAGTTGGTTCTACCCCTACGACCCTACAGGCCACTTGGAAGGCAGTCAAGAGTAGCCAGGAGCCCGGGTGGATTTGGATGGGAGAGACGGGTATAGAGCGGAGAAGGTTTTCAACAAATCGAGGCATTGGAAGACGAAGCCCAAAAGTAAAGTCCTCAACGTATATGGGAGTCCAGCCATCCTCGTACGACATCAAAGATTCGTCGTCGTAGGGTAGCCGCATCTCAACGAAATCAGGAATAGAAAAATATTCCCGGAAGCCGATGAGATGGGACTCCTTAACAATAGAAGGTAGGGAATGTCTAAGGTAAGTGGGACCGAGAGGGTTCTTCCTACCTTTGGACGATTTGTGACCGCTCTCCTCACGGGGCCCCGAGCTGGAAGCCTCAACTAGCTGATGCTCTATCTCCTCAGCCGGATGTTCGTCCCGCGAAGTATCCTACAAGAAAAACAAAAGCATGAGACGAAGCCATCAGCCAAAAGGTGTCGCGAGCCAACCCGTAAAGACATGTCACGAGGCATTACCTCGCGGGATTGTTCAAGTGTAGCATCGAGGGGACCCGACGGGGCTATGACCACGTCTTCATCTACGTTTATTATCGGAGCAGTAGATTCGTCTCGGGCCATTAGAGGAAGATCTGCGCATAAACACATCAGTTAGACCCAACGCGTCAATATTACTACCACACGCGTCAGGGGTGACAAGTGTCAGAAGATGAAGGGTCATCGGGGTTTCCCGCCTAAACAGATGAACAGTTGGCAGTTGTCAGTGCAACTGTTCATCTTCCAGAAGATGAAAAGGTTTTGCCGGAAACCACCATCTCCGATGGTCGGAAACGGTTGCCACCCTCTTAGAGGTTCAGAAAAACGCCGGGAAAAAGCATACATCTTAAAGATCCAGAAAATATCAAGAGGACAGCATGTAACCACATTAAAGGTCGAAAACACCCAAAAGAAAAATGCACTCAACATTCGAAAAGGTGTCCATTACCCAGAATCATTCATCCCCCAAAATCCTTACAAAATCCAGGCTATAACCATCCCGGAATAGTCACAAAGTCTCCCTAGAATCCATAAATGGTCGTCTATATACTCAAATTCCTACATGCTCTACATTAAAAGTGGAAACCGAAGTACAAAGAAAGAGAACACCAGATAACTACATGCAATCACACATTATCTAGTACAAGAAAGAATGTACTTACCAGGTGGTAGGATAAGGAGAAAAGGGAGGTTGAAGATGGAAAAGTCCGAGAATTGCAGAGAGAATTTAAAACAGAAAGCTTTTCAGAAGATGAGAAGTGAGGTTTGAAGGAAGAAGAAATACCTTTTATAGGTATATAATGGAGACGAAGCGGACCAGGTGTCCAATAAGGACACGCGTAAGAGTATCGACGAATGTCCCATAAGGAAGGGTCCAGTTGTATGTCGAACCATGGATCCATTTCTCGATCGTCGCCCATGGACGAAACGTGGGAGGGATTCTCGAGAAATGACGGGGGCAATGATGTGGACCCCACTATGGATATTTGTATGTGGGTCCATCTATATATAGAAGGCCCACCAAGACTAACGGACTCAGATCCGTGAACACGCGTTCAGTGGACACGATCCGCATAAGAGCCCGTGAATACTAGGGTTAACTCTCGCCCATTCAGGAAGAGACACGCGTCCATCCTAGGGCGAGATATCCGGAGCCCAAATACTATAAATACAGGGCACACTTCTCCAGAGAAGGTAATGTGCATTTGACCCTGACTATTATATTCCAAACACTGTTGACTGACTTGATCGTCGGAGTGTTTGTGGTCGAACTCCGACCACACTTTCAGGTCGATGCCGCCCAAGACACGTAACACCAGTAAAGCAACTTCTTCCCGTCCACCAGTCCCTCAACCTATATCAGCCATGTCACGTCCAGAGCCACACCGGGAGGAATCGACGAGGGATTTGAGGGATCAGTTGAACAAAGGCAAAGGAGTCATGGATCCGCGAGACGAGGGAGATCAAAGATCTCAGGCCGTCCCGGACTTAAGAGATCGTCTAAATCAGAGCCGTCATAGCGAACCGTCTGCGCGGTCAGGAGCTGTTCGTAGGCCGTCAAGAGCAGAGATTAGGGAAGGATGCGGGGAGTCCCAGATGTGCCGACAAGAAGAATTGCGTGGCAAATCAGTGCCAATAGACAATTGCCAAAGTACTCTAATTAAAACAAATTTCTTTTAAGGGAAAGGAATCTTTATATGGCATGTTTTTAGGTGATGAAAGGGAGTGGATGTTGACCTATCAACAAAGGGGATAACACCAAACAAATCCATCTCCATTTTTTGCATTATTATTAATTAAACAACTTGATCTTTCAATTCATTAATATTCTATAATGTTTTTGGTAGGAAAGGCACCTTCATTTTATAATCAATATAATGTTAATCCACCTTCTCTCTTAACACTAAAATATTAAAAGAAATTTTTTAAGATAAATCCAACCATATTAGTTATACATTTCATTTATTGCATTCGGAGATGCGTAGTTGAATAGGATTATCATTCCAATTAATGCTGAATAAATTGAAAGATAAAATTTGACCTAGTGAATAATCGACGACCAAAATAAAATATTATCAGAAACGAAAGTGTGAATTTAATGAAGTATAAGATGAAGGAGATTTGTTTTTTGTGCCTCCATTTTCTTTTTCCTCAACTTTCCTCCCCTTGTTTGTCCTTTGTAGTATTGGGCTGTATAGTTGAAAGTTTGAGATATGTTTGATTTTGTTTTATTGAGATTGTTAAGGTACTACTTCCAATTCTGAAGAGCTCTATAAAGAACCAATAAGAAAGAACAGTCGGTTAGGGAGAGAGAGTGGAGTTGGAGTCATACTCGTTCCTCTACAAGACCCCACCCCCTCTGCTTTTCTGGTGTACAAAATTGTAAATTTGGTTCACTTAAACTTCCATCATTCGATTATACACATTTCAAAAAATATTACACCTAATCATTTCGTTGCGACGGATATTAAGTTTGAATTTTGGGACAAGATGGTTAGATGATCAAATTACATTTTGTGATAATATTGATATTGATTTATTTTTGTTTTATGGTCGTTATTAGCGATTTATTATTACCAAAAACTAACGTCCATTACGATAGAATGACCAACACAATTTTTTTTTTAAATATGTGTGATCGAGTGGAATATATAAAAATATGTGTGATTGAATGATGAAGTGTTATAAATCGTTTGCGGTCTAATTAACATGACTTCAGTCAGTGGCGGAGCCTTTTAGGTTCGTGCATGTTCAGTCGAACAATAACTTTTTTTTGAAAACAAAATTATATATGTATAAAGATAAAAATTAATGTAAAAGTTAGCATTTACATATAGTTAACCTAAGTGTATTGAAAAATCACTTTAAAATTATGTCGATTTCAAACAAACATTTAAAATACCAAGATCCGCTACAGAGTTCAGCCCTTTTAATTTTGATAAGATTGGGGATTAGGGCATTGTTAACATTAATTTAAAAATTCCATTTCGTTACAAGTTAAAATTGTACAAATCTCATTTTTTTTCTTTTCTTTTGTAAATTATAGATGAATAAGTTCCAAACCCAAGACCTTCTAGTCTCTAGCAAGAGCCTTTTCTCATTTTTAAATGACAAAATTATCACAAATATTTCTCAAATACTAACAAAAAAAATTTCATGTCCAAACAAGCTCACAAAAGGCAGAGGAAAAGGGGTCCTAGTTTTGAGACAGCTCTTCATTATTACAAGTACAAGATTTTGTGTACCATAAACTTCAATTTTCAACCCTTCTCATAATTACTGCAAAAACCATATAAACCAAATCCCCAAAGTGGACAATCAGATAGTTTTCCTTCACTGAGAAGCAGAGAGAGAAAGCAAGCAAGCAGATAGATAGATAGATAGAGACCCTCAAAACATGGGAAAAAATAGTTGGCCATACTCAATTATCATCAAGACCATACTACTAATACTAATATAAACACATTTATTTTTATTACAAACAATCACATACTTACAGACACATGTATGCATACAAATATTTTGGTCCTTTCTATTCTTCATAGGCTGCCTTATTTCCTATATATTTTTATTTCACAAGCAACCTTTCCTCCTCTTAGTCCAACTACTGTGCTCAAACTTGCCTACTTTCTCTTCACTTTGCTCCATACTTTTCAAAATACAAAGGTAAACTCTTTTAATATTCCATATTGCAATTTTTTCCAATTTTTTATTTCTTCATATATACTAATTATAATTTATTTTTCATGATTTGTTGGTATATTAGCTTGATTTGGAAGAAGCCAAGAATGGTTTAAGACAAACAAAATAAGAAACTAAAAATTGTAAGAAATCTGCATGGCTAGCCAAGGAGTAGGAGAAGCTGGTCTATCAGGCTCAGGACCTTCACATCATCATCATCATAATATTCCATATGCAGTTTACAGAGGTTTAGATAATTTAAACACAAGTTACATGTAAGATTCTTACTCAAAAAGTCTCATATTTAATTTATGGAGTTTTAATCATTTAATTCTATGCTAATGTTAATATTTTACTATTTTTTGTGTTTAGGAATCAAGAAAGTGCAAATTTTGATTTTGGGGAGTTGCAAGAGGCTATAGTATTGCAAGGGGCAAAGATAAACAATCATGATGAATCCAAACAATGTAAGCTAGCTTTCTATTTTCTTGCCTCATTTGTCTTACGTTTGCAAAGCATAACAAACACCTAAAAAGCAAGAAAAAAAGAAGATGGGGGTTTGAATATTTCTTAAGAAAAGTTTCCATTTTTGATATGGTAATCATTTTTGGGACAAGAACTTGATTGGCGTGGGTACTCATACTAGGAAAAACTAATCTTACATGATATGGAAAGAGGGGGGGGGGGGGGGGGTAGGTTTTCTTGCTCTTTATGATGATGTTTGAAATGTTCTACAATAGTAGTATTATTAATTTTTGTTTCAGACTGATGTACAGAAAATTTTGCTTTTGTGATTCTCTGCAGCTTTATATACAGCAAGGCCTGCAGCAACTCTGGAAATATTTCCCTCTTGGCCTACGAGATTCCAACTGACACCAAGAGTACTCTCCTCTACCCCCCCCCCCCTACCCCCACCCCCACCCCCCCCTTGTTTTCTCTATATGTATTTGTTATGAGGAGTATTGTGTAGTAAAAAGAATTCAATATTGATGATGACCCTTAATAGATAAGGGTAAAAGTAAGCTCATTTTGTATATTTTAAGTTTGATTTTGGTTGAGTTTGACCAAGGTGGCATATGGGGTTGATTCTTGAATGATATTTGCAAAGATGGGTGTTTTGTGGGATTATAAATTGTGGGTTTTGTGGGGAGGTGTTTGTTTTAGTTGACTAAGTAATTTTTTGTTGAGATAAACAACCGCCTTTTAGTCCCGACTTATTTTATTAGAGGCTACCGATAAACAATAACTCGTTCGAGCATAGCTTACGTCTTTTATTTGTTGGGTGTAGGGAAATAATAATAATTCAAGGTCAGGTGAGGAGAGTAATGATTCTGGATCAGGAGTGAATGCTCTTTCCAGTAGAGGGGAACCACCAGAATCACCTATTAGTAGACTAGCAACCTCAGAAAACCAAACAGGCTTTGATCAGAAACATCATCTGCAACATCCAGAGATGGCAAGTGATGGAACAAGAACAGACATATCTCAATCTCAAGCAACTTCTTCAAAATCCACACAAGAAAAGGTTGGTATACTACGTTTTCGTTTTTCCGTATCAATCTGTGACGAAAACGTCGTTGAAAGGTTACAATAATATTTTATTGTCTTTATGGCAAATCCCAACCAACTTCTTGAAAGGAAACATAAAGAATAAATTTCTTCTGTTCCATTGATTCTCTGAAAAATGTTCTGGCATGTTACTAGTAACAGAAAAGAAGAATCTTTTTAATCATGCTTTTTGTTTGCTCTTTGATAGTTGGAGCTTAGTTAGTTTAGTTTATCCAATCCCCAAAACTATTAGTGAAGTCCTTGTCTTTTAGGACATTAATCTTTCTTGAAAAAGGAGACTTACTACAGTATCATGATGAGGATTTTAATGATCTAGAAAAAACAGTAATAATCATCAAATCAGCATCAACTTTCAAGATTCTGAAAAGGGGCCTAGGACACTAATGCAAAAATCTTTGGGAAGATATTGTTGTGACAATGACTATTTTCTTGTCTGAAAAATCTAAAAAAAGAAATAAAAATCTGTTTTTTTTTTCGTTTTTTTTCAGAGAAAAGGTGTTGGTTCTTCAGAGAAAGTAACAGATGCTAAGGTAAACAATCAAAGGATTTTCTTGGAAAAAACCATGCATAATTAATAACTTGATATGATATTGTATTTTTTTTAATTTTAATAATGTGTTATAGACATTGAGACGTTTAGCACAAAATAGAGAAGCAGCTAGGAAAAGCAGACTGAGGAAAAAGGTACAGTAGCTTCCCATTAAAAAAGAGACAAGTTCAAGAATTTGTCTGTTTTTTTCTTGGATTTATATTGTTGTTGGTTGTTGTAGGCTTATGTTCAGCAGCTTGAATCAAGTAGGATTAAGCTTTCACAGCTAGAACAAGAGCTACATCGCGCTCGTTCACAGGTATTGTTGTCTCGTAATTTTCCTTTAAACGACACATTAAAAAGTCGATCTTGAGTACGCCCATATCTCAACATTAAAGTTACAATAAAATAAGGAATTTTATCCGATTTCATTTTAATAGTATACTCATTTTGTGATTTTGATATTTCTGGTGCAATAGGGATTTTTCTTGGGTGGAGGGGGAAATGCAGGTGGTACTCTGAGCTCTGGTAAGTATTCTCAATCAGGTTTTAATTATTTACTTAAGGTGGAAATTTTGGTCAACAATTATTTTTTTGTCCTAATTTTATTTAATCTTATCATTTTGTAGCATCCTTTATCTGAATTTTGAATATTGTTTGTTTGAAGTCAAACTGCTAAAAAATCAGAAGTCAAAGTACTAGTAATTTTGCATGTTATAAATGGACTAAGGACAAAACTGCTTTTACATGTAACTAGAAAGTTTTTGTCCTCTCTAAATTAAGTCAGGATATTGTTAGGTGGTACAATCAGATTTTTTACCCCTATATTAAAGAGTATGGCAATTGTCCACAGTCATTAACATTTTACTACATAGTAAAAATTTAAAATAAGTTCGAATATTCGAGCCTCGAAGTATTCGAGTCTAGAAGTATCGAGAGTACAAGGACAGTCGCCCTTACGCTGGATTTAAAATATTCGAGTTTAGAAGTATCGAGACCAGAAGGACAATCGCCCTTACGCGACCATTGTATATCACCGAGAATGATGTTTTTTGTTGATTTGGTAATGCAGGAGCAGCAATGTTTGACATGGAATATGCAAGATGGTTAGATGATGATCATAGGCACATGTCAGAACTTAGAACAGCAATACAAGCACACTTGTCTGATACTGATCTTAGGTTAATTGTTGATGGCTATGTTGCTCATTATGATGAAATCTTCCACCTCAAAGGGGTGGCTGCTAAGACAGATGTTTTCCACCTCATTAATGGAATGTGGACTACCCCGGCTGAACGTTGCTTCCTTTGGATGGGTGGTTTTAGACCTTCCGAGCTCATCAAGGTAAGATTGCGTACTATCTGACCTTTCATACATCGTTAAGACACGAGACTTTTAAAAACATTGCAATTAATGTTGTGATAATTTTGTGGGTTTGGTTGTTAGATGTTGGTTTCCCAATTAGACCCTTTAACAGAGCAACAACTCATGGGAATATACAGCCTTCAACATTCATCACAACAAGCAGAGGAAGCTTTAACACAAGGATTAGACCAACTGCAACAATCTCTAATTGATAGTATTGCTAGTGGAACTATCAATGATGGCATGCATCATATGGCCATTGCACTTGGCAAGCTAGCAAATCTCGAAGGCTTCGTTCGCCAGGTAAAAAATTAACTTATCAATTTTTGAGGTAATTGTCAATTTGGTTTCAGAAAATAAAGTCAAGTGACGTTTTGGCCCTAGCTAGCGTAGATATTGGGTATTAGTTCCCGAAAGTGTCAATTTTGAGTGCGATCTAGTCCCCATTTTGGTCTCACGTCTCAGGCACAGATTATAAAATTAACGTTTTCGTGAAATTGAGGATTAACGTGCACCTACACAGTATCCGACCAAATCGCACCCGCATGCATGGCATGTAGTAATGAAAAAGGAAATGTACCTATCTCAAAGTTTCCATCAAAAGAAAATGTCCCAATTGGTCGATGTTAGTGTTCATGGGGTTGGGACCATTTTACACATTTTTATTGTGATTACACTTTTTACCTAATATTTGTCTTTAAAGAGTGAAAACTACATGTTTAGAACTTTTGGAGATGATTGAAAATTTTGAAGGAATATAATATATAGTTTAGCCTATTTTCTTTCATATCAATCTCCAATCATGTATAGTTACGTAAAGATGACTTCTCATGATATATAATTATATATAGTCAAATGATATTACATATACTGTTTGATTAAAGTTCTTCAAATACATAGATAATGACTTAATAATATAATTACTTTTGGTTAGCTCCTTAATTACGCAATTACTAATCAAAGACAAAAATATTTAGTTTTGTCAACTTAGGCTTGAAAGAAAATATATACTCCGTAGAAATGATTATTTCAACTATTTGACACGGATCATTTTATGTTATTTCCCGTTCATTTTAAACTAAAAAATATATAATCTATACTATAATCTATACTATAATGTGGGAAGAGTTTATTTGGTGAAGCCTAAGAGATTAACTAGGCTATCCATGTGGCACAATTAAATTTTGACATGTGTCCATTTTTAAATTTGAAAATAACTACCATTTCATCCATTTTATATAAACATATATATTTAATCATGTTTTTATAAATAACTCTTTATATTGTCCAACATATCTTAATTATATATATGTTTTATTTATATATGCAAATATATTTAATAATATTTTTATAAGTAAGTATTTACTTTGTATTAATTGTTCAATATTTTAAAAATAATAGTAACAATTTTAGATTATATGCAATTATCTTTCTGTTTTCTGTTTTTATAACAATGAATTATAATTTCAACTATTGAAAAATTATTACGAAAAAAATAAAATTATTACATAGGCGAGACTGTGCTCAAACCACTAGTTTAAATTAATTGGCATCCTATTTCGGGAATTTTTTTAAGTAATTTTAATTAATTGTCATCTTAGTGCAATTTTTTAGCATGTTTTTAATATTTTGTCTGTACTCTGTCCCTTCGAAATGCAACTAATAAATATTTTCAATAACGAGTAATAAATACTCCACTTCACATAAAAAAAGGTTTGTCATCAATTAATTCTGACTGATTAATTACTTAGGGATTATATGTGAACTCGTTCTGATCCTTCATCGACGTGTACTTTTTAAAGTGACAACTGAAAATGAATCAAAGAAATGCTTTGTTTTCGGTCTTTTAATTTTATTTTGTGATTGTGATGGATCATCTTCCACAAATAATTTTTCTAGTTGTTGTCGATTGTTATCAACCCCACGCATGTCATTTCTAATGAGATGGCTAATATTATTAATTTGGGCAATATTTTAATTGTTTTTGCTAATTTTAAAGAGAATAATTTTGTGTTGTCCTATTTGATGTGGTTGTTTGTTTGTCCTAAATGAATTTATATTATTTTCTTTCAAAAGATATTCTGAAAGCGATATTCGTTGAAATGAACAAACTTGGTAGCTAGGCTTATCTCTATTTTTAAGTTTGTATTCCAATAATTAGAATAATTTAGTTCCACACTTGGCAAATAAACATATAATTAATTCAAAGTATAATTGAGTTGTCCAATTATAATAGAAGGGACCACTTCCCCATTATTTTCATTGAATTTTTAATATGATGGTTGCAATTATTATTATATGTTTACTTATTCAACATTATGCTTTCATCAATGTTAATTAATGAATTATGATTTTATTAATAATGAAAAATTTTGTTGTAGGCTGATAATTTAAGGCAACAAACACTCCATCAATTACGACGGATATTGACCGTACGCCAAGCAGCTAGATGTTTTCTTGTTATAGGCGAGTATTATGGTCGATTACGAGCTTTGAGCTCGTTATGGGCATCTCGTCCTCGAGAGTAAGATACTACACATCGAACACTTTTATATTAAAATTCGAAATATTCGAAAGATTATTAGAAAAAAATTTGATTTCGTCTATTTTTCAGGAACTTGATTACAGATGAATCATGTCAAACAACAACGGATTTGCAAATGGTACAATCGACGCATAACCATCATTTTTCCAACTATTAAATTGTTTAAGAAATTAAACAGTTGAAAGTCGAGAATGCAGAGATGTTATTTCTGAAGAAATTAAAATCCAATATTTATCTATGTTATTTGGTGTTTTAGAACCTTGTTTAGTTTAGTGAAATTAGAATTTCTTATTTTATTTTTAGATGATAATGTATCATGTACATATTGAACAATTCATATTTAAGGGCTATGGTTTAGCTTGTTGCATGGTTAGTTGTTCAGTTTCTTGTACATATATTACCAATGGCGTAAAATAATAAGTAGAGAAAATTTGAATGATTATGAGAACTAATTGAACTTAAAGATGCCATAAATTATGAATTAATCGAATAGTCTAGTGGGAAAACTCTTGCTAATGACCAAAAGATCCTAGTTCGAATGAGAACATCGAATGACCTAGTGGTTAGGAGGTTTTCCAGTGACTTAGAAGTCCTGGGTTCGATTCTCATTGTAAGGGCCTAAGGGGGTGGTGGATGGATTTAAAAAAAAAAGAAAAAAAAAAGGTCCTGGTTCGAATGTTAATTATTGATCAATTTTTTTCAAGTTTGACCACAAAATGTGATAGCATTTGGCTTAGCACGTTTAGCTCCAACTATGGCCTTCCTACCAAATATTGGGAGGTTCGAGTTCGGCTCGTAGAAATTCGAACCCCATAGTCAATTCGGCTCGAAACCCTTGGGCCTTAATTTTTTTTTAAATGATCTTTCAACAAGCTGAACTAACACGTACGGCTTGATCTTCAACTAATCTTAGCCGGTACTTTCGAAAATCTACATTATATTTAATGTGGGAAGAGAAACTAGTTTCATTGAACGAAGTCTCATGCTTTCCTATAATTAAGGAATAAGGAGGATAATTAATTATTTTTAAAATATGATTTTGCATAAACATATCAGTTTACACTTTTCAGATTAAATTTATGTTTGGTTAAAATGAATGAAATAGAATTACATACAAATATATTAATATGCATAGCAAGTGTTTTCATAGTTCATAAATAATCTTTCATCATCATAATTATACAAAAATTAATCGAAATCAAATATGATAATATGATGAACGAATCTGCACAAGGTGGATTGTGAACAAACATCTAGACCTAGTACATGATAAATCTTAAAGGCTTCATGACACATTACACTCATCCAACGATAAGAAGTTAGTACCGTTAATGCATGGATGGGATAACCAGAACCCATTCGTCCGATTAAATCCGCTAGTAACCCTACCGTTTGGCTCGATATTACTTGATAAGTAACAGTTTTTTAAAAAAATCTTAAATTGAAAATTGAGATAAAAATCTAATTAATTATCCATGTCAATAATATAATGTGTCCTCAGACCCCGATAATAAAGAGGCCATTATTCTTCCATGCTTTTAAATATTTGAAGTTTTGAAGCATATTCATATGCCAATAAACAGAAAACAACAAGGATGTTAACTAACTTGCTTGAATAATAGCCACCTAATTAGCAATCTTCTATAACATATTTTTTGATTGAAAATTAGAAATAGTTGGTATGACAATTTATCCTTTCTGCCTGCCATTTTCTTTTGTTGCCATTATCAGCATTCCTAATCAATTAATAATAAATCACAAATTAATTAAAGTTTTTAAAAGCACTCATAGTAGTCATTTTCAACATGCTTTTGTCCAAATCATTTTACAATTTGCTAAATATGATCTTATGTCCTTATTTTATTAAAACGTCATTATACAAAATCAAGTTTAGCTTATCATAATGTAATGATGCAAATCAACAATGAATATTTTATTATAGCATATATAATAATGTTTTAATGGAGACTTTTTGAAGTGGATTTCATCAAGTGGTAAGACAATTAGCATAAACTCTTAAATTAACGTCATTTTGATCTTAGCCGTGCAACAACGAGAAATTTACCAACTCACGAGAAAAAGGTATAAAGTTGAAAAATTAGATCTCTTAATAATAAGTACACAAGCTCGTGGTTTTAGCCTAGTGGTTATCGACACAGCCTCTACAATTGAAGGTAATTGCCACTCATCGATAATATAGAATTTACTTTCAGTATGATGTTGAACAATTATATACTACATATATACGAACTTATGCATTAAATATAGTTGAACAAATTTATTTAAATATAATTAATTTAAAGTCAAAAGCTGTTTAGGTGAGTAATCAAATCAAATTCACTTTAATTGAGACATAAATAAACACTCTCTCCCTCCAATATAAAATAATTGTCTTTCTTACATATCGAGATAAAATTTTGACCTTCAATAACTCTATAATCATATTATTAAAAAAATTTAAAAATATTATGAAAGTACCTTAAAAATAACTCCAACTATATATATTTTTATGTTATAGAGTAAGTAATAATTAGTAAACAATGGTTAGAGTTTAATTTTTAAATAAAAATGTCAAACGATGATTATTTTGGATTGAAAAGAGTATATTTAATTATTGGCATCACATTTTACAAAAGTTTGTCTTGATTATAGGCTTACTATATCTAGACTTGACAAAAATTACTTTGACTTATAATTTTATCAAATTAAACCAATAATTATATTTAAGTATTAAGATAGATGTATATAGTTGACCATCTAATTACCATGTACCCACAAGTTGGCATATGTGATGATTTTTGCATTATTGAGGAAGAATGCCTAAATAAATATCTTCCTCCTTTCTCTTTTTTTTTTTAAAATTTTATTTATTGACAATTGAATTTGGACTCGAGAAAGGATCAACCAATAATGGTTAGGAAAAGTTAGAAATGTACCTAATCCAATGTAGAGAGTAGTTGAAACTTGATAACATCTTCGTATGTGCTTTAAACCCAAAAAGACCAAAAGAACTATCACATGCTTAGAATTGATTATATAATTATAGGACACAATTAGTCATATAAGTATATAACTCAATAATAATTTCAATATTGTTGTCGTCATATTATTTGAAGCCTGAAGCACAGTATACATATGGGCCACTATATATGGGTTAATGGCTTAGATGCTTAATGTTAATTAGTGCGGTTAACGAGTTGGGTTCGAGCGGATAACGGGTTATCGACTATGTTTTTTATCGAGTCGGGTAGTTATCTGGTTCTAACGAGCCGGGTAGCAAACGTATTACCCTCGTATCGCTCGATAAGGACAGATCAAGGTTTTTTGAGCCGGGAGACGAGCGGATTTAGGGTTACCTCCAACTTTTTGTTTTTTTTTTGTAAATTAACGATAGTGAGTTTCGAATCCAGGACCTTCTGGTCACTAGTAGGAAGAGCCTTTTCCACTAGGCTATTCAATTAACTTTCGGTTTAAATATTTTTTTTTTAGGGTTCTCTTCAGCAAAAGGCAAATCTGAAAATATTTTTCAATATTAATTTCATATTGGTCATTTAAAATTCAATATGGTTAAAGTATAACATATATTACATGTAAATATATAATATAGCAATTAAACGAGTGGGTAACTAAGCGGACTCGGGTTTACCCAATAAGCTATCGAGTAAAAAAAAATTACTCGAGTATCGCTCGATAAGAACACCAGCGGATAACCGACCCGAGTTTCGGAAGTCGAGTAACGAGCGGATTCCAAATTATCCAGTCCTTTAATAGCCCAAATGAATCCTAACTGGGAAAGTTAGGATCGGAACTTGACAAGTACCGACCAAGTCTTGAACTGTCTCCTAACTGATTTTAGTATATGGCTAGTTTCCATGTTCCAATCAAGTCTCAATTTTATTTACATGTTTTTATCTTCGTATTGACTCGTTAAAAAACGACTCAATACCAGTCCCACTTATGGGCTGAAGGGCCCATTATTATTTATCAAGAAATGAACAATGAGAAAAGTCAGGGAAGAATTATAAATTTATATGGCTTCAACTCTATTTGGGCCGAAAGCAAATGCATGGATCACGATATTCTACCTTTTCGGCCCCCAATTGTAAAGAATAATGTATCACTAATTGCTTTAAGAAATGCAAATAATTTTTATTTTCTCTCTAGTTTCTCTCTAGAGTCATTTTCTCGCTAGGTTTCACACTAGTATTATTTTCTCTTTCAAATCTATTGATTTTCCATTCTTACCTTATGATATACACACAATTGAAGGCTGTTATTTCGGATCAAATTGATTTGGTGGAACCTATGGATTTCATAATCCATACATGGTATTACCATTGTTTCTTCTCCCCAATTTTGGCCATTTTTACTTGGCATTTGAGTCAATGCAATTGATCTCCCAATATTCTGGGCAGATCTTGTGCCACCGTAATTGGCTAATTTTGATAGCTCTATACAGAGCTCTCTTCCTGTCTGTTCTTCACCATCCACCACTCAAATATTTAAAACAGTATTCTTGCTTCAAGTGGTTTTATTGTCCCTTACTTGTCTCTACACCTAATAACATGGAGACACAGTATCGGGAGAGATCTTGGGTGGAGCATCGTGTATACATTGCCACAATCCAGGGGCTGGAGGAGAGATGGCAGCTGCCGGACGATCCCACCACACTTTTGGAGAGAGAAAGGGAAATAGCGTTAGATCTGGAATCCCCTAAATTTTCTCATGGATTAGAAACGGTCATTAATGCTAATGAGAGTAATAAAGGGGAATTGAATTCTTTGAAATTTAAAGGAATTGATGGTCCTAACATTGATGCTAATGACAGCTTGACCATAATTAAAGCTAATGATGGCTACAAATTTAAGGAGCCAATTAAGTCAATTCTTTGTAAGGCATTCATTGACCTTAATGAGTATTTGACTGGCGATACATCTAATGAGAAGGGCATTCAATGCTCTATTATTGACGCAAAGACTCCTGGTCTGAATATTTGCTCCTCCTTAAATGATAACAATAACTCCTCTAATCATGTGCTTAATAATGGAGACATGATTAAGGCCTCCCCGATCAAGAATGTATCTCTTTCTGCTGATGGATTGGATACCTTCTCTCAAGACACAACGGCTGAGACTGCGGGGCAGTCCAGCCGAGAGACATGAATCTACTAGCTTGGAACTGCCGGGGTCTTAACCAACCCCGAGCAGTTAGGTCACTTGCCAGTCTAATTAGCAACAATAAAACTGGTTTGGTTTTTCTTATGGAAACTAAGTTACATACTCACGAGTGGAATCACATCAAACACAAGATTAAGAGGCTGAATGCTTTTACTGTTGATGCTCGAGGGCGCAAAGGAGGCTTAGCTTTGCTTTGGCCAAGAGACATGGAAGTACAAGTTATTTCTTACTTTAGTCATCACATCGAGTCAACAATATCTAAGGACGGCTGCTCTTGGAGATTGATAGGGTTCTATGGTCATCACGAAGTATGTAATAGGAAGTTTTCATGGGACCTTATGCGTTTTTTAAGTACTTCTTCTGTTCTTCCCACTTTATTCATAGGGGATTTTAATGAAATTTTATGCAATTCTGAAAATGTATCCCACCGTCGTCAACGACCTAATTGGCAAATGGAAAATTTCTGCCAAGTAGTTCGTGACTGTGGGCTTTTTGATATTGGATATTCTGGTTTTCCGTATACCTGGTGCAACAACTTTATTTCTCCTAATTCAACAAGGGCACGGCTAGATAGGGGTTTGGCTACGAATAGCTGGAAGGATTTATTTCCTAACTTCTCCTTACTTCATGGTTCGACTTATACATCGGATCACCTCCCCCTTATTCTGTCCGTGGGGGAACAAGTTCATTGGCAAGGTAAACACAAAGCTATATTCAGGTTTGAGGAAGGCTGGTGCCTGTATAAAGAAAGTTCGGAAGTCATTCAAAAGGCATGGGATTCGGTCACTGATACAGATCCGAGTCTAAGGCTTCTGAATGGTATCCGTCAGTCTAGACTTAACTTACTAGACTGGAAACGGACCAGCCTAGGAAATGTGAAGAATTCTATCAGAGATAAACAGCAACAGCTTGATTTTCTTCAACAAGGCACTATCACAGATAGCTCCAAGAGAGAAGCTATAGTCCTTGCTAAAGAAATAGATAAACTGCAAGAACTGGATGACATCTACTGGTGTCAACGTTCTAAAGTTTTCTGGAGGGTTAAAGGAGACAGGAATACTGCCTTTTTTCATGCCATCTCTGCTCAGCGTGGCAAAAGTAAAGCTATCACATCACTGCAGGATGATACAGCGCAATGGGTTATGACAAGGGAGGGCTTACATAATTTGGCTGAGAATTTCTACATGAAGTTGTTTACTTCACAAACGGGAGCAGACTCTTTTAGGCTATCGGAGTTGGGGGTGACCCCTTTTTCTCGGGAGGATATAGCCAAACTGGATGCTAATTTCACGGAGGAAGAGGTACGTAAATGTACCTTGTCAATGAAGGGAGCTAAGGCTCCAGGGCCAGATGGTATGTCTGCAAAGTTTTTCCAACATTATTGGCCTACTGTTGGTTCGGATCTCACAGGAATGGTACTAAATTTTCTCAATTATGGTAAATTTCTTAGGAAATTCAATTTTACCTTTATCTCTTTGATTCCTAAGGTGGAAAGACCAGTGAATATGTCTCAATTCAGGCCAATTGCACTTTGCAACACCTCGGCAAAGATTATTGCCAAATGCATTGCAATGAGGCTAAAAGATTATTTGCCCAAAGTCATTTTGAGTACACAAAGTGCTTTTGTCCCGAATAGACTTATTACGGACAACATCTTGATGGCTTTTGAAGCACACCACATTATCAAGAACCGTAAGACGGGTAAGCGAGGGCTTATGTCTATCAAACTGGATATGGTTAAAGCTTATGATAGAATAGAATGGTCTTTCCTCAAGGCCATGATGAAGGTCTTGAGTTTCAGCCCAAAGTGGATTTCTATGATTATGATCTACGTGGAATCTGTTACCTATTCCCTATTAATCAATGGGGAATAGGTGGGATATATCAAATCCGGACGGGGCTTAAGGCAAGGAGACCCTTTGTCACCTTATCTCTTCATTATTTGTGCAGAAGGTTTGATTGCACTAATCAATGAGGCAGTTCAGCTTGGTCACTTATCAGGGATTTCTCTGGGACCAGGAGCAACTCCTTTGTCCCATCTGATGTTTGCAGATGATACCTTATTACTAGGGAAGGCTACTACAAATGAGGCAACAATAATCAAGCATATTTTGAGTAAATATGAGCATTGGTCTGGACAGCTTGTGAGTGTCCAGTAATCCAATGTCCTATTTAGCCCGAATGTGGAACAAGCTACCAGGAATGCAATCTGCGACATTCTAGGAATGCCGGAAGCTACCTCGCACGGTAACTATCTTGGCCTACCTACCACCATTGGCTCTTCCAAAAAAGAGGTATTCCAATCTGTCATTAACAGAGTGAAAACCAAGGTGACAAGTTGGAAGCCAAGACTATTATCGAAAGCAGGTAAAGAGGTGTTTCTTACTTCAGTGTTACAGTCCGTCCCCACTTACATAATGCAATGTTTTAGGCTACCAAAAAATACATGTGCGAAAATAAATTCTATTCTAGCTAACTTTTGGTGGGGATCGGACAACAATAAAAGAAAAATACATTGGTCTTCTTGGTTTTCACTTTGTGATCCAAAGGATATATGTGGTTTGGGTTTCAGAAATGCCGAGGATTTTAACACGGCTTTGTTATGTAAACAAGCCTGGCGACTCATCACGAACCCAGAAAGTCCACTGGCAAAGGTCTATAAGGCTCGATATTTCCCGGCAGGAGACTACTGGTCGGCACAACTTGGTGTTAACCCCAGCTACACCTGGCGCAGTATCTTATCTGTAAGGGACACATTAAAACAAGGCATCAGTTGGATAATGGGCAATGGGGAGTCAATTCCCATTTGGGAGCACAGTTGGGTTGTTCAGGGAGATATCAGGAAAATTATCACACCAACAAATCCAGATATGAGTCAGTTAAGAGTCAAAGATCTAATTGACACAGATATGGAGGTATGGAAAGTTTCACTGATTAGAAGCATATTTTATACTGTAGATTCAGAGGCTATACTAGACATGCCAATTCCAGATCTAAGTACTTCGGATGCGCCGAAGTGGACACAAAGTAAAGATGACAAATTCACAGTTAAGGGCGCATACTAGTTCATGCGACATAATCGAAGCAATCAAGCTCAGCATATATCAAGCAATATCCAGAACACAAGCTTCTACAAGAACTTATGGCAACTAAAAATTCCACCGAAAATCAGACATTTTTTACATGGGGCAATCAGAGATAAATTACCAACAACAACAAATCTGGTCAAATGGAAAATACAGATTTCAGAAATGTGTTGCTTTTGTGATAGTCAAAACGGAGACATACTTCATGTGCTTAATAATTGCATTTTTACAAAGGAAGTGTGTTTTCATCTAGGCATTAGCAGAGACACAACAAATTATACCAACTTTCAGGATCTATTTGAAAGGTACAGGAAAAAGCTTCCTCCTGATTTATTTAAGAGATGGATTATATGCTTGTGGGACACATGGCATCAAAGGAATCGAAAGATTCAAGGTGAAAATATAAGAACTCCAAAAGAAATTGTATGTTTTGGAACCTTTTACCTGGAAACCTTCGATTCAGCCCCTAATCTCCTTAAATCCATCCAGCCTCCAAGAATCTGAACAAGCAACTCGCCATTTTCGACTTTCACGACTGCTAGAAAGTTTATGCTTAATTGGTAGTGGTGTTAGGTTTAATGAAGTTAAGGTGTAGTAGCTATAGTCCAGGGTTTTCTACCTAAGACTTTAACTGATGATAGGATTGGGCCGAACTCTTAATCCATGTTGGATTTAAGAATTTATTTGAGATTTTGTTGGTTATTTTATCATCAGCTGGACTCTGGTCCATAGTTGTATAGGTTTGTAATTATTATTTTTTTCATTTCTTTAATGAAATTCATCGCTTATTACCAAAAAAAAAGAAATACAAATAGTTTAGTAATATAATTATTGCACATTGAAATTATGGAAGTACCAAAGCTGTTATTCAAGTGATATTAGCCGTGAATTTCTTTCCAATAGGTTTTCTGTTCGATTGTTACCTGAATTGGAGGCGAAAAAAAATATTTGTGAAGGGGGGGGTGCCGAAGGCAGGCTAGTGACTGGAGTGAAGTCGTAATAAGGTGGCCGTACTGGAAGGTGCGGCTGGATCACCTCCTTTTCAGGGAGAGCTAATACTTGTTCGGTATTTTGGTTTTGCTTCACATCCAAAAAGAAGGGAGCTACGTCTGAGTTAAACTTGGAGATGGAAGTCTTCTTTCGTTTCTCGACGGTGAAGTAAGACCAAGCTCATAAGCTTATTATCCTAGGTCGGAACAAGGGTGAAATAGTATCTCTCCCTCCAAAAGCATGTTTTTTTTTACCGATGCACAAAGAAAATATTTTGTTACGAATGAATAAGATATTGAGGAATTGTCCATACGTAAAATCAGAATTATTGATACGGTCCTTTGCCACAGAAAAGGGGAATATTAATCAACACATTCTCGACACTAGTTTTAAGGTCACGCTAATATGTTATACACACACTGAATCACTAGGGGGGGGGGGCGGTGAAAATTACTTTTTTACACGTGTATGATCAAACGAGTTCAAACTTTCCTAAGCTTTCGAACGAGCTCACCAATTGTTCAAAAACATATACGTATCTCCGTCTAAAAGTGATTAAGCAATAAAAACTTCATTAGATGTCCAAAGCCCAACAAACAACCCGTAAAAGTTGTCAATAAGCTCATTAACGAGCAGACTACTAATTCATTTTTCTACAATGACTAAATTGTCCCTCAACGAATCTTCAAGACTTCCGAAAACGAGGGCATAATATTTCTTCAATGCAAAAATAAGAATTGGGGTAATAATTATTAATACTAATTAATTACTACTAACAATAATAATTACTATTAATACTGTTATGACAATTATTATTATTAAAATAACTAATATTGTCATTAATATTATTATTGTTTAAAAAATAGTAATAGCAGTTGTAGTATATATAGTAATAATTACAAATAACGATAGTTACTTATAAATTATTATTAATATTATATCATTGTAATTGTTTCTTATTGTTATTATAATTGGAAATTAGTGTAGATTGATTTCAATATTTATGTTCATTATTGTGACAACAGTTGTAATAATTCATCAACTAGTTTTAGTTAAATATGATTATTCAAATTAAGTGTTCAATAATACTGATTGTATATTATTACTTACATTTTCATGATAATATATTAAGAGTTTTATATCAGATGGTTAGATCCCATAAATAATCGTTATAATAATAGTAATAATCCATTCTTTTATTATACGATTGTTATTATCTGAATCTAGAAAGTCACACACATATAGTGATGTTGAATTGTACTTCATGTATAAAATTTGACTACACTTGCTAATTGTAAGTTGATTGTCAACATGATTTTTGATAAGGTTATTCACATTTGACATATGATTTAAGTCATTGAAGGAGTTTTAATAGACTTGTTAAGCTCATTTAAATATTAATGTGTTACTAGTTTATTTGACTTGATAAGTCTAATTAAATTAGCAGGTTTTGGTTACTAGGTTTGAATAATTAGTGAATGAGTTAGCTTCAACTGTGATTTGTAAGCTACTTTTGGTGGAGGTCAGAGAAGGGTAGGGTTTAGAGAAAAGAAAGAAGATAAAAGAGAAGGGATAAGAACATCCACATTAATATCCTTATACTTTTTTCTATTTATTAACTTTATCAATTTTGAGGGGTTGTTTTAGTTTAATTACTTTTTCAATTTCCTTACTTTATATCCTATTCAATATAAATAAAAATATTAAATATATGTCTCATCACTAATATAAGAGAGAGAAGATGGAGAATATAAAGAACGAGCAAGAATAGCATGACATATAGGAAAGAGAAATAAAAGGGATAGTTTGGGGTTTGGGTGGGAAATGCTATTTATTGGCACAATCATATGGCTCTCTAAATATTTTATGTGGGCAATCTCCTAATAGGGAAACTAAAAAGGTGTAATTTTAACATATTTTAGAGCATTCACACTAGTGTCCTTAAAATCGTCTCTATTTATTACCTTTATTAGTTTTGGGGGGATATTTTAATTTTGCTCCATTTTCATTATGCTTACTTTGCTCTCTATTTAATAGAATAAAGGATGAAAAAGTAGAGAAGCATCATATAAAGGACAAAAAGATAGACAAAAGGTGGTTTTGGGGTTTGATGGCATACCCTAAAAGTTGGCACAACCAACTTCCTCCCTACTTTTTTTAGGTGGACCAGCCCATTATACACAAGCTGAAAATGTACCATTTGACATGTTTTAGCTCACCCCTTCCCCATTATTGAGATAATACATATTTTAGAGTATCTAGTGTGAGTGCTCTTAACTCCTCCTTCCCTATTGTTAAGTTAATAATACTTATTGGGAAGCTAGCATGTATGTTCTAAGGAAGGAAGAAGATGAAGAAGAATAAAGTTTTGTCACTAAAGGTATAATAATTAATTTATGGGGAAGAGTGCTACTCTTTTTACACAAAATTTGCTTGGATGTTCTAAATTAATAAATTGTATTAAAGGGTTTCATTCTTCCAAAGTTCTCCTAGTATATCCAGCAAATTTACCCAACTACATTCCACTACGTAATCACATGATGCAAAAATATTTGTTGAGAATCTATCAAGTTCCACCTGAATTCAATTAAGAACATAGAAGTGATGAGAAAATTTTACTTTTATAAAATATATGTATATATCAACAATTATATCAAAACGGATTTCAATATCGAGATGAATCAAAAAGTTGTCAATAATCCAATGCCCTCTAGATCGATCAACTCAAGAAGTTACGTGTAGAGAAAGAGAGAAAATTGTTAAAATGATCATAAATAACATGTGCAAGTAACACTTTAGTTCTAGTATATATATGATCTGCGCAAATGTCCTTCACATTGGGATAAAATGTGCAGTTTAGTCATTCCAACTATTTCAATAAATATTTAAGTATTTCTTGAAAAGATGCATTGTAGTCCCTCATATTGGTCGAAAATGTGCACTTTAGTCTCTTTTTCCATCAAAATTTAACGTCCCCTCAAAAGAGGGACTAAAGCGCATCTTTTTGAAAATTTACAAGAACTAAAATGTACCTTGCATATGTTATCTGAGACTAGTGCTGTTAAAGAACCGGGTAATTCGTAACCCGCTTGTTACTCGACTCGGAAAACCCGGGTCCGCTACCCGCTCGTATCCTTATCGAGTAATTTCTTTACTCGATACCCGAATCGAAAAACCCGGGTCCGCTCGATTACCCGCTAGTTTATTTTTTATATTGTATATGTATATGTAATGGCTTATTTTCTTTTAGCCCCCTGAAGTATTGAGACGCTTTCAATTTGCCCCCTAAATGATTTATCTTTTCAATTTGCCCCCCGAACGATTTATCTTTTCAATTTACCCCCTATTTTTTTCGTTCCACCCCCTGAAGTATCTTTTCGCCAAAAAAGTGAATTGAGGTAAGGGCAAAATCGGAAATGCACACATATAATTAGATTTTGAGGCAAAATTTGTAATAATTAAAGATGCGGGTTCACTAATAAAATTCAAAAAAATATTTTTCATTAATAAATAATTAATCCCTCTCCTTCTTCCCCACCCCACCCCTACCCAACCCCCCACCCCCTCCTTCATCTTCCCCGTAACCCCCCACGCACACCCCACCTACAACAATGAGGAGCAGCAGCCCCTCCCCCCACCCCCACCACTTGCGAGCAGCAGCAACCCCACCCCACCTACAACTACGAGGAGCAGCAACCCCCACCCCCACCACCTGCGAGCAGCTCCTCGTTGTTGCAAGTGGGGGGCGGGTGCATGGAGGGGTTGGGGGGGGGGGTGGGGGTGTTGTGTAGGGGTGGGGGTCGGGTGTGAGGAAGAAGGAGGGGTTATTTGAAAATTATTGTTTTGTTATTATTAAAAAGTGCCTAAAAAAATTAATGAGTGCGTTATTCCAAGTTCACCCTTCATTTAAAACGAGATTTAATACAAATTTGACGTTTCAGGGGGTAAATTGAAAAGATAAATCGTTTAGGGGGCAAATTGAAAATATAAATCATTCAGGAGGCAAATTGAAAGCGTCTCAATACTTCAGGGGGCCAAAAGAAAATAAGCCATATGTAATATATGTTATACTTTGGTCATATTGAACTTCAAATGACCAATATAAAATTAATATTGAAAAGAATTTCAGATTTGCGTTTCAACAATGAAATATTGTTGAAGAGAATCCCAAAAATAAAACTTTTAATTAGAAATTTGGAGATAACCCGGAATCCGCTCGTCACCCGGCTCAAAAGACCCGGCTCGGTACCCGCTCGTATCCTTATCGAGCGATACGAGGGTAATACATTTGCTACCCGACTCGTTAGAAGCGGGTTATTACTCGACTCGGTAAAATAAAAACCCGGCTGGGTAACCCGTTACTCGCTAATAGCACTATCTGAGACCGGTGATTTCAGTAATTATATCGAAAGATATACATATATAGAATGTCATGAAGTTAATCGAATAGCCTAGTGAAAAGGCTTTTGCCAATAACCAGAAGGTTCTGATTCGATGCTCACCTCATCGCTAATTTACAAAAAAAAAAAAACAAAAAAAAATATAGAATGCCATGATAGTAGCGGTGGAAAGCAGATCGGCAAAGCCTACAAACCCGTGACATGAACTCCACATTCGCCGTCTCACAAAAATGCCCATCACCACAAAAGCATATCAGCATCTTCTCTAACCACAATTTAATATGAAGATTGATTAGGGCACTCGATATTAGAAAATTCCAAAATGTGTACTAATCATTATTTTCATGCATTCATAGTCATTTACCTTTACAAGCTTCTTTAGTATCTAAGAATCTAACTATGCTATTATGCACTAAGTACAAGGAATAATCATATATATTATTATTAATTTCTTCGATCAATTCGCGGAAAAAAGAAACTCTGGTGGCTTAAAATAGTTTATTTGTTTAATTTCCGGGCAATGATGATAACATACAAATACAATGTATCCTTTTTCTTATACACATGCTCAATATAAAAAAAGTGTGCCACATTTGAATCAACATTATCAACAACTACATTATAAATGATAAGTTATTTCATGTTGTTCTTAAAGTTGTTTGTAAATGAAAGAATGATTTTCTTGATTGAATCATAGAATGAAGTGCCCCTTATTTATACAAATATTTTAGGTTAATGTTGGAATGCATATCTCACATTCGATGTTGATATCTTCTCGGATCAATATATAAGATTTTGGGCTACTTCCCCTGTTACCAATTGGTTATTAGAGTGGAACCAATTCGATATCTTGCAAACCGAGCCGAGCCGAGCCGAACCTTAAACTTGCACATGACCGAGCCGAACTCGAACCTTTCGGTATTCGGTAGGATTCGACTCCTTTACAACCCTACCTGAAGTAAGAAACAATAACACCAATACTCGTCCTCCAAAAAGAGCTACGCTGCAGCAACCTTCTTGGATGCTACAGAATTTAGAGAATGTTCGAATGAATAATATGCTTCACAGTACAACTGTAACTGATGAGGCCCAATATTTATAAGATCCATAATTGTACTCACCAAGTACAACCAGATTCCTTCCAGCTAAGCCCACACGAGCTGGCCCAATTAAAGGCCCCGAGTTCTCTCTCCTGGTGTACTCCACCGTTGGGATCAGGCCAAGTGTCATCATCTCAGAGAGTGAAGGTACACCCTTTCTCTCTCCAGTACTCTATAAATAGTACTGTACCACCAGCCATTTGAGGTAATTCTTATCCAAGTACTAAATGCTATAGACTTGATATTTGACTCTCCCTTAAGATACTATACTGACTTAAGCATCGGAGTGTTTGTGGTCGTACCCCGACCACACTTTCAGGTCGTAGAATACATTCACGGGGTGAACTGGCTTCTAAGGGATTGGGAAGGGACATCAGCGGATTCCCGAAGAGAACTATCTCCACGAGGCAAGTTCATATTTCTCCCAGTATTGATCAAGACGTTGATTCACCAGTTCCTAGACCGCATAAGGAAGCGGACTTATCAGTAGGAATTAGGGAATCATCAGTGGCGCCGTCTGTGGGTTCGCAACGGAAAAATATGGCAAATAACGATAACCATGCGAATCCAATAGCAGTTCCTCTTGCGAACCCTTCTCCTAAAGGAAAGGAGGTAGCGGGTTCAGGGTCCCACCCTCGCATTTTTCCAGCAGATATCGAAGCAGAAATTGCAAGGCGGGTTCAAGAAAGCATAGCAAAACATATGGCCCAATTCCCCGCATATCAAGACGCTCACACGTCTCGAGATGGAAATTATTACCAAGGAGATGAGGATGGGGAATATGAGGGGGAATATGATCCAAATTATGAGGTTCCTGAGGAGAGACTTCAACAGTCCGCAGCACAGCCGAAAGGGGTGCCTGCAACTCCTCGGGGGTCGGCCAAATTGTCTGAGAGGCTCAAGGAGCCCGCAGCGCCCGCAGTGGTGCCTGCAACTCAAGACCAGAGTTATGCTAAGCAAATGCAAGAGGAGCTCGAGAAATTTAAAAAACAAATCTTAGAAACGATACAGCGACCGTTGGGTGTATCGCCCTTAGTGCCCTTAACAAGAATGCCATTTTCCACAAGGTTGGAGGCTAAGGATGTACCCTCGGGATACATTTTACCACGGCTCAATCAATATGCGGGCACAGGGGATCCACAAAAGCACTTACAGGGGTTTTTAACACAAATGGTGATAACAACCCCAGATACAGATATGTATGCTAAGGCCTTCGCAAATAGTCTTACAGGGAAGGCTTTAGATTGGTTCATGCAGTTACCCCAACGGTCTATTGATACGTATGACCAGGTGGCTTTGGCATTCTTGTCTAAATTTGGGTCCGAAATCAATGAAGCCCCAGATGAGAGGATCCTGTTGGGAGTACAGCAGAAGCCGGGGGAGACTCTACGTGCTTATTTCAAGAGGTATAGTGACAAATTGCTAACCATACCAACAGTGGATTCTCGGGTGGCTTATATGGCCTTCTTCAGTGGTCTCGCATACGGCAAGCTTAAGAAAAATTTGCTGTTGGAGAAACCGTTGGGGAAGGATGAGCTCACAGCTCGGGTGAGAAAATTCATTGATGTTGAGGAACTTAAAGCTAAGGATAACCCGAGCAAGGACCTAAGGGAGTCTTTATTGAAAAAAGATTATTCAACAAAACCAAAGGTATGGGAACGCCTACAGCGGTCAAAGGTGAGCGAAGGGTCTAGGTTGGCGGCAGCAACGGGTCAGTGGTCGTCTGATCGCACCACGAGTAAACCAGTAGCTAAGGCTACAAAGCAAAACTCAAGACCCGAATATAGGCTCACTCCGTTAAATGTATCTTTGGCTGAGGTATATGCACAGGTGGAAAATAAAGGCCTTCTCCCAAAGCCACCACGTATGTCGGGGGCCCCGGGTCGTCGCGATAAAAGCAAATATTGTGAGTATCATAGAGAGTGTGGCCACGACACCAGCGAGTGTCGAACTCTGGAAAGAGAGATAGAGAAGCTCATTCAGAGGGGCTACTTAAAGGAATTCACAGATGCAAAATATGACAATCGACGGCGGGATCGATCCCCGGCCGAGGGGAAGGACCAGAATAAGAAGGGCAGACTCATAACTCCGCCCCCGGTCACAGGTAGAATTGATACTATATGTGGCGGGTTCGCGGGTGGTGGAGATACGAGTAATGCTCGCAAGAATTATGCCCGACGAGAGGTCTACTGGTTTAATCATGCACCAAGTAAGGTGAGAGATCCGATTACATTTAGCGATGCAGAAATGTGTGGCATTGAAATACCTCACGAGGACCCTCTGGTTATTGAACCAGTAATAAGAAACCTAACGGTCGGCCGAATGCTCGTGGATACAGGCAGTTCGTGTGACATAATGTACTTAGCTACATTTGATAAGCTAAATTTACCCCGTAGCATGTTACAGCCCGTTAATACATCCCTCACAGGGTTCACAGGCCACTCCATACAGCCATTAGGGGCAGTGGCACTGGATGTTACATTCGGACTACCTCCCAACGTTATAACGGTGTTAACACGCTTTACGGTGGTCGAGGTTGACGATAAAGCATACAACGGCATATTGGGACGACCAACGTTGGGAGCGTTGCAGGCTATAGTCTCCCCAGTTCATTTGAAAATGAAGTTTCATACCCCGTATGGTGTAGGGGAGATGAAAGGGGATCAGAAGAAGGCCAGGGTGTGTTATCAGACTTCGGTAACGCCAGTTAAGAAAGGAGAGAAGCGACAACGATTGGATGTAGCTAAGGTCGGTACTGAGGGGGAACGAGAGATAGAGGACAACTCACCCCATGAAAAGGAGGAGAAAGACCGTCCAGCTCCCCACGAGGTGATGGAAATGATACCATTTGACCTCGCGGAGCCGCAGAAAACATTCAAAGTTGGAACCAACTTAAGCTCCCAGCATCGAGAGGAGTTAATACAGTTAGTACGTCAGTACAAGGACTTTTTTGCATGGGGACCGGATGATATGCCGGGAATAAATCCTCAGGTGGCGGTCCACAGTTTGCATGTCGACCCACTAATCACACCGGTCAAACAGAAGAAGCGATCTTTCAACGACGACAAGAATAAGGCTATCCGTGACGAAGTGGATGCCCTGATGAAGGCGGGGGCAATTAGGGAATTACAGTTCCCACAATGGATAGCCAACGTCGTCTTGGTAAAGAAACCTAACGGCACGTGGAGGATGTGCACGGACTTCACAAGTTTAAATAAAGCGTGCCCAAAGGACTTCTATCCTTTACCTTGTTTGGTCAGACTGGTAGATGGTAGCGCGGGCCACGAAGTATTTGACTTTATGGACGCGTCAAGAGGATACCATCAGATATGCATGAACCCGGAGGACGAAGAAAAGACAGCATTCATAACGGAATATGGTCTATATTGCTGGAAGGTCATGCCATTCGGTCTAAAGAATGCGGGGGCCACATACCAAAGGATGGTAAATTCAATATTTGCTGAACAGATAGGCCGTAACATGGAGGTATATGTGGACGATATGCTGGTTAAGTCAAAGTTCTCGCAGGATCATCTGATGAACCTACAGGAAACTTTTCTCCGACTACGCAAATACCACTTGAAAATAAACCCAGACAAGTGTTCATTTGGCGTCACGTCGGGCAAGTTCCTAGGGTATATGATAAGTAAGCGAGGTATAGAGCCAAACCCAGACAAAATCAAAGCTATCACAGAGATGCGGCCCCCAAAAACTTACAAAGAATTGATGAAGCTGAATGGGTGCTTGGCAGCATTGGGAAGGTTCATATCGCGCTCCGCGGAACGAAATCTCCCATTCTTCAAGAAGTTGAGACAGGCCTCAACAATGCCAAAATTCAGTTGGGATGAGGACTGTCAGAAGGCCTTCTCAGACTTAAAAGAATACTTAGAGAGTCCTCAGTTGTTGACACATCCCATTCCAGGGGATATTTTACAACTATACCTAGCGGTGTCCGAGGAAGCGGTGAGTGGAGTCTTGATAAAGGAAGATGACAAGGTCCAACGACCTATCTATTATGTTAGTCATGTCTTACGCGGGGCTGAGCTTAATTATCCTACAATTGATAAGTTCGTATATGCTCTCATCCTCGCGGCTCGGAAGCTGAAAATGTATTTTGAATCTCATTCAGTTGAGGTTGTTACGGATCAACCCTTGAAGCGCATCATATCTAGCCCCGCTTTATCAGGCAGATTAACCACGTGGGCTATTGAACTAAGCGAGTTCGATATAAGCTATGTACCTCGGACAAGTATTAAAGCACAAGCATTAGCAGATTTTGTAACAGAGTGTACATTCCCACAAGAGGTGGAACACACAAAGGCCAAACATACCGATGTCACGGAATGGGTCATGAATGTTGATGGGGCGTGCAATGTGGATGGATCGGGGGTTGGAATTTCTATCCAAGGACCAGAGGGCCTAATGGTGGGGTACGCACTAAGACTTACCTTCACCACAACTAATAACGAGGCCGAATACGAGGCAATGATTGCGGGGTTGGAGCTTATTAGGAGCATGGGCGTTAAACGCGTTCTAGTCAAAGGAGATTCTAAACTGATAGTACAACAATTGCAAGGAGAGTGCGCAGTCAAGAATGATAATATGGCTCGATATCATGCAAAGGCCATGCAGCTGGCAGCTTCGTTTGAGAGTATCTCATTCCAGCACGTACCACGAGAAGAGAACAGCGAAGCTGACTATCTGTCAAGGTTGGCCACGACCCATTATGAAAATCTGCCAAAGGATGTATATGTTGAAGTCAGGGATATACCAGCATTTGAAGTACAGAATATACGGGTTGTGCTAAATGATACGGCAGATTGGCGTACTCCTATGGCTCAGTACATACAGAACGGCGTCATACCAGAGGATAAATCCGAAGCAGCCAAGGTCGTAAAACGAAGTCACAGGTTTTGTATGTTCGAAGGGGAACTGTATAAGAAGTCGTGGGATGGCCCGTTGTTATTATGTGTAGCACCGGACAAGGCCGTATTGGTCTTACAGGAGGTCCATAATGGGTGGTGTGGCAGCCACATCGGAGCCAAGGCTCTAGCCATTAAAGTTACCAGGGCAGGATATTTTTGGCCAACAATGCATCAGGACGCCATTGACTTCGTTAAACGATGTGACGCGTGCCAACGCTTAAAGCCCGTCCAGCAGACCCCGGCCACGGAGATGACCCCGATCCTGAGTCCCATACCATTTGCGATGTGGGGTATTGACCTCGTTGGGAAATTACCAAAAGCGCCAGGAGGAGTGGAGTACGCCATAGTAGCAGTGGACTACTTCACAAAATGGGTCGAGGCAGCACCACTCAAACAGACTAAGAGCGCCGACGTTGTCAAATTCCTGTGGCGGAATATCTTAACCCGGTATGGAATCCCAAAAATTCTTGTGTCAGACAACGGACCACAGTTTGAGGGCAGGCCGTTAAAAGAATTCTGTGATAAGTATGGTATTGAACATCGGTATGCACCGGTATATTATCCCCAGGCAAACGGACAAGTAGAGGTCATGAATAGGGTCGTTTTCAATGGGATTAAGCGTAACATCGTGCAAAGTCAAGCACCTCAGGGAACCTGGGTGGAGGAACTCAGTACCGTCTTGTGGTCCATGAGAACCACGGTCTCACAGGTCACGGGGGAAACCCCATTCAACCTAGTCTATGGGACAGAAGCAGTCTTGCCAGTAGAGGTCGGGCTACCCACATGGCGACAACGGGGATTCGAAGAGGATCTTAATGATGAAGCTTTAAGAAACAACCTTAACTTCGTCGATGAGATACGAGATAAGGCCATGGTTAAAATGACAAAGTATAAAAGGTTGATGGCCCGCACATACAATAGAAGAGTACAAGGGCGTCAGTTCAAGGTGGGAGACCTGGTCCTCAGGCTATATTCTGCCAGTCACCCGACAGAAATAACAAAGTTAAGCCCAAAATGGGAAGGACCTTACAAGATTGAGGAGGTAGTGGGCCCAGGCACGTATAAACTCACCTATATGACCGGAGAACCAGTTCCGCGGACATGGCATGTTACGAAGCTGGCAAAATACTATCTTTAAGTTCTTTCAGTTAAAAGTTATGTCAATCATATTTGTCCAGGACAAGAAAGTTTATGTTACGCTAATAAAATTTTTGTGATTCGCAGACCACAAATTGATAATGTCAACATACAATCAAACCCTTCTCTAAAATGCACCTCTTCAGGTCGCTAGAGAAGCACTCAATCAAAGCCTTCTCGAAAATGCAACCTCTTCAGGTCGCTAGAGAAGCTATCATTCGAAGCCTTCTCTAAAATGCAACCTCTTCAGGTCGCTATAGAAGCAATCAATCAAACCCTTCTCTAAAATGCACCTCTTCAGGTCGCTAGAGAAGCACTCAATCAAAGCCTTCTCGAAAATGCAACCTCTTCAGGTCGCTAGAGAAGCAATCAATCAAAGCCTTCTCGAAAATGCAACCTCTTCAGGTCGCTAGAGAAGCAATCAATCAAAGCCTTCCCTAAAATGCAACCTCTTCAGGTTGTTAGAGAAGCAATCAATCAAAGCCTTCCCTAAAATGCAACCTCTTCAGGTCGCTAGAGAAGCTATCATTCGAAGCCTTCTCTAAAATGCAACCTCTTCAGGTCGCTAGAGAAGCACTCAATCAAAGCCTTCTCGAAAATGCAACCTCTTCAGGTCGCTAGAGAAGCTATCATTCGAAGCCTTCTCTAAAATGCAACCTCTTCAGGTCGCTATAGAAGCAATCAATCGAAGCCTTCTCCACAGTGTAACCTCTTCAGGTCGCTAGAGAAGCAATCAATCAAAGCCTTCTCTAAAGAAGCAATCAATCAAACCTCTTCAGGTCGCTAGAGAAGAACCCAACCAAAACCTTCTCTAAAATGCAACCTCTCAAGGTCGCTAGAGACAATTGGCCGCTGCAATGTACAACTAGTGCAAACTTTCGCAAAAAAAAGTTACACAGTTATACAGGGGGCAGGCACGGGATAACATGAAACATACAATAGAAGAGATAGAAAACAAACAGCAGAATATGACATTGAAGGATAAAATAGTTCAATACAATTTGTTCAGAGATATTACAGAATAAGATATGGGAGCATCAAAATACATCAATCCTTTTTAGTCCAGGAGGGCTTGAAGTTGTCGGCCTGATAAGCTTCCAGAATGGCCGGAAGATCGGGAAGGGCAGTGGCGCAGGAGTTGGCAAACTCACCCATAATGCGTACCACTTGCATACCAAGGTAGTCGTCCAGCGCCTCGCTATTGATGAATTCCTTCATGGTCTTATCCACTGCAGGCTTCACCGACGCTACCGCCTTCCTCGCTTCAGCTTCATAGTTGGTGGCCTTTTTCTCCGCAACGGCGGCCCTAGCTTCAGCTTGTTTCAGTTGTTCCTTCGCTAGGGCGCTTTGCTGGATAGCATCTTCTGAGCTCGCCTTCAATTGAGCCAACTCCCTCTTCAGGCCGTCCCTCTCTTCAGAAACCGCTTTGACATCAGAGGTCAAGGACATCATCTTTTTCTTCAAATCCATCTTCTCTGCAGTTAAGGAAGTAACCTTCGCCTCACCCTCAGAAAGTTTCTCTTCTAGCTTGGATACCTTCTTCTGAAGTTTGGGAAACTCTTTCAGACCGTTCGCATAATGATGAGCGAGGGTGTAGCCAGCATTGAGACCCTGCGAACCAGGAAAGATCAATAAAAGTAATAAGGGACTGTATAAGAGGAAAGAAAGAACAAATACCTCGAGGTGGTGCTTCATCATCTTTGCAACCTCCAGTTGAATATCCATGGGCTCATCCAGGGGTGTCCCGAGGGTCTTCACCATATAAGGCTTGAGAGCGTGGAAAGCATCATTCACGTGAGACCAGGCGAAGTGCTGGTCTACCACCACACCGCCAGGAAGGGTATAGGGGGTCTCGCAGTAATTCACTCGGGAACTCACCGTCCTATCCTTAACGTTGGGGGCAAAAGGAACCTGAGACCGTTGAGAGGGTACCAACTTCCCCTTACCCTTGGCACGGGGAGAAAGCCGAGGTGTGGGAGACCCCTTCTTCTCCAAGTCCACAACCTGCGAAGGTACAGGAGGAGTCGGGGAAGGTAGATCAGCAGTAACCTCTTCAGAAGGCTTAGAACCCTCGGCGGCCATCGTCACGGCGTTCCCCGAGGGGAGGGCCAGAGGAGGAAGATTCACTCCAGCGGAGGAGGATGGTCGTCTTGGCTCGATAGACTCCTTCACGGATACCACAGCCTTGGACAATAAAGGACGGCGTGCACCCAACATGGCCGCAAAATCCACATCACTCGGGTCAAAAGACCTCGCAGCAGCCTTCAGAACTGGTCCTGCAATGAAGTAAGAATTAAGTGGTTAAAATAGGACTCAAACTTGAAAATCCCAAGGAAAGGGGACGTAAAGGGATGTAACATACCCCAAGACGTGTCTACCCCGGGGACGGATTCAAACTTCCTATTTGCCAAATTGGCAAGGATGAGACAGCCTTCCTCGCAATAAAGGGGCCAAGGATGGGGCTTAGGAATGGCAGCTCGAAGCCGGGCCACTTGATCAAGTTCGTCCCCCGTCTTCTTAACCTTACGAAGGCCTTTCCTTTGGTGGACTTTGTCAACTCGAGTAAGAGGAACGTTAGGCCCCACTCCTCCCTTTACTAAACACCATTTGTCATGCCATCGATTGTCGGCTAGACGTTCAGGACGGGGAGTGGCCAGAAAGTTCATGGATTGTTTGGGAGAAAAATACAATACCCCGCTGGGGGCACGGGCCATTCTGTACATGGTGCAAAATAGAGAAAGAGTGGGAGGAATCCCCGCTATAGAACAGGCCACTTGGAAAATAGTTAAAGTGGCACAAGCATAAGGATGCAACTGGCAGGGAGCGGCCGGAATTGTGGAAAAGAGTTCATTTAAAAAGTGAGAAAAGGGAGGTCGCATCCCGAAATTAAAAGCTTCTATATACATGGGCGTCCAACTCTCCTGATACTCGGTTAGGTCCTCATCTTTCAAAGGAAGTCTCATATGAACCCGCCCCGGGATGGCAAAGTAAGTTCTAAATCTCCTAAGATCCCCGAAACTCAAGTTAGTCCAAGGTCGCTGAAGGAATTTGGGAACCTTACCTTGAGGGGCGGGGGAGGAATCTGAATCCTCCTTACTCTTCTTGGCTAGAGGGGGTTCAGCAGTAGTCCCTTCCACCTCGTCATCGGAATCTTGGAGTTGACGTTTGCGCTTCCCGGTGGAGGACCCAGCGCCCTGTGTTGAAGTATGCACCTGCATCACATCAGCATCCTCAGAGGTAGAAGATACAGGGACGAGATCTGGAGAAAGGGGAAAAATACAAGAGGGAGGAGGACCCTCATTTAAAAGGGCTGCGAACTCAAGGTCCTCATCAGAGTCCTGGGGTTCAGCTCGCAAAGGTAAATGATCAGTAGAAATATGAGACAAGGGGTCATGGAGAGGAGTAATATGAATTGGATTAAGGTTAGACTCCGGAAGTATCGTAGTGGATACCCCGAGGGAGGACAACCATCGATAATGTTGAAGGACCTCGAGAGGTACACTTACCCGCTGTGTCTCTTCGACCAAGGTCGTCAACGGGGTGAGAGTGACACTATCAATGCCGGCCTGAATGACGAGGTCGTCATTAGATTGGTACGCGTTCTGGTTTTCTCCCTCCATATTAATGCCTGCACAGAAATCGAAAAGTCACAAAATGAGCGGGAAAATCAAAAGTCGGAAAATCAACGGTTGTGACGGTTCAGAACCCCAAAACAACCAAACGGAAAATGAAAGGTCCCTAACAGAGAAACCTACTCCAACTGGGAAACATTACGATTAAACAAAATTTAACCCAGATTCAGGAAGAACATCAACCTAATTATCTTCCGAACTAATATAACAGCAGAGGATGCTAAGGCACAATCAAATACAGACATTCAAGGTATGATTCAACAGGGGTATCAAAGGGTTCAAAGGTACGAAAACACAAGAGTATCCCATTACTATAAGCAAGAAGAACATACATTGTACCAAATACCCATTTTCATAGCATAAAGAAGCAGATATTCGAGAATTTCCCAGAAATACATGGGGTCCCATAAAATCAGAAGAAAAGACGACACTCTCTAAAGATCATAGAAGAAGTAATCTCAGAGATATAAGGGTAGAAGATGCCTAACAAAGAGAATTCTTACCTTGATTGAACACCCGGTTGAAAGGAAGATAACTTTGCCAAGAAAAGGGTCCAGAAATTGCAGAGAATGTAGTAGAGAAGAAAACCGAGAGAGATGAAAGTAAGTAAAAGAAAGTACAAACAAAGGCTACTCAAGTACCTTTTATAGAACGCCACGGGAACACGTCACCAATTGTCCACCGTCCAAAAGCGTGACACGTGGAATAATTGCGGATGTCCCAAATATGAGTAAGGAACTGGTTCGTGAGTCCGGAATTTATCTGGTGAGGCTCGCTCATGAAACATGCGAGGTCAACCAGACTCGTTTAAGCACCTCACCAATAAATGGGGGCAATGATGAGGCCCAATATTTATAAGATCCATAATTGTACTCACCAAGTACAACCAGATTCCTTCCAGCTAAGCCCACACGAGCTGGCCCAATTAAAGGCCCCGAGTTCTCTCTCCTGGTGTACTCCACCGTTGGGATCAGGCCAAGTGTCATCATCTCAGAGAGTGAAGGTACACCCTTTCTCTCTCCAGTACTCTATAAATAGTACTGTACCACCAGCCATTTGAGGTAATTCTTATCCAAGTACTAAATGCTATAGACTTGATATTTGACTCTCCCTTAAGATACTATACTGACTTAAGCATCGGAGTGTTTGTGGTCGTACCCCGACCACACTTTCAGGTCGTAGAATACATTCACGGGGTGAACTGGCTTCTAAGGGATTGGGAAGGGACATCAGCGGATTCCCGAAGAGAACTATCTCCACGAGGCAAGTTCATATTTCTCCCAGTATTGATCAAGACGTTGATTCACCAGTTCCTAGACCGCATAAGGAAGCGGACTTATCAGTAGGAATTAGGGAATCATCAGTAACCATCTTAAGGCAAGACTCATGTAAGGGTAGGAGTAGGGTTTGAACTTTGAAGGAAGGGTAAAGACAGGGACGGACCGAGGAATTTTATGTGGGGGTATTTATTTCATCATTTAAAATATAAAAATGATAGTTAATGTTAATATATAAAATTTATTTCAATAATTTTTTGAAGATTTGAATACCATATTGATGAAATCAAATGACAATTTTAATTAATTCAACTTTATTGACATTTTTTTCTCTTACATTGGAGTCGGTTGAAATTGAAGTGCAAGTTCAGATTATATATTAGTACACTACTTGAACTAGTAATTACACTTGAATCATCAAATATTTCTTTTGGTGTAAAATACTTATGTATTCTAAAAACAAAATTTAATATAAATGAAAATTAACCACCAATTAAAATAATTATAAAATTATGTATCTAATGAAATAATTAAGACATTAGAATCCTAAGTTAATTGTTCCACTTTATGCGGCTTATTAATTGTGCAGATATGTCGTTTTAACAAGAAAATATAAAATTTGAAAAATGTATACTTATTAAAATCCCAAATTAATTACATGAGATCATTATGATTGGATTTAAGGATTAAGAAATTATTAATTTAAAAATAATATAGAATCACAAATATAATATATAATAATACATGAATATAATTAATATAATAATAATTTATAACTTTTAGATATTACTTTAAGGACTATGTTCACCGAATATAATATGAATAATAGATTGAAAGAAACATAAATAAATGGTAGACGGGCATGAAATGGTAAGACATATAGATCCATGCGTAGAGTTAATGAATGAGAGTATTTGACTAATGCTAAAAAAAAGTGAAGCTTCCAAGTTTTAAACATGTGACCTCTTGATTGTTAAATCATATACTTAACCATTAGGCTATTTATTATTTTTGTAAGGTATTCATGTGAATACCCTAGATAACCCTTGGGTCCGCCCCTGGGTGAAGATGATGCTTTATTTTTTTTAATTATTAACGAAAATTATTGATTAAAAATTGATCTGGTTAATTGTTTGTCGTTTAAAAAATGATTTATAACGTAGGTACAGTAGCGGAGCTAGGTGTATGAAAGTGTTTGTTCGAAATTATCATAATTTTCAAAGTACATGTTCAAAACACTTAAATATATTCAAATGTAATTTTAAATGGTAATAATTCTTACATTAGTTTTTCCTTTATACATATATATTTTTTTTTTCAAAAAAAAGATGTCTGTTCGAGTGAACAGCGGCTAACCTAAACATATCCGCTACTGAGTAGGTGCGTGTAATATATATTAAATTTCTATTTTGTCCTTCAGTTACATCGTTAATTATCCGTTAAGTAAAGTTTAAGTGTCAAAACATTTTCTCAAACTTTAAGTATAAAAATATAACCCAAGTGTGAAAGTGGTTATTTAAAATGTTTGTGAAAGTTGTATATTAAAAAAGATGATGTTCATTAAAAGAAGAAGAAAGTAATTAAGTATTTAACCTAGATGTATATATGAGTAATAATGAATTAGTAGATAAGAGTGACTTAGAATCTCTAGTAGTGCCCATTTTCCATATCAACTAGTACCATGATTGCCTACTAACATCTATGTGTACCTCTTCGAGAGCCTCATAGGCTAATACTAAGATACCAACATTATCAAACAAAAGACAACTTCTTATTACTTACTCTTGCAAACCAACAAAAACACTCTTGTCTCCGTGCTTTGGAACACTTCGTCTACACACGTCGCACGAGAAATTTGGCAAACTACCACTGTTAAGAGTGTATATTTGTAAAAAAGCATGAAATCTTTTTTATTTGGAGAGTACCACAAAATTATGGTGAACTGACTAAATTACCCTTCATTAAACTTATCATATACTCATTTCTATACACTCTCTTCCTCTCACTCTCTTCTTCTCACTCTCTCTCTACATCTCACTCTATCTCTATTTCTCTCTAATTCTCACTTCATCATCGCCGGATTCATCACCTTCGCCGGAGTCTTCATCTTCGCCGGAATCTTCATTTCCACTTTCTCATTTTCGTTTGTTTTTTGTTCTTTAAAGTTGGTTTCTTTTACAAAAGTTTGAATCTTTTTCAATTTAGTTGAGTAAAAATCTCGTTTTTTAATATAATTGATTCAAAATCACGTTTTTCAATTAGTTATATATTTTATGTGTATTACCTTTTTGTTATTTGAAGGTTTTTCAACAAAAGTTTCAATCTTTTTCAATTTAGTAGACTCAAAATCACGTTTTTCAATTTTTGTTGAGTTAAAATCATATTTTTGATTAACTTTATACTTTATATGTATTGTGTTTATGTTATTTGAAGGTTTTTGAACAAAAGTTTGAATCTTTTTTACAAAAGTTTGAATCTTTTACTAAGATTTGATGAATATGTGGGTAAATTTGTATTAAAAAGTATAGATATATGTTTAAAGTTTGTTCTTTTGGTACTTTCATGTTGTTTTTTGAATAAAGTTTGAATCTTTTAAAGTTGAACACAATATTTTGAGTTTAAATAATGTTTAAACTATGAATTTATGTTTTATGTGTGTTATGTGTATGTAATTTAAATATTTGATGTACTTTTGTTATGAAAGTTCGAATTTTGGGGTATTATGTTGTTATAGTCTCATTTTTTGATAAGGATATTACTGTATAATTATGTATAATCGATTATAATGAAGTATAATGAAGTATAATAGCCAGTTGATATTAAACCCAACAACAAAGCCATTGTACGGAGTACACAAACAATTGATCATCTCCCTGGACTCCTTAAACATTTTTGCTGCATTTTCTACGTGTTTGTTGTACGGAGTACCCAAACAATTGATAATACGTTGTAATCGATTTAAATTCACAACGAACTCAAATTTATCATGATTTATCATTGCGATGTATATTTGCATAAATTGATGTTACATAGTTCAACCTCAACAACAATTGATATGATATATATACTACGTATTATTACCATAAAGAATCGGACATAAATTGGATATAATTATAAAAATTGGATGAATATATTACAATTTATACAATACACAAAGAAATATTGATTTCTTTAGGGTATGTAACAAATTTATTAATACATTTGAAGACTAAAAAAAGCATGAAAAAAAGAAAAAGGGAATAAAAAAGAATTAGAATTGTAATCTTCAACATGAATCTTTTCTCCGACGGCCATTCACGCTACTTTAGAACTTGAATTCTAATTCTTCAACCTGAAATAATTAAACCAAAATTGAAATCATCTAATTCAATAAGTGTTAAATTGGATTATAATCATTCATAGCAGTTTGTATAATAATAAACTCAATTATATCAACATTATATTCTAATATTAAACATCTTATATGAATTGTAACTACACATAAAATACATATATTATAAACTGTATACTCCATTATACTTCATTATACTTCATTATAATCGATTATGCATAATTATACAGTAATATCCTTATCAAAAAACGAGACTATACCAACATAATACCCCAAAATTCGAACTTTCATTACAAAAGTACATCAAATCTTCAAATTACATACACGTAACACACATAAAACATAAATTCATAGTTTAAACATTATTTAAACTCAAAATATTGTGTTTAACTTAAAAAGATTCAAATTTTATTCAAAAGACAACATGAAAGTACCCAAAGAACAAACTTTAAACATATATCTATACTTTTTAGTACAAATTTACCCACATATTCATGAAAATCTTAGAAAAGATTCAAACTTTTGTTCAAAAACCTTCAAATAACATAAACACAATACATATAAAGTATAAAGTTAATTAAAAATATGATTTTAACTCAACCAAAACTGAAAAACGTGATTTTGAGTCTACTAAATTGAAAAAGATTGAAACTTTTGTTGAAAAACCTTCAAATAACAAAAAGGTAATACACATAAAATATATAACTAATTGAAAAACGTTGATTTTGAATCAACTATATTAAAAAACGGGATTTTTACTCAACTAAATTGAAAAAGATTCAAACTTTTGTAAAAGAAACCAACTTTAAAGAACAAAAGACAAACGAAAAGGAGAAAGTGAAAATGAATATTCCGGCGAAGATGAAGATTCCGGCGAAGATGGTGATTCCGGCGATGATGAAGTGAGAATTAGAGAGAAATATACAATATAGTGAGATGTAGAGAGAGAGTGTGAAGAAGAGAGTGAGAGGAAGAGAGTGTATAGAAATGAGTATATGATAAGTTTAATGAAGGGTAATTTAGTCAGTTCACCATAATTTTGTGGTACTCTCCAAATAAAAAAGATTTCATGCTTTTTTGCAAATACACACTCTTAACAGTGGTAGTTTGCCAAATTTCTCCACGTCGCACACCCCAACTCACTATACTTTTTTCAAGTTCATTCGAGGAGTTATACTTCGAGCGAGAAGCTTTAGCAAAATTGTATAGTACTGTTAATTAAGATGCACATGACTAGGCCTGTGAACAAACGTTAATATTCGAAACGGTTCGACGTATTTGGCTCGAAAAAGCTTGATTTGAAGTGTGATTCGACATGTCAAACCTCAAACCAAATATAAAAAGTGGATATTCGTCAAACCGAGCCAAACGGTGCGAAAAAGCTTGGCTCGATTCATTTATGTCATCTCTTTTATATATATATTATATAATATAATTATATATGTAGTAAAACGTCTATAAATTAATATTCTATAAATTAATAATCTCTTTAAGATAATAAATTTATCCGGTCCCGACTTGGACTAGTTAAAAAATTGTTGTCTATTTAATTATCAAGCCGCACATTTTCAAACGGTTTTGGGAACTATTAAATTCTGCTATGGTTATAACTTGCCATTCTATTGTTATGTTTTAACGTTTAAAATTGTTGTCTATTTAATTATCAAGCCGCACATTTTCAAACGGTTTGGCTCGAATCAAGCCAAATATCTTATTAAAATTTCCTTCAAACCTCAAGCCAAACTAATTTTTCAGATATTTGACCAAATCAAGCCAAATCAAACCTTAGGTCAAAATAAATCAAGCCAAACTCAAATATTTCAACTGTTTGGCTTGATTCGGCTCGATTACAGGCCTACACATGACACATCGAAAGTCGATTTGGATTCACCCGATCTATTTATCCAACACCAATCTACATTTTAGAAAAAACATTAATATTATAAATATTCATAACTAAACTTGCAAATATTTATGGGGGTTGTCAAAGCATCGATCTAACATCAATTTGATGTAATATATAATAAGCTACAATTTGTTTCCATTTAATATTAATCGTTCGGAAGTTTGCTTAAAATTCCAGAGAACATATATATAATTACAAGTGAATATTTTTTGTTGTTGAAATGATCGTGCGTCCACAACGATTCTATTGTATTTTGTGGAATTGTGGTGGAGGTACTTTATTTATACCCTCGTCATCATCTCTCTAATGAAGGCCACAAATTTTATAACGAAAATTAAAGAATAATATATGGCTTATTTTCATTTTGGACCCTGAACTATCACTTAAGTTTTAAAATAGACCCTGATACTATCATAAGCTTCAAATTACCCCCTATAATACGTTTTGTCTCATTTTGCCCCCTCACATGCCAATTTTAGATTGAATTTCGTTTCAAAAAGAGGGCAAATTCGGATTATCACATATATCAAACTTTTGAGGCGTTTTTACAAATAACTAATGATAGTATTAGGGTCCAATTTGAAACTTACGTGATAGCTCAGGGTCCAAAATAAAAATAAGCCTGGGATTTATTTTTAATTTAATAAGTTTTGTTATATATGAATTGTGCCCATAAGTTTAATATATGTGCTATTTCGATTTTGCCTTTATTTTAAAATGAAATTACATCACATTTGACATTTTAGGAGGTAACATGAGACAAACCATAGTATAGGGTCTAATATGAGGCTTAAGATAATACTAGGACCCAATTTAAATTTTTTTATCATAATTCAGGATCCAAAATAAAAATAAACCATACTATATCTATTCCAAAAAATTATTAGGGATGTTTGTTAAAAGTCAGCATTAACACATTTTTGTATCCTTATGAATATATATATATATATATAAAGAAGTTCCCCAAAATATTATTTATTGATGTAAAAATTAAACCGACTATATATAAATTTGATTTAAGTAAATTATCACATTAATATTGTATAGTACATTAAAATAATAATATTTACTACATGTTATCAAATATTATGAATACATAAATATTCTTGAATTTAAAGTTTAAATGGTCAACCATCAAATTAAGGAATATATTTAAACCAATCTTTTTTTAAATGAAAAGATATATCTATTTTATAAGAATTTTTTAAAAATATACCACCTGAATGGGTTCTGTTCTTCAATTGTAAAAGGTCTTATACCTCTTTAAGTAGTTAAGGGAATGTCCAACAGTATCTAAAAATTCTATATGCTTTTTCGTCCCTCCAATCTCTTTTTCATATGATAAGAGTGCAACTTTGGCTATTTATTAGAGTATCTAAGTTTTAATTCTCATAAATGTGTAAAATATGGCGCTTAAAATAATTCAATCATAAAATGTTGCAAAAAGATAATGACTTTAATGAAAGTAATTATTATTGATTTAGTCAGAAATAGTGAAATTAGTTTATATATACTTTAAGTTATAAATAATCATATATTTATATATTTACGTTGATAATATCTAATAAAGTAGTGTTAACCAGTGAAGTAATAGGATCCACCGCACTAAAGAGAAAATTGCTGAAATGGTCCCCGATAGTATGACCGAGTTATACTTTGGTCCCCAATAGTTACATGGTTGCACGTTAGTCTCCGAAAGTGGTAAAAAAGTTGCACTTTAGTCCCTACGTCAAGTTTTCCACTAACATTTCAAGTTTAGGCGTTAAAACTGGGGTAAAAATATAGTTTTTAAGATGTAAAGTTGATTTTTTGCCCCAATTCTCCCAATAGTTAAGTTTTGAAAACTGTATGTTGGCCATATTTCCGTCAAAAG